>JACYXH010000069.1:4217500-4330000 GCA_026745465.1 Lota lota | reverse complement strand
CCATTCTTTAGATTTTTCCCTTGTGGCCTGGTTATTACTATGGGTATAATGAGCAATTCAATTACCTTTATTGAAATTATTACTTCCTGAAGCGGCAGCCACATGCTAGCAACAGTGGAGCTGTTAAGAGCTAAATGGCAGAATGCATAAAACAACACATGGGAGGTGCAGCAGGGTTAAGAGGTTCAGGTGCTTATATTTCACAGTCGAGTCGCAGGTGGATGGCATGAAGGAGCGTGAGAGAGGGAGAGAGTGAGAGAAAGAGAGAGAGGGTGGGGGAAGGGTGAGGTGCGTTGCCTGGGTGACAGCCCTGCATCTGAACAAACAATGTGGCCTGTGGTTTTAAAATTAAATTTCCGTCTTTTCATTTAGACTCAGTCATAAGTTTAGCCAATCGCCCTGATCTGGTTTCAGGTACAGTGTAACTTTATATCTCGCAAACACCCCCCCCCCCCCCCCCCCCCCCCCCCCAACCTAACCCACACACACACGCACACACACATACACACACTCACACCTCCTGTAACACAAAATTAGCTTGTCCTAAGGTGCCCGCCTGTCAACTGTCAAACGGCCATTCCTATAAGTGCTGCTGCTGAACCCTGTGCAGTTTTCATTTGGTTTTTTATTACATTGCTTGCGGTGATTGGTCATTGTTGAGAGAGATCAATTTCTATTCTCTAACCTGTTTCCTCTGCTACTCCTCCTCCTCTCCCCCCATCCCTGTTCCCTTCCTCCTCTCTTCTATTCTTCAACTACTGCAGCAACAGCCCAACTACTGGAGCTTTAAGGTGAGTGCACGCCATTTTACTCGAATCTTCGGTTTGTCATTGTGCGTTTGTGTATCCATAATGTGTGTCTGTTTGTCATTGTGCGTTTGTGTATCCATAATGTGTGTATGTTTGTCATTGTGCGTTTGTTTATCCATAATGTGTGTCTGTTTGTTATTGTGCGTTTGTGTATCCACAATGTGTGTTTGTTTACCGTGTGTGTGCGTGTTTGTGTGTGTGTGTCTCTGTTTGCTTCACCATGGTGGGCATCTGTGCCGCTGTACGTCCATGTTCATGATGCAAGGGTCTTCAGGTGATGCAGCCCCTAGCTATGCTTTTGGCTGCACAGAACAGTGTGTGTGTGTGTGTGTGTGTGTGTGTGTGTGTGGGTACCTCACAGCAGGACGGGGTATGGTGGGATGGCGGGGCTGCTGGGAGAGAGGAGGTTCATGCGAGGTGGGTCAAACCAAGGAGGGGACTTTAAACTGCTCAAGCTCCATTTCATCTCGGAGAACATCGTTCTCTTGATTCATACGACCTCGGTCTGTTGGTGCTACCGGGCTGGTGTTCCGGACCCCCGCTGCACCGCATCCCCGTCTCCCGCTGAGACGATACGAAGACATTCTCAGAAGTCACACGGGCTGGAGTAATGGCTTAGCATTTCAGAACAACATGTGTTGTTTCACGCCTGCTTTCGCGTACATCGACCGCGAGGCCCGCATGAATCCTGGCGGGTATATAGTTCTGTCTTTACAGTGCATTGTAAACCGCAGATGGATTCCTAAATATGTGAGCCTACAATGCACCATAAAGTGCACTGGCTGGGTGATTTCTTATATAGGTTAGCCTAGGTGCTTTTTCGCATGCCTGTTCTGCCGCGTACGCCCTGCAACCCGTACGTCCTGCACTTCTGAACGACGATACGTCACAGATGTTGGCTCGAGCCCGGGAGCTGTAGAATCTAAACACAAAGACGTTTCCGGAAAGTATTGATGTGTAAGAGAAAACGCTTGTAACCTAGTCCTGGGTGTAGTCTTTCTGTTGTCTTCATTGTGTCATCTGGTGTGGTGGCAGCCTACACAGTATATTCATGTTGTCATATGGTGGCAGCCTGTATATTCATTGTGTCATTGGGTGGCAGCCTGTATAATCAATCACGTGTCATCTAGTCTGGTGGCAGCCTGTATATTCATGGCCTCATCTGGTCTGGTGACAGCCTATATAAGCACGCTGTCATATGGTGGCAGCCTGTATATTCACTGTGTCATTGGGTGGCAGCCTGTATATTCATGTGTCACCTAGTCTGGTGGCAGCCTGTATATGCATGGTGTCATCTGGAGACAGCCTGTATATTCATGCTGTCATCTGGTCTGGCGGCAGCCTGTATATTCATTGCTGTCATCTGGTGTGGTGGCAGCCTGTATATTCATGGTGTCGTCTGGGGTCGGGTCTCCCTGAATGTCAATAGCGAGATGTCAGGAACCATTGGGCCGGACCAGAACCATTTTATTACCGTGGATATAAAACCACAAATCACTTAACCTTTAAAGCAGGGCTGGACGGGAGAGAGCGAGAGCCCCTATGATGTGGAGCTGCGTCTCGTTGGCCCTACATACCCTCCGTCGTTGAACCCTGGCTTGTTGTCGAGTCGGCCTGGCGCCGTGGACAAAACTCCGCTCTTCCATTTTACACATCACACCGCAACGCGCCAAACGTTAAATCTTCGTTCCTGTACCTGCCGACGTACTCGGCGGCACCCACTACGTGTAGATCTAACCCCCCTACACACACACATGCACACAAACACACACACATACACACACTCACACTCACACACACACATATACACACACACACACACACACATATAGACACATACAAACACACACACACACACACACACACACATACACACACACACATATACACACATACACACACACACACACACATACACACACACACACATATACACACATACACACACACACACACACATACACACACACACACATATACACACGTACACACACACACACACACATTTACACACACACATATACACACATACACACACACATTTCCCGCTTCCACTGCAAGAGCTCCAATTTTGCCTCCCTCGCCTTCAAGCCGATTACCAGTGAGCGATCCGCTGCTGAGACCTCCCCCCCCCCCCCCCCCCCCCGCCCATGCATTGATGATTTCCATTTTCATAAAGAGAATGGGCATGCAAAGTGTATGGGGTGGGGGGGAGCACAGTTCCCAGTCGATGCGTGGAAAAATAATAACCGGGAGGAAAAAGCAAAAAGCAAAAAGGGACAAAAGCGAGAGAGAGATGGATTGATTTTTGCCATCATCGAGATTTTCTGGTGTGCTTGTGTGTGACCCGTCCGCTTCGCCGAAAAATCTCTAGGCTTGGATTATTCCCCGAACAATGGAGACATGCACAGGTGCAGCCGCAACACAAGAAGAGGGTCATCTGCCACAAACACATACAGACACAAACACACGCACACACACACATACAAACACACACACACACACACACACAAACACACTCACACACCCACACACACAAACACACGCACAAACACATACAGGTACACACACACACACAAACACACACACACACACACACACCTTGAGACAGAGGCAGAAACTCAGGTTCTCGTGGAACAACCACTTTGTTTTCTTAGGACACTCTTAGCAGTAAATGGAGGATAACAATTTTGGTAAGAATGAGGAAAACCCCAAACAAACGTTACCAAACAATGCTGACAATGCTGTGATCACGTGAACATTTTTCTTTCTTTTTTATTTTGGAAAGCAGCCAGAAATGACTTTGTATTAGAGAGAAAAACCTTAAAGGGCAAGAGCCGGGAAATGGATGTGATACCTTCCACTTATCTCTCTGGAGTAAATCCCCCTTGAGAAATATATTCTCATTCTCAACACACTCACACCTGGACTATGTGGACATTTTCTCATGCTAATGAATAGCGTCTCGCTCCACTCAGAAGGAATGGGGGACAGGGACGGGCGTGATTATGTCAGGTGATCTCATCAAACCAGCAGACTTTGTCCTGTCTGGCTTCTATTCCTCTGGTTTTTAAACTCAAAAGGAATTACAAAACGTAATTCATTCAATTCAAAATAACATTTGTCTGTGTGGCCTGTTTTCCACTGCTCGTCTCCGTCTTTCCTGGCCTTTTCCCTTGGGGGCCAGTGACTGCCATGTTTTAAAGAGAAGACGGGTGATTACAGCCATCTTCTTTTATATAGAATACATATAATATGATTTAATATTAATAACATTTTGAATTTGTACATGGAATATCACCTGATGTACTAACCTATAAATATAGAACTAACATGACGCATTAGTCACCAGGTGGACATGTGGGTGGTTGAGAGCACTGGGAGAGATAGGAAGTGGTCGGTGTACAAAATTAACCTTTAGAATTGTGTATTTTTACCTGCAAGAGTGGAAAAATCCCTAGACATATAAATATATATATATATATAGACCCCGCAGTGGCCTTTGGATCATACGTCAACGTCGCTGCAATATTGGAGAGACCAAGACTGGCATTTGAACAAATACAAGGTAACAGGGGAGCTGGGTTTTGTTCTGGATCAAAAGCACTTTAATGTTTATATTTCTCAAAAGATTTCAATGACCTCTCCAACCTTGACGTACAATCTAAAGCCCAATGCATATGCTATGTATATATGTCTATGGAGTTTTCCACTCTGGCGGGTAAAAATACACAATTCTAAAGGTTCATTTTGGACACTGACCCCTCGCTATCTCTGCCTCTATGGACAGCTCTCAACCACCCACAAGTCCACTTGGTGACAAATGCTTTATATTTGTTCTGTATTTATAGGTTAGTACATCAGGTGAAATTCCATCTAGAAAAAGGGAAGAACAATGAATACTGTAAAGTGTAAACATTGTGTAATAATTCAGCATGTATTGGATTCACATTTGCTTCCTCGCTTGCAATCTCTTGTACTAAAACACATTGAAGAGGTGGAAGTGATCAGTGTCAAACACACAGCGTTAGCATTCATTATTTTCCTACATAAACAAATAGAAGGCAACAATGCCATACTTAAAATCCCTGACCTCCTTACTGCAGTGACCTCAGTCTGCATCTGTTACTTAGTATTTCTGTGTGTTTCATCGTCTCTCAAAATGTGACTCCATGTGTCCGTATGTAAGTCTGGCACACTGAAAGACCTTAAAACGAGAACAGGACGTAGCAGGCGGTTGCATCAGAGGCGGGGTAGTTAATTGGCCTCGGGTGTGATCAGGTTGCTGCAGTGCCCTGGTTTTTTCTCTACATTCAACCCTTCTTTCTGCTTGTAAAGTCCTTGTTGTTATCACCGTGTTCTGGGACCTTCTGCTGGGACTTGGGAACACGCAGAGTTCTCACAGGGATCTGAAGGTTTATATTGAACGGTTAGATGAATGATGGTGGGAGGGAAGAGAATGTATTGGACGATGTCTAATAGATTTGTCTTGTTTAAATGCTGCTGTGGTCACATGATTTGCATTACTACGCCATAACGGTTTCATAACGATATGTCTCACATCGATGTCGTATAACTCTGAAATGTGTTGACGTCTATCGCAGATAAGTTATTACTAAACTATTGACGTTTGTTAAACCTTGACATAGCTTGGCAATTGAAAAACTGTTCATAAATGTGTTTCTTTATTTGGGTGTTTAGGTAAAGGTTGCTCACATTTGCACTCAGAGACGTTAACTGTGCCGAAGGTGTAAGTATTCTTCAAAGAGGACAAATTGAAAATGGAGAAAAAAATGTTACTATCCAGTCAGCCTTGAACTTCTCCTATTCAGAAAATGTCATTCAGAAACAACACATTTTAAATGTGTTTAGGCAACATATAACACCAGAACAAACCCTATGTGTGTGTTGTTTATGTGTGCTTGTTTATCTCTGTAAGGCCCAAAGTGTAAGTGTTTGTGAGTCAATTATACATTTTCAAGGAACTAAAAAGACCACAGAGACACTTGAAAGAGCACACTTTTTACCAGAATAAAAGTGCCTTGCGTTCTCTCTCTGTGCGTTTTCCACGAACGAACCCTCGAAGCCGCACAGCCGAGCCTCTATGGCATCTGTCACCTAGAGGGAATCTAATATTTACCTTGCTGTCAGATTCATTAAACCCTCATTGGAAACAAAATCCAATCCCAACAACGCGGAGCAAGAGGGAAGGCGATGAGGAAAAAAAGAACACTGGGAGAGCCAGGGGCGGGAAAAAAGTTGTGTTTGTTTTTCATTTGAGGAGGAGTCTGGGACTTAACCAGGAAGAAGGCAGGCATGGTTAATTAACGGTGGCGCCGGATGCTTCTGCCTCCAACATGCAAACAGCAGGTAGACGGCATTCTGGGATCTCATTAAACCAAATGTATTCGCTCCGGTGGTGAGAGAGAGTGAGAGAGAGAGAGAGAGAGAGCGAGAGAGAGAGACAGAGAGACAGAGAGACAGAGAGACAGAGACAGAGACAGAGACAGAGACAGAGACAGAGACAGAGACAGAGACAGAGACAGAGACAGAGACAGAGACAGAGAGAGAATAAATATGGAAACGAAGAGTGAGACAGAAAGAAAAAGAGAAAAACAGGGGAAAGGAGTGTGAGACGATGATAGAGAGATGGAGAGAGATCAAAAGAGAGAGATGGACAGAGATGGGGAGAGAAGCAACAGTTGAGTAAGGACAGGCCCAGCTGCTATAGCAGGCACCCAGCAGAGGAGAGCAGAAGCCGGGGCCCTGGCCAGCAGGATAAGCCCTCCGTCTGGGATTAGCAGGAGCTTCCTCCTCCATATCTCTCCACCTTTTAAAATGACTCAGCCCAAGAGGGAGAGGAGGAGAGTTTGCATCAGCGCAGGTGGGAGTTAAGTAAATGCATCCATTCCAACCCCCTCAAGATATGCTCAGATACAATTCATACTCTGGCTTCTTTTTAATGCAGCCGGACAGAGATGTTCCAAGGCATTGGATGGACTGGGGATGCAAAAGTGTTTTTCCTTTTTGCATCACCAGTTGATCCTTTCCAATGGTGTTGGTCCTATTGATGGTCTCAATAATGTTGATGGTCTCTATAGTTTCGATGGTCTTGGTTATGTTGTTCACATGTCTTCACAGGTGTCTCTCTGTGTGTGTCAGTTTCAGTCCTGCATCGACCCCTCATCTAATTCCCCAGCCTCTCGGCTTCACCGCAGTACTAGTCTCACAAATCCGACTTTAGATTAATATCTAAGGTCTGATAGCAGTTGAGCTCAAATCTGGGTGATTGGGGCGTTTCACTTTCTTCCGCAATATATTTGTTTCGACCAATCATGTTGCTAGAGGCAGTGATCTGTAAGAGTGTAAACAGCGGCCAGCAGTAGTAAACTGTAAAAAAGTGTATGTAAAGGTTTCAAATCAGCACCATGTACACCGGCCACTGTAGAAATCCCCTTCTGAAAGCTGCATCCGCTTGAGCGAATATGTTTTCTTTGGTAGAATATCTTGCATAACGAAACAGGAAACAAGGCGTGACATCGCCCCTTTTAGTTCTTCATTTCCGGCCCAGGCTCTGTGCCGTCTCCCCCCAGAAGTTCTTATGCAACATAGTAGGACTGCTGGAGATAACCGCAGATAACCCCAGTACCAACAACTGTAATGTAATGTGTGTGTGTGTGTGTGTGTTGTGTGTGTTTCCTTCCTTCCCAACAGAGTCGCAGCCCGCGGCATTCCCAGTCCACCCAGTCTGGGCTGGCTGACCAGGCTGCCAAGCTCTCCTTCGCCTCAGCCGAGTCCCTCGAGACCATGTCTGAGGCGGACATGCCCATGGGCTTCAATCGCATGAACCGTTTCCGCCAGAGCCTGCCCCTGTCTCGCTCCGCCAGCCAGAGCAAGCTCCGCTCACCAGGTCTGGAGCAGCTTATATACTGTGATATTTACCTTTCTGCTATTCATCCAAAACATCTTGAGAATCAGGTGAATAAGAGCAAGCTCCGCTCACCAGGTCTGGAGCAACTTATATACTGTGATATTTACCTTTCTGCTATTCATCCAAAACATCTTGAGAATCAGGTGAATAAGAGCAAGCTCCGCTCGCCAGGTCTGGAGCAGCTTATATCATATATATATATAGAGAGAGAGAGCTATACTGTGATATTTACCTTTTTACTGTTTATCCAAAACATCTTGAGCGACAGGTGATTAAGGTAGGGGTTACGCCAACTTGCAGGGATGGCAACTGGGAATCACTGCCCGAGTTAGGGGTTTGATTCCCACTGCGTTCACCTGTACTTGAAATGTATGCACTCGTGATGTTGTAAGACACTTTGGATAAAGGCAAGCTCCAAATGTCATATAGTGAACTATATTTCTCTATTTATTTATTTATTCACTTGTCACCTACAATTGTTACTGCAACGCTCAAGCCCTAGCCGGCTGGTTTAGCCTGCCTAGACGATTTGTAGTAAATTATTCCCCATGTTTGTTTCAATAAAAACACTGTGAGCAGGTGTCAAAACAACTATCAAATGTCCAAACAGAAGAGAACGTATTCATAATATGCTCAGTGACAAGTGTCAACTTATTAACATTCCTGCCTCTTACTAACTTGAAATAACTTGAAACCTTTCACTCCTTTTATTCAAGAAAAAAATTATATTTATTTGAATGTAGAAAGTAAAAATACAGAGATAATTGTGGCTTTTGTGGTAGCCAAACCACTATTAAAAATAATGACGCAGGAGAGTGGTGGTTATTCTCAACAAAAACAAAAGGGTCTATGATGTTCTTTTATGTGCTTCAGCCTTTCTGTAACCAATGGCAGAGCAGAGCCCATGTTAAGCACCAGACAGCCACGATAAGTGCAGTGCAGTGTGCTGGGTTTGGTCTACATCCCAAGCAGTTATTAGAGTATAAAAAGCAAGTATGGAAGAGGTTTAAGGGGGTATGGGTGAGGGGGGGCGGGGGGGGGGGGGGGGGGGGGGGGATTGTCTAGTGGTTAATAATTCGGTTTCTGGTTTGATGTACGAAGTCTACTTGTAGACTTCAGACTACAGGAAGAAATCTACAGAGGTCTTTGAGCAAGATATCTGCACACATCAAAAAAAATATCGAATACTTATTCTGCTAAATTACTAAATTGGTACAGTAAATAGCTATTAAGTTACTATAAAGGAGCTGTAAAGCAGTATAAAGACGGTACAAAGAAAGCAACATGCAGCTGACATGACATTGAGTGATGAAGAGCCCTTTTGAGCAGTGAGCTGAATAGCTAGAACAGTGGAAATGCCAATCTCTCTCCAATCTGTCTCTATTCATCTCTTCTTGCTTCTCCACCTCCATTACCCACTCCATTTGGCCTGGCTCTATTGAAACCACTTTGCCTCTAAATTCATTTATTATTTTTTTAACGTAATTTATTCTCTATTTATCTGCCGTAGCCTACTTGTGTGACTTAATCAATCTCTCTCTCTCTCTCTCTCTCTCTCTCTCTCTCTCTCTCTCTCTCTCTCTCTCTCTCTCTCTCTCTCCAAGTCTCTCGTCCCTGGTTGTATGTGTGTGTATGGTTGTGTGTGTATGTTTCTGTGTGTGTGTGTGTGTGTGTGTGGGCCCCTCATTTTGCTTTTGGCTGTCTCTCAAAACTGTGACTTTTGCTGTGCCGTTTTATCTTGGCCAGGACACTTCTGCGTAAGAGATTTTTCATTTCAAAAGGCTCTCCTGTTTTATTTATATATATATATATATATATATATATATATACTGCTCATAAAAATAAAGGGAACACTTAAACAACACAATGTAACTCCAAGTGTTCCCTTTATTTTTATGAGCAGTTTATATATATAAAGTAAACCAATCAAAAGTAGAGAAAGAAAGAAAGAAAGAAAGAAAGAAAGAAAGAAAGAAAGAAAGAAAGAAAGAAAGAAAGAAAGAAAGAAAGAAAGGAAAAATAATTAAAGCATTAAATGAAATCATTAACCGTGTGTGACCGCCCCTCCCTCCCACCCCCCCCCCCCCCCCCCTCCCCACCCCCCCTGCTCCCACCCTTCAGGCGTGCTCTTCCTGCAGTATGGCGACGAGACGCGGCGCGTGCACATCACCCACGAGCTGAGCAGCCTGGACACGCTGCACGCGCTCATCGTGCACATGTTCCCCCAGAAGCTCACCGCCGGCATGCTCAAGTCCCCCAACACGGCCATCCTCATCAAGGACGAGGCCCGCAACGTCTTCTACGAGCTGGAGGACATCCGGGACATCCAGGACCGCAGCGTCATCAAGATCTACCGCAAGGAGCCCATCTACGCCTCCTACCCGGCCGCCGCCCACCTGGCCAACGGGGACCTGAGGGTGAGGACGAGGCCCTGGGGGAAGTGATGGAGGAGGAGGGAGGGGAGGGGAGGGGGAGGAGGGGGAGTGGGGTGAGGGAGGTGGCTTTGGGTGGTGTTGGGATGGAGGCAGTGGGGGGCCCCCAGACATGTTTCCTAGAGGTGGCCGGATGGGGCCATTGAAAGTCTTGGGGGGGGGGGTAAACGCAAATAAACAATCCTCACTGGACTAAACTTTTTTTCACCTCATAAACGTATCTCACATTCAGCTGTCCCGTATGTTTAAATCCATTGCATTCTCCATATGGAAATGAGTAGTGGATGGTACAACTTCTGACAGGGTGCTGACTGCGTGGGTGAGTTGTTCAGCAGAGGTATGCCGCCTGGAAAGGTTCTTGCCTTGTCTTCCAGTAGACCATCTGTTGTTGCGGCAACGTGAGCCGGGATGCGACTCAGCATCCGTAGGTATTTCTACTTCAATGCAGACCCAGAAAGCCTGATGTTCATTTTTCATAACAGACACCTCGGTTACTTAGCATCTGTACTGTTTACAGAACGCTAGGAGTTTGTGAGCCATTAACCGTGCAAATAAGGAATGACACTTTTGGTTTTAATCATTTTTTATCTGTCTCGGTGTTTGTGTAATCTGTGCTAAAATACGTACAGTGTGACATGTGAACTGCTAAGGCAAGACACTCTTTAGGAATTTTGGATTCTGCTTAAGAGAATATGATACATATACAAAACATTTTATAGAGCTTTGAATTTGAACGAGCACATAAAAAAGGCAACAGGAATATGACTTCTGGAAATGTTAAAGTTCCCCCATCAGCTTTGGTGTTCAACAGTGGAGTTTGAAGTGAAATACAGTGTATCTATGCACTCTATATAGCCCTGCAACCGTCCTGAGATTGATTTGCTCCTATGCCTGACGGCCCCCTGCTATGCTTTATTATGCAGGAGGGATTCTGTTGCCTCTTTTATTTTGCACAACGTTATAGATATTTGTGTGTATGCCAGTTCCCGGGAATGGATCTGAAATAATGCATCACAGAAACTCAGCACAATATATGGTTTCACACAGTGCCATGTTTAATGAGCAACTGTCATATTTTGTTGAACTGCATGTTGAATAAACAAGTAGGGACAAATACGCAAGAACAAATTCTAAAGGAAGATTTCTGTAGAACAAGTCCACCCAAGGTTAAGGGAGCTGAGTGATAAACAAAATCTACAATAAAGCAACAGGTTGCCATAAAAACAGCCATAGATACAAAATCCAGAAATTAATCAATGTTTGTGTATTATATTTTACCAACTGTTGAACTATGTTTAAACCATTCAAAAATACCCTTTGCTGAATACTTATTTGTTTATCATTGTTGTTTTTTTCCCAACAATGGCACAGCTGCACCTTTAGCCTTGTTGTGATTGCCAGGATTTATGAATATGATAATTTGTAATACCCCTGTGCCCTTAAACTCTGCCTCCTCCCCTACTGCTGTCGCTCTCACTCTCTCTCTCTCTCTCTCTCTCTCTCTCTCTCTCTCTCTCTCTCTCTCTCTCTCTCTCTCTCTCTCTCTCTCTCTCTCTCTATCTATCTCTGTTCCTTCCTTTCTCTCTCTCTCACGATGGGATACCATGGGCAAATATTTAGCATACCTTTGCATATTGAACTATGGCAGGTATGATCTTTTTGTGATAACACCGTTATCTCCACCGTTATCTCTTCAACTATAGGAATGAAAAGTGGGCAGCTTAGTGAGATCATTTTGTAATGGATTTTCCTCCCACCCGTCTCTCAATATAAAAAAAGAAAGACTTTCTGCACCTCTCCTCTTCTGACAAGAGACCATCAGATTTGTTCATGCAGTAATGCATTGTTGAATCAGAGATTCTCAAAATGTATGAGATGTCAGAGGAATGTCGGAGGAATCGCCCTCTCCTGCTTAACAGGGCCGAACGATAATAGGAATTTACCATCAAATAATCAAGTGCTCCTCAGGTCTCTCGGGATTGTTAGGAGAAAATACATGTTGGGTATTTTCAAAAAGTACATAGTGCTATTGAACAAATAATTGGTCTTGTGAGAGAATCTTGTGTTCTGTCACAGCTACCGGCTGTGACAGCCTGGCACCATCAGAGAGATCTCATCCTCATGTCAGCCTGAGACACACAAACACACACACACACACACACACACACACACACACATGTGCACAAATGTGCACACATACACACACACACACAGGCAAGAGACAGAGTGTTCCCATTTCCTCAGGTCACCATGGTAACGACAAGCCCTGCTTCTTCTTCCCTCAGAGAGAGATGGTGTACTCGTCTCGGGACTCCTCCCCCACGCGCCGTCTCAACACCCTCCCCTCCTCCTCCTCCTCCTCCTCCCCCAACTCCCCGTCCCGCTCGCGCCTCTCCTACAGCGGGGGGCGCCCGCCCTCCTTCGCCGGCCCGGGGTCCCACCCGCACGCGCACCACCAGCAGCAGCAGCAGCAGTCCCAGCACGGGCACCACCCGCCCCCCAACACGGGCCTCACGCCCTCGCCCAGCGCCATCCTGGAGCGCCGCGACGTCAAGCCCGACGAGGAGGTGTCAGGCAAGAACATGATGCTGATGAAGAGCGAGGGCCTCTACGCCGACCCCTACAGCCTTGTGCACGAGGGCCGCCTCAGCATCGCCTCCACCCAGTCGCTGGCCGCCATCGGGGACCCCTTCAGCTTCCCCGTGACCAGCGGGCTTTACCGCCGCGGCTCGGTGCGTTCCCTCAGCACCTACTCGGCCGCCGCGCTGCAGGGAGACCTGGAGGACTCCCTCTACAAGCCCGGCGGCGGCGGCGGCGGCGGCGGCGGGTCGCTGTACTCCGACACGTATTCCTCCGCCACGCTGGGCATGGGCTTCCGCATGCCCCCGTCCTCCCCGCAGAAGATCCCCGAGATGCAGCTGCGGGGGGACCGGGATTCCTACTCGAGCTCCCCCAGCAGGGCCTCCCCCGTCAGGCAGACCTTCCGCAAGGACTCGGCCTCCTCCTCTGTGTTTGTGGAGAGCCCCAAGTCCCGGCCCGGCTCGGGATCCGACCCCCTGTGTCTGACGGCCGGCCCTGGGGAAGGCGGCCGGGCCACCCCCGGGTTCGGGAACTCCATGTCTGGCCAGGATTCAGACTCTAACAGTAGGTGAGTATGAGTCTGTTGTGCTCCTGTGTCGCGCCACTGGCGGTGCATGGCCTTTTAACACAGCAGGGGGTTAGGAGCGAAAGACTCATGCTAAGAATGTATGCACTCACGTTACTGTAAAACGCTTTGTTGAAAGTGTCGAATGGCATATAGTATATCACAGCCCTGAGTGCATGATGTTGTACTCGTGCAAACTACTGCATAGGTTCTGCCTGTACGATTCAATTAGAGTGTGTGTTCCATTTCTTCGTACACGTTGTCTTTTTATTATGGTTAGTGCAGCAATCAACCGGCTGCACCTTATAAACCGGCAACTATATACAGGTACACATACCCTATATACACACACAATACTACCGTTACATGCTCTTGTCTCAGGGATCAACGGCTGGAGCGCATGGAGGCCATGGAGAAGCAGATAGCCAGTCTGACCGGTCTGGTGCAGAGTGTACTGACACGAGCTCCAGACAGTGACAGCACGTAAGACTCTCCATTACACTCCCTGTTTATACCCCTCCACCTACCCACCCAACTCTGTGACAGCCGAGCCACTTTCATCACAGGGCCGTAATCAGCGGTGCTGCGGCCAAGGAAGTGGTACATTATCCTGAATGAGTAGCGAAGCGCATGCACATTAACCGCAGGAGCGCAGCGCGATTGATCACGATGAGCAGATACTCTGAATTGGCCCGCAACTCTGCATCTTCTTTTTGTCCTATTCGACATTAGGACTTTGGAATGGTGGCAATTACATCACTCCTTCGCGAAAGCCATTAGCGACTTTGTGCCATTACAATGCGATAGATGAGTTGGTACAGAATAAGAAAAAGTAGGTCGTTTTGGATGGAAGCATTTGCAAAAGGACTAAGCGTAAAATACAAATATACTGATTGTTAAGATCAGTTGGTAAAGATCCCTAAAGTACAGATCATTAAAGTACAGCTCAGTGTGTATTGATTTGTATGTCTTGACTTTTAATTATTGATCAGTTGGTACATATCAATGAATTACAGATTAGTTGCTACAGATCTTTCAAGTACTGATAATTTTGTACAGTATAGTAATTAAAAGTTCAGTATACCAACTCATCAGTACTATACTGATGAGTTGGTATACTGAACTTTTAATTACTAATTGGTTTATATATCTTTCAAGTACTGATCAGTTGGTAACTATTAAGGAATTACAGATCAGTTATTACAGATCTATAAAGTACATATCCATGAGTACAGCTCTATAAACCATGTATCATTAAAGTATAGATCACTTGATACAGATCACTTAAGCACAGGCTTTTACAGTACAGGTCAGTTTGTACAAATTATTCAAGTACAGATGAATTGCTTACAATGGATCACTATACTAAAGATCAGTTGCTACAGATCATTAAAACACAGATCACACATGTACTGATGCACTGGTACAGATCATTACAATTCTGATCCGTCAGCCCATATCTTTTAATGACTGATCCGGCGGTCCATATCTTTTAATGACTGATCAATTTGTCCGTATCTTTTAATGGCTGATCCTGTTGGTCCATATCTTGTAATTACTGATCAGTTGCGACAGATCGCTAGCATAAAGAAACAGAACAGTTGGCTCTTGTGCGTGTTTAGGCACTATCGTAGCGAGCCATTAGCGTTAGCGCTAGCACTGTAATTGCCTTGCCCTGTGGCCGTTGATCCTCAGATGCGGCCTGCTGCGTCTCTGCATGATGGCGGGCTGCCCTCCGGACCAAGGGGCGGAGTTCTCACGGCCCTTACCTTTTTCTTCCAGCGACAAGACAGAGACCAACAGCGATGGCTCCGCAACCGGAAGTGAGTACAGGAGGCCTACAACAAATTTCAAATATCATCGTTTCACTTATCAACCTTTTGTTGTCACTGTCTGGTATCTTTTTGTTTAAAAACCACCATACCGCAGCAGCTAAGATTTTTTTTTATTAAAAAATGTAAACCATTTTCAGGGCAGGGCAAAGTGCTCAGAGATAAACATCGATTTAGGCACTGGGGAACTGATGAGCAGGCACATTTCTTACATTATGAGGGAAATGCAGGGTTGTAAGAGTAACCTTATCTTATCCTTTCTCTCGCTGCATCGATTTCTCCATCTTTATCCACACTATTTTTCCTTTCCTTCCGCCCTTTTATTTATCATAGTTTCTCTTTTCCAGCCAGTCTCTTCCCTTTACTGTCCACCTTGGCGTGGTTATTTTTTTGGCTCAACTTTGTACAGGGCCAGAGCAAGAGGCAATCACTAGCCATTTTTTTGGAGGAAAACAGCCCATAAAAGTAAAATTGAGAAAACGCCAAAACATTGAGTGCCCTGAGAGTCATTTTGCAGAGTCTATAAAACATCTTCAAACACTTCTCGTATGCGGCAATCGCAAACATATAGAGAATTTATATTTTACTCTCTTTCATCCCTCTCCTCTCGTCTCTCTGTTACTCCCCTGTATTTCATACATTCTCTCTTTCTCTCATGCTCTCTCGCGCACTCATACTCTCACATTCTCTCTCTCTCTCTCTCTCTCTCTCTCTCTCTCTCTCTCTCTCTCTCTCTCTCTCTCTCTCTCTCTCTCTCTCTCTCTCTCTCTCTCTCTCTCTCTCTCTCTCTCTCTCTCTCTCTCTCTCTCTCTCTCTCTCTCTCTCTCACTCATTGATTAACATGATCCCATGCCTCTGTCTATGTTTCAGCTGGACGACTGAAGCGGAAAGGTAGTTTCTCTCTTCTGCCATTTTCACCACCTCTTCTACTTCTACTCCTGTCATTTCTCCACTCTCTCTCCATCGGGTTGTGTGTGTGTGTGTGTGTGTGTGTGTGTGTGTGTGTGTGCTGCTAGGGCTCTATCCTCTTTCCTGTGTGGCCTTACAACCCCCCCCCCCCCTCAAAACAGGTCCCTTATATTTGTCCTGTCTCTGGTTGTGCCCCCCTCACACACCCCCACCTCCCCTCTTTTGAATTTCTGCTTGGTTATGCGTTTGTGAAATTCCAAGGATGCTCTGTGAATAGACACTGAGAATACCAACGTATGTGTGTGTGTGTGTGTGTGTGTGTGTGTGTGTGTGTGTGTGTGTTATTGAGCACTCGTTTGTTTGTATGCGTGTGTGTGTGCTTTGTGTGTGTGCATTTGGGGACTGGTATTATTAGTGTTGGATTATGATAGTAATAATCACAAAGCCCAGAGGTCAAACAGAAGCACTGTTATCCCTTCCTCTCCCTTGTGTAATGTCACACACCACTATTGCTATTCTCTAAGGAGGATCTCTAATAGCATTAGCATACAGTACTACATGGAGCTCTTCAATGTTCAATATGACCATTTGTATCTCTATGTGTCGTTGCCTTCCAAGCTTGTATCTATAATGGGTGTGTGTATGTCTCTATCCCTCTATGGGTGTCTGTGTGTGTGTGTTTGTGCTTGTGTGTGTGTGTGTGTGTGTGTGTGTGTGTGTGCTTGTGTATGTGTGTGAGTACATCTAGGTGTTAGTATGTGCGTTCGTATGTGTATGCATATGTAAGTGTGTTTGTATGCGTGTTTAGGTTTGTGTGTATGTGTGTATATGTTAGTGTGTGTATGCATGTTTGTGTGTGTGTGTATACGTGTGTGTGTGTGTATGTGCGTTTGTGTGTTTTGTTGACATGTTTGTGTGTGTGTGCGCGTGCATGCGTGACAGCAGATCTTTCTATGTGTGTGTTCGTGTCTTGCGTGACAGCAGATCTTTCTATGTGTGTGCGCGTGTCTTGCGTGACAGCAGATCTTTCTATGTGTGTGCGCGTGTCTATGTGACAGCAGATCTTTCTATGTGTGTGCGCGTGTCTATGTGACAGCAGATCTTTCTATGTGTGTGTAAGTCTAATCCTCCTTACACCCTGCTCTGTGTGAGCGTAAGTAAACCAGGCTTCAACACCGCCCTCTCTCAATACGGGACCCTACGCCACTACATCACAGCCCCTCCCCTCTGACTCCTCCACTGATGTCTGTCCTCTGCTTTCTGATTGGCAGCTCACACGCCGTCGGGGCCCCTGGCTCTGATGCCGCCACCCCCGTTCAACTCTGGCAGCCGCCTGCAGATGCAGCTCCACCTGCAGGACCTGCAGCACAATGCCACCGACCTGCGGAAGCAGCTCTCGCAGCTGCGCAAGATGCAGGTGAGGTCACCCCCGCTCACCCTCTCACACTCTCACCCTCTCTCATTCTCTTGCACTCGCTCACCCCCTCTCCCTCTCTCACTGTCTTGCACTTGCTTGACCCCTCTCAGCCGCTCAAACGCTCGCCCTCTCACCCCCTCACCCACTCACCATCTGACCCCCTCACTCTGTCACCCCCTGACCTGCTGATCTCCTAACCCACACGCTCAACTCCTATCACACCCTGACAGCTCAACACTTTACACTCTCGCCCCTAACCCTCTCACACCCCCTCACCTCCTCACCTGCTCACCCTTGCTCACCCTCTCACCCATCTCACCCCCTCACCCTCTCGCGCTTTGACCCACTTTCCCCCTCACCCACTCACTCTTGTACTCACACCACCTCTCACCCTCTCTTAACCCCTCAATCCTCTCACCCTCTCACCTCCTCACCCCTTCACCCCCTCTCACCCCTTCACTCCTCACCCTCTCACCCCTTCACTCTATCTCAACCCCTCACTCCTCTCACCCTCTCACCGTTTCAGCCCCTCACCCACTCACCCCCTCACCCTCTAACCCACTAACATGCAGTTCAGCACATTATGCAGGATTTGCATGCGCCAGGTTCAAATGTGTGTGCATTCATACACACCTGTGAACATGACAATGCATTCTGTGACGATTCTCCTGGTATCCAGCTGGAAGAATTTGAGACATTTTACCATGCCCATATTGTACAATTCATTAGCAAATAAAACGTTGCCATATGCCCGCTATCCATTGTTAGTGATAAGTTATTGCTAGCGCGTTTGCGCAATGAGAAATGTAAAAATGGCAAGATGACTACCAGACTTTTTTTACGAACTTGCTGTAAACATCTACAGCAGTACGGATGCCATATATATTTACATATCTATATACATAATAACTGTCACAATATGACACAGCTATAGAAAGCTGTGATAAGATAAGATAAGAGAATCATTTATTCACTCCGATGGGAAATTCAGGTGTCAAAGCGGCAACTACATTGAGAATGAGACACAGGAGAGGTATCTGGAGATCCTCTTTGTCAACAAAGGGATAAGATTAAATTACATTAGTCTGGTTTCTAGTGACACATGGTTGTGCGACTATGATGTCTTCACACCAATATATCCATGTGATAGACTTTCCCAAGCAGTCATTATCTACTTTGATGCACTTGAAAGCTACTGTTTCATACTCAGTATATTTCAACATATTACACATGGTGTAACTTGATGACAGCATCTATATATCATTGCAGGTGTATTTCTTGGCATATTGAGGGCATTCTATCCTTTGAGAATGTATGATGCAAGGTATGTGTAAGGAAACTATATAAAATTATAAAACTAAATTTGAAGGTTGTGAAAAGGAGGATTTACGTTTTCAAACGGCATCAACTGTTCCAACTGTTGGTGTACTCCAACACATCTGGATAATACAGTACACACATCTGTAAGGAAACAGCTGCATAGACAAGAGGGAGGAAGGCACGGCTTCCTTTCCCCTCTGTCTTTCTGGATCTCTGCTCCGTGTGCTGCCATGGTTACCGTAGAGGACCCGAGAGAGCAACGCCATGATGAGTTAAATGCTTTCAATGGCAGATGACAGAAATGTCTAATCGTTTGTGAGGATTGTGTGTGTATGTGTGTGTGTGTGTGTGTAAGAATGTGCATGTGTGTGTTTGTGTGTGTGTATGTGTGTGCGTGTGTATGTGTGTGTTTCTGTGTGTATGGGGGGGTTTCTGTGTCTGTGTGTGTACGTGCACGTTTGAGTTTACGCGTTTGGTGTTCTTCGGTGGTCTAACCGAAGAACACCACAAACAAGACAGATGCCGAGAGAGAGAGAGAGAGAGAGAGAGAGAGAGAGAGAGAGAGAGAGAGAGAGAGAGAGAGAGAGAACGAGAGAGAACGAGAGCAGCCAGGCGGTGTCTCTCTCCCCTCAGCAGCAGCAGAACAGAGGAGGAAGGCAGAGTAAATAGTGCAGCTCTGCAGAGCTGTTCACACAGAGGACCAACAAATAATACAGAACCACCGCGTAAATGATACCGAAACCAAGACTTCAGAGAGCCAAACAGTGTTTACCTGCATGTCCGCCCGAGCGTGACCTCTCACTCTGCCCAGGCCTCGGAAATGGCCAACCATATAAATTATAGACTCGCCTGATGAATTATGCAGGGTTGCGAGAGCTGGAGCCACGCATCAGGAAATACACAGCACCCTGTCAACCAAAGTCATAATGTCTGCTTGTTGACCGACTGGAAACAAGACAAGTTATATCTGAATTGGCAGTCATACTCTCAATGCCTGTATATAGGATCGCTTTAATGCGCTACGTACACAGGATATAAATCTATGTTCGGGAAAAACGTTCCCTGGCTTATGATGCTGATCAATTATTCATTTTTATGCTTAGCAGGTGCTTTCATCTCCGGGAGCTTGCATTACATGCGTTAGTGCCACGCTATATACCACATGGTTCCTGGTGGGGAGTTGGTTTGACGTACCGCGCTGACGCATAGAAAAATATGAACATGAGAAGATTAGAATTGAATGGGCCGCAGTCAAATGGACCATAGTTAATGTGCATGCGGCTGTGTGGGTATGTGGTTGCGTTTGTGTGTGTGTGTGTGTGTGTGTGTGTGTGTGTGTGTGTGTATGCATGTGCGTGCGTGTATGTTTGTTGTGTGTGTGCGTACCTGCCTGCGTGCGTGTGTGTCCTCACTCCTAAGAACAGCGGCTCACAGAACTCAAGAGTCAGTCCCCACACTCCCATCACGCACAGTCTCGCATCATGTAACACATGTACAGTAACGGTTCAAGGACAGGGCAGAGTGCTCACATAACAAGACAAAAGGGGGCAACATTTAAAATAAAACACACATGGAAGGGCATGGCAGGAGCACAGAAGGCAGTGGTTGTAAAGCAGTTATGTATGCTTTAAAAAGCGTCATTCTCCTTGTCCCCGGGCTGCCGCTCCACGACAGTGATAATTGGAATCTGATGAGTTCCACAATATGTTCACCTGAGGGCGATGGTGGAGGAGGGGCCGACGGATGCAATTCATTGGCTGTTCTTTCATATTCATGTTGGGAGTATTCATATCTGTGCTCCATCTTCATGAAATCATTTTACAATGCCCATATTGCACAATTCATTCGCAAATTAAACAATGTCATATGACCTATAAATATTATTAGTGGTTATTGCTAGCGTGAATAAACAATCGCTGAATAAACAATGGAAAAATGGAAAGATGACTAGCAGACTTTTTTCCGAACTTGCTGACAACATCCACTGCTCTATGGAGGCCAGATAAATTATATATATGTATACATAATAACTGTTTCATTATGTGACACAGCTATAGAAAATTGTGGCGCTCTTCTTGTCAACAAAGAATGTTTGTATTTGTATATCTATATCTATATCTATATCTATATCTATATCTATATCTATATCTATATCTATATCTATATATACTGTCTGTGTCTCTCCCATCCTCAGCTCCAGAACCAGGACTCGGTGAAGACTCTGCTGAAGCGGACGGAGACGGAGCTGAGCGTGCGTGTGGCCGACGCTCTGAGGAAGCAGGAGGACCCGCTGCAGAGACAGCGCCTCCTGGTGGAGGAGGAGAGACTCAAGTACCTCAACGAGGAGGAGCTCATTATCCAGCAGCTGCAGTCAGTAGCACAACCCGTTACAACCCTCTTTAAAATACTAATATATATATATACCAAGATACTGCACTGTATTTGATGACAAGGAAACTTTTCGGGATCATATTTTTGGATCCAAATTATTTTGTTATTGTTATTCTGGCAGAGGTGGGAGGATTTCACTGAGACATGACGTTTTGTTCGATATAGCACGCTATATTGAATAGCGCTCAAACCACATGACACAAAACCATAATGAATTAGATTGAGCGTGGATTCGATTACCACTTTACATTTACATTCACAAATGTTTAAGCGATATTCTGTTGTTCGTTATTTATGAGACATTTTGATTACATGCTGATTGATTGTTAGATGATCTCTGCTGATTGGTGGCTGTAATTTGTTGTCCATAATAGTCCCTTCATTTCCCTTAACTATTCATTGGAATTTAATTCCCTGTATGACTTATGAGTATTTATGTTTGTGCGTGTTTGTATAAGTGGCGGACGTATTTATGTTTGTGTGTGCATGTGTATCTATGGAGGAGGGAAAAATAGTTTGAGAGAGGGTGAGATAGACAGAGAGATAACAGAATTGTAAATGTTCTCTTCAAAGCACATACCCAAAATGTCTGCTTAAAGCATATCCTCCTTTTAAATTACAGATTGTGTGTCTCAAAAACCGACAGCATGCGCGTGTCTGTGTGTGTTGACTTTTGCGTCGACTGCCACGACACCCATGTGAACGTTGAGCGTTAGAAAATGTGCGTGACACACAAACAGTCCCCCTGGTGTTCAGTCCGTCTGTGTGTTCCCTCTCAGCGACCTGGAGAAGTCTGTGGAGGAGCTCCAGAAAGAGGCGTCTGTCAGCCACAAGCTGGCTCCTGTGCAGGATCTGGAGGAGAAGGTTGCCCTGATCAGGAAGCTGGGGGAGACGCTCACAGAACTCAAGAGTCAGTCCCCACACTCCCATCACGCACAGTCTCGCATGTGTGCACGCACCATTGCACACACATTCTGACCCACATGCAAACAACATACAGTCATTGCAAGCGCGTTGGCACACAACAAACATGCATGCATTTGCACGTGCACTGAAAACACAAATAGACAGACCATTCTTTTCACATTCACACACGCAACACAAACACACCGCCAGACTTCTACGGACTAGTGTGTTCATTTGCTCACCGAGTTACTGATTATCTGTCAATCCGTGGATGGCTGCCTGTCAGGCAGTGAATCAGCCTCAAACTGTGCAATGTCTAGCCCAGTCACATTCAGAATATGCAATTTTAATCTATATCATGAATACATAACCGCTCCTGGTTCATTTTAAATGTATTGTTAAAGTTAGAGTAGGCTATTTATTTTAGAAGCATTTTATTTACTGAAATTCTCTTTATATCCCGACAGCAATACAATACATTTCTCTGCCCTATCTTCTTCCTGTATTTATTTCTATCCTCTCTCTTCCTCTCTCTCCTCTCCCTCTCTCTCCCCTCTCTCTCTCTCCCCCTTCAGACCAGTTCCCAGGCCTGCAGAGCAAGATGCGGGTGGTGCTGCGGGTGGAGGTGGAGGCGGTAAAGTTCCTGAAGGAGGAGCCCCACAGGCTGGACGCCCTGCTGAAACGCTGCAAGACCATGACTGACACCCTGGCCACCATGCGCAAGTAAGGCGCCCCACTCATTCTGTTCAGGCACTAGAGTGAGGGGCAATTAGGGCTTGTGCATCAGAATGCATCATGTGCTTTTATGTCTGCGATATGATAATATGCCTCGAGAGAGCCGTAGTACTGTAAAATCCTAAATAAGCATAAATATACCATAATACAAACTTTGCTTGCATGTGAAAAGCTGTGGCAGTTTCAAACACGACAATGTCTCCCCATAATGACAAAGCATTGCAGGATTAATTACTTAACCACGACCAAAACACCATTACTACCAATTGCATTCTTCAGTTCCCCCCACCCAGCTAGCTTTTAGAACCAAGATGGCCGCTAGGTGAATGAGGCCCATTGACCCTGTTCTAGAACTAGACCATGGAATCAAACAGACTCTTTTGGAGCCCTAGACGAAGGGGCCAAACCAACTCTGTCTGAGGACTGGGGAGAGCCATACTGTTTTCAGTTTAGAGATGGGGAATAAACTGCATATCGATGTGCTATTTACATTGTGATATGAGAGCAGATAGCGTCTGGGATTTGGGTTGATTGCTGTGTTAATATGTATCAATATCTTGTTATGTCTCCTATTTTTTATTGTTAAGTGATAAACAATACATTAAACTATGAAACTATGAGGCATTATCTAATAATAAGAAAAAAGTAAGTTTCACCTTTAAATAATTCTGCATCTCACCAGGCAAGCCAACGACGGCGTATGGAAGAAGCAGGAGGACTTCTCCAGCCCCTCGGCCAAGCGCAGCGAGGACTTCCACAAGGGCCACGCTGACTTCGACCTTCCCACCAGCCCCCCGCTGAGCATCAGCGACCTGGGGGGGGGAAGCAGCGGTGGCGGGGTGAACAGCCTGGCCAACTGGAGCCTGCACTCCAGCCACAGCCACGGCTACGGGGTGCCTGCAGGGGTCTCCCACAGGGAGGGCCACCACCCCCCGGTGCCCCACAAGGGCCGGGCCCTGGAGGAGCTGGAGCGCCGATCGTCCAGCGATAAGGCCTCCTCGGTGGAGGTCCGCCTGGTAAGCAAGGGTCCGAGGATGGGGTTGTCTCAGGTGTTTTATGGCACCGTCATTACCGTCCTCGTCCTCGTCATCGCCGTCATGCTTTTTATCAACATCATCATCATCGTCATCGTCATCGTCATCATTATCATTCTTATTTCTCATAATCTACTTGCCCATCATCATCATCATTATCATCATCTTCATTGACATCTTCATCGTCGCTGTCTTCGTCTTCCTCGTCATCATCATACTTATATCATATCTCTTCTCTTATCTAATCATAAAGCGGCTGAGTATCATCACTGTATCATTGTATCATTGTGGTTCACAGTAAATACTCAACGTCGTCTGTGCTGTACGTGTATTGCCTATCTGTTTGAATCTTCACTGGTTTTGGGTAAAACTATCTCCAGAAAGTCAAAATCATAATTAAAAAGTTGCAATATTTTAAAATCTGTACTATCTCTATAGCAATCTAATGTCTCTCTCTCACTCACACATTGTCTCCATAGCAATCTTATGTCTCTCTCTCTCTCTCTCTCTCTCTCTCTCTCTCACAATGTCTTTATAGCAATCTTATGTCTCTCTCTCTCTCTCTATCTCGCTCTCTCACAATATCTTTATAGCAATCGTATGTCACTCTCTCTCAATGTCTCTATAGCAATCGAATGTCGCTCTATCTCTCTCTCTCAATGTCTCTAAAGCAATCTAATGTCCGTATCTCTCTCTCTCTCTCTCTCTCTCTCTCTCTCTCTCTCTCTCTCTCTCTCTCTCTCTCTCTCTCTCTCTCTCTCTCTCTCTCTCTCTCTCTCCTCCCTCCGGAGGCGGCTGAGCGGGACTGGGAGGAGAAGCGGGCCAGCCTGACCCAGTACAGCGCCCAGGACATCAACCGCCTGCTGGAGGAGACCCAGGCCGAGCTCATGAAGGCCATCCCGGACCTGGACTTTGCCGCCAAGCAGATCAAGCCGTCGGCCGCCACCAACAGCACGCCGTTGCCCCAGCCCTCCGGCACCCCGGAGCACCGCGCCAGCAAGCCCCAGCACAGCAAGCTGCCTGGGAAGGAGCCCGGGTCTCGCCGGGGCTCAGGTAATGCTGGATTTGTGCTGCAGTGTTATATGTGTTCATGTGGTGTATGTAGTTGTGTGTGTATTAAGATCACATCTGTTTCGGATGTATTGTGTAAATAGATAGATAAATGGACATTATTATTATTTAGGCAAATTTAAAGTTAAATAAGAAACAACAACAATGTCTATAGACATTGTTGTTGTTTCTTATTTAACTTTAAATTTGCCTAAATAATTGTATAAAAACAAATATTTATAGCAAATGTTCTATATACATTTTAATGTCATTTGTTTTAATTTATTTTTACTTCATGCAACATTCATCTTTTCCGGCCCCTGATTGATAAAAATACAGTTGATCTTGTTTTAAAGTTTTGTTGTGTAAAAAATAATCGTAATGATAATATAAAATAATATAGAAATGATACAACCTTGTTTACATTGTTACTCATCAATTTAAAAGGTTTTTGCATGAATTCTCTTTGGACCTAGAGATAGCGCCCTTTCTCGCAGTTAGAGAGCCTTTCTTCCCAGCATTCACATTGCCACTGTAGCCACAAAGTCTGATACTGAGGCCATGTCAATCTCGTGACTTTTTTGCATCGATTCCTGTAGCTGTCTTGCAACCTTGCATACATGTCCACTTCCCTCCACAGTGTATTGCAAATTAACTTGGCCTCTCCTGCCATAGCTGACATCAGCCATGGCCAATCCTAAACTCTCCACGATGGTCACTCCCCTCACCTTTGTTTCCTTTGTTGTTACTGCCCACGTTGTGAAGGTTTCCCTGTAGGAATCATGTACACCCATGCCTGTGTTTTCCCATGATCATGCTCTATTAAATCAAATACTTTGGTGTCAAGAAGTGTCAACTGGTAGCTAAAAACAGTGATAATAGTAAAAGTCTTTCAAAGTGATTTCAAAATGGCGGCTGGTCTATTCCAGACGAGCTGACGGTGGCTCGGTACCGCACAGAGAAGCCCTCCAAGTCTCCCCCCCCACCCCCACCGCGCCGCAGTTTCCCATCATCCCCTGGTCTGACCACCCGCAGTGGAGAGATGCTCATCCCTGGCAAGAGCATCAAGGTCAGAAGGCAACCTAACATACATACACTCTGTACTGTACATACACACATACTTTACATACTCACATAGGGTTTATACACACATACTGTACATACACACGACTGTACATACACACAGACATACTTTACATACATACTATACACATACACACACACTACTGTACACACACACATACTGTACATACGCACATACTGTGCAGACACACATACATACTTTACAAACATACATACTGTAAACACACACACACACACACACACACACACACACACACACACACACATACACACACACACACACCTATACAAATGATATCAGGACAAAACTGGTTTGTGATGAGGATGTTTGACTAGCGTTCAATACCCAGGACATATTGTTGGATTTTATTGGAGGTTCTTGTTGAAATATTATCCCACAGCCGTGTCAATACGGCTAAGGTTAAATGATTAAATACAAGTCAAAACGATAACGATGAACACCCCGGCCCATTCTCCGCTGTTTATTCTGACCTGTCAAATAAACTTAATTTTGAACGTCGGCTAACACAATGATCAATATCTTCTGCTTGGACTCAAAGGTTAGCCCACACTCCCAGGGAAAGTAGAGTGTGTAAATGATTGCAATTTAAACCAGAGAGAGAGATAGAAAGAGTGTACGAGCGAGAAAGACATAGAGAAAGCGTGTGTGAGACAGAGCGAACGAGACAGATCTCCTCTTTCCCTTACCTGCGGTCGTGACCCCGTGTGTTGTGATAGCAGAAGACCGACTCTGAGGAGAGCGAGAGCCAGAAACCCCACGTGAAGCTGAGGAGGGCGGTGTCGGAGAACCAGCGGCCAGCATCCACGCCCCCCACCTTGGCCTCAGGGGACCGGGAGGAGACGGAGGAGGACAAGATCACTGCTGAGCTGGAGGTACTGACCGATAGACTGATGGAGACACAGCTTGTTTGGCTGAGAGACTGGTGGGATGACTTAGAGGTTGGCGGTGTGTGTGTGTGTGTATGGTCATAACCACACACACACTTACAAATGCATAGACACACACACACACACGCAAACACACATTCCGTGTACACTCACACACACACAAACACACACACAAACAGACAGACAGACACACACACAAACACATACATACACACACAAACACACACACGCAGATACACACATGCAGTCATGCATCTTGCATATCTCATCATCACATGTTTGTGCAGCAGGTGCCATATGTCCCTCACACACACCATCACCCAGGGCTTACAGATCACGCACACACACACACACACACACACACACACACACACACACACACACAAACACACACACACACACTTACACACCATAAACACCCAGGGCTTACAGATCAATCACAAACACACACACACACACACACACACACACACATACACTCGCCATCACCCGGGGCTTACAGATCGCACACAGGCAGATGGAGAGACTGTTGGTCTGGGAAGGCTGTTGTGAAATGTACATAAAGGAAACCACAATAGAGAGAACTTAGATGTATCCGCAGTGCAGCTGTCCTTCTGTGGCTACACTTAACAACGGCCGGTTCTGATCCTGTTTTCAGTGTCAATGAGTCTTAACGTATCACAGACGTCTGTATGACAGCACATTTCTCCCCCCTCCCCCCATCCAGCTGTTTGAGCGAGCCCCCATCAGGCTCTGCCAATCCCGCCCCATTTCCTTGCCCCTTCACCTCCCACCTCCCAGTACCAGTGTGCCCCCCTCCAGCCTGAACCTGCTGTGTCCCCTAGGGGCCCCAGGCACCAAGGTAAACCTGGTCAGCTGAACTCCACTTGCTGTGGTGATGTTGTGGTGGTGTCTTAAAGCAATATCTTCTACCTACCTAGAGTACATCCACACATTCTACTTCTCTACCCCCATTGGCCTGATTCACCTGGCGGCCATTTTGTTTCAAAACCCTAGCAGGGTGTTGGTGCTGAATGCGGAAATCTGCATTTAGTCCCATAATCCTGCTAGTTGTTAGAACTAAGATGGGACCAAGATGCCATTACAACACACACATATTTGTCTATTATTAGCTTGTCGCTGATCTCATAGCACACTATTTGGCGATGTACACAGTGACCTGTGTGGCTCTATGTCATTACAAGTGTTTGGTATGGGGACTTTTTTAACAGGAAGGAAGCATGGCTCAAACCACTTGAGCAACACTAAGTTAATTATAGATCTTACGTCAACATTTGTCTCATCAACTCTGTGTGTGTGTGTGTGTGTGTGTGTGTGTGTGTGTTGGGGGGGGGGGGGGGGGGGTTGTTTTATTGCTGTGGGTTTGAATGATGTGATGTAAGACATCACATGATTGTAAACCAAAAGTCTACTACTGACCAACTGAATTGTTTTGGCATTTAAAAACAAAGATATAGAACTATACGAGGCCGCACTGACAAACACACAACTGTAGTGTTATTCAACAATAAAGTTAACTCCTTGATGCACTCAAGACATTCTGACTACGCAATGATATTTCTTCATTTTTCTTCACAAGCGGGATTGTGTGAAAGTGTCATCAAAGTCATTGAAATGTCATGCACCCCATACCACCTCCTTGTATTACAGGGCATGTGTCCGTCTCCCTCTCCAGTCCCTCAGATTGTGTTGACAGGGTGTTTGTCCGCCTCAAGCTCTCCTTCAGAGTCCCCCGTCAGAGATGTCCCAGGTGGAGGTACCCGGGAGCAGCCCGGAAGGGGAGGGTTTGGTGGCCGGATTTACAGCCCTCTTCACCGGGAGCCAGTAGACCCGGGTGATTTTGAGGAGGTTGCGGAGAGGAGAGAAGAGTTAGTCCTGGTGCTGTCTGAGCTAGACGTAAAGGTGGTTTCCCCCATGGAGGCCCATGAGCTCAGTCGGAGCAGAGCAGAAGGCCTGCAGATGCTGGTTTTGCCTCCACCACCACCACCGCACACCGAGAAGCTTTCTGAGGAGATGTTGAGGCACGGGCCAGCCCTGGTGCTCTTCAGGGGGAAAGTGACGGTCAGAGAAGCCTACAGGCTGCTGTACTCCCACCTGGCTGCCTCCATGCCGGTGCCCAGACCCAGGAAGGGCCCCTGCGACTCAACCTCCATCCCCGTGGGCTCCGGTGTCTCCCCCCAGCGCTCCCATCCGGACAGCCCCCTGCTGGTTGCTCTGAGGCGAGGGATGGAGTCGGGGGACAGGGTACTCAAACTTCAACCTGGCTCGGGTCCGGTGAAACCTCAGAGAGCCGCGGTCGCAGCCCTGGGATCGGCGGGTTCCCTGGACAGTCCCAGCAGCCCTGGCAAGAGTGCCTGGAGGAGGGGCGAGGACGTCCGCAGCAGCACTTTCAAGAGACTGGACAGCCTGGAGGAGACCATACGGGAGCTGGAGAACACCCTGTTGGAGCTCAGCGGCCAGCCCCCCGCGGACCCCTCCTACCCGGGGGAACCCTGGCAGACGAGCAGCGGCACGCCCGCCTCGGCTCTCCCCGATACCGGCTCCTCTACCGGGAAGCCCCCGGTTCCACCCAAGCCCTCCACCTTCACTCCACCACCACCAGCGCCAACACAGGTTCCCCCACTGTTGCCGGCGCACCAAACAGCATGCTCTGCTGCTTCCTGTTTCCTCCATTTCTTTCCTATGGGTTTCTGCCGGATGCTTCAATCCCAATCCAAATCTCACTCCCAAACAAACAAACGCCATGACATGGTGTTTAATCGGATGTTCGAATTGATTCCCGTGGGGGGAGGGGTTAACCTGTATTAGAAGTGTCAGATAACAGTTCCATCCCCCCCCCGCCGCCGCCGCCGCCAGTACCGGGGGGCCTGGGCTCACCCTGCTGAGCCCAGGCCTGCTAATTGTCTTTCCATCGAGCCGTCCTGGCAGCCCCCCTGCTCATGTAGAACACCTTGTTGATTTCACTCCTTGTTACAAAACAACAGACACTGAAAAGGAACAACACACACATCAAACAAAGCTGTCGCCTTCTTTCTTCCGCTTCCATCTTACCTACTTCACTCTCACTTTGCTTTCTTCTCTGATTGACTTTTCTCCTCGAAGTCGATTTATTCCCTGAGTCGAAATCGTATCCGAGACTCATTCTCTCTTGTGTCAATACGTTTGCTATGCTGCTTTGTTTTCAACACACACACCCTTAAGAGATGACATTTAAAACAACGATCCAAAGCCACGTAACTCACCACGTGTTAGGACTTAATTGCAAGGTGTCCATTATTTTTACACTTCCTTTTGCGTTTGGCTCATCATAAAATGCGACCAAGTTTAGCGCCGTCTTTTTTTTCTTGCTCCGCTGTCAAAACGCATTTCTAAAGAACTATACATCGGCAACAGTTACATTTCTTTCATGCGATACAAAATAAAGCAGTTTTAAAAGGAGACGAAAGACATTAATCAATCCGTTTTTAACTCGCTCATGGCTAGCAGTTGCTACCTGTCACACCTTCCTGTTGTTGGCACTGCTGTTGAGGATGGGGGGGTTGCCAAGTCTTCTCCTATTATTTCATCGTACTCCAACATGCACTTGTTATACTGGGACTACTTAGAGTACTTAGAGTATTTTTCTTCGCGTTTCCACAGCTCACCGACCAAATTCACATTGACAATCCATCTGCTCGAGAGCCATATCAGAATTTAGTTCCAGTCATTAGAGTGGAATAAACTTGTGGCAAGTGTATAATTAATCTGCCTCCCTCCGGGGTGGGCGTGGCATGTAAAAAAGATGGTTGCTTTTTTTTGTCATAACTTTCCAGACTGCTGCTGCTGCAGTGTTTTTCAATATACTTCGGTATCATCGCTTAGATTTTCCACTGTGTATTCTGTGTTAAGGAGGCCTACCACAGTGGCACAGAGCGGTGCGGTGTGTGTATAGTTGATTTGAATCCCCCATTAAGGGTGTTCCGCCGAAGAGATCATTAAACAAACTACCGTGCGCATGATTCCCACAGAGAAGCGTTGCTGTGGAACAAGTTAGTTCTGATGTCGCATTTCCAAACGCTGTATACGTTGTTTGTGAACTCGTCCTCAGAGTACGTAGTCGGTGCCAGCTTGATGACAGAGGATGAGACCCTGTCTCTGTTGGCCTGGAATCAAGATGAGCAGTGATTTCAGCTATGAGACGCGTTCTTAAAGATCTCATCGGTCTCGGGGGGGGGGGGGGGGGTGTAGTTGATGGGTGGAATCAGTCTCTCTCTGCTCCATTGAGGTGTGCCTGATTTAAATAGCAAAGGCGTACAGAGAAGAGGGAGAACGAAAGGAAATAAAACGGTTTCAAAACGTCCAACATGCAAATTCACTCTTGGTCTCTTTCTCTTTTACCTTTGTCGCTCTCCATTTGCAATCTCTATTTGATTTCTTCCTATCTTTACTGTTATTTAGACATTCTTTTTTTCCCCATGTTTCTTTCTTGCTTTTTTCATCAGAACAACTCTGGCGTGGGGAAGGTACTCCACTCCTCGGCGGCTTCCAGGCTCAAACACCTTCAGCAGAACAGCACAGACAAGAGCAAGTCTGGCAGCAAAAGGGAGGATTTCCTCAAGAGCCAGGGCCAGTTGCAGGTACCTTCTTTCAGTTTTTTTATTGTTACTATGGTTACCGTTCTCTACATCCCTACCTAGCCCCCCCCCCCCCCCCCCCCCCCCCCCTCCCCAACACCACATTTGTATCCCCCTCGTCTCGTCTACCTCCTTGATCTCCCAAGCTCAGACAATTCTGAGTGAAACTCAAACTCAAAATGTGGAAAAGGGCAGATACAGACATGTAGAGATGTATGCTTTCATCGTACTCGGAGTCGAAACCAATGAAATATCAGAAGAACTTAGTCTTTGTTATCCTTTCAACCAATCAAGGAATGGTTGAGAGCCGGTGAGAGAAGCGGCAGCCTTCTCTCAACCCACCGTGTACCTACTTGCTGTTTCTGATGATGTCAAATGTCAAATATTTTGAGGCAATCAGAAAGGGCGATTGCTGTAACCTGACTTTGGTTATGTCTCTGTGGTTCAACACACCTTTTGGTTTAACACATCACCAGCATCTTTTATATTAAATACAGACAAAAACACAGAGATAGGTTCATATAGAGTGGCTTATTTCAGAAGTATTGGCCCCAGTGGTTACAGACAATATTCAGAGAATTAGTCCACTAATGCACATTTATTACAATATTTGTTATCCGCTTCTGTGCAGACAGTTTTAGCGGAGGTGGTGTACGGGGGAGTTTAATGCCAATACCATTTGGAAAATTACAGGTGCACTGAACTTAATCTAAACCTATACATCGATTCACGTGTGGAAAATTGCATTGCAGGAGTCAGTGAATATTGCGAAGCAGAGCTGTAGGAGGAACAGGAAAACGTACTGAAGCAATTAGGCAAGAAGTCTTTACATCCATCAAAACGGGTGACCGAACGAGTCAATAGCAATCAATGATTACACTTTCCTAGCTCTCTCGCTCTCTCTCTTCCACTTTCTCTCTCTCCCTCTCTCTCTCTGCCCTGTGTTTATGTCCTCTTCAGAGTCAAGTCTCTCTCTCTCTCGCTCTCTCTCTGCCTGTGTTTATGTCCTCTTCAGAGTCAAATCTCTCTCTCTCTCTCTCCATGTCTGTTTCTTTATCTCTCTCTTTCTCTTTATTTTTCTCTCTGTCTCATTCTCTCTCTCTTCTTGGATGGAGAGAATGAGAAAAAGAAAAAGGACAGAGTAAAGAATGGAGAGAATGGGTAATCATAAAAAGAGGGAGAGAAAGAAGAGAGAAAAATGATGGAGAGAATAGGAAAATCAGGGGAAAAAGAGTGAGAGAAAAAAGTTGGAGAGAAGGAGAAAATCAGATAATTGTTTTATTCAAAGAGCCAGTGAACCCAAAACCATTGTTTTGTTTTAACGTGGTAATATGTCTTATATGATCGTCAACATAGTAATCTATGCCATTTTATCACTGTTACTGAAATAACACCATGATTTATAAAAAGAAAAAGGGGTAAAACGTTTTGGCCATTCTCCCCAAAACACTATGTGAACGTTCCACTCTGCTGCGAACGCAGGTGGCGTTCTTTTCGTTAAGTCTGAATGCTTTTCCAAGGCCACTCAGAGTCACGAAAAGAACATCACCTGATCAGACTTATTAGGTCAGTCAGCCATTTTTTAATTTTCCCTAGGCTAATCTTGCAGAACGCATGATTTTAGTGTTGATAGTCTAGTACAAGGTGGGACTGTACAACATACCTTTGGTATCTCATTGCAGCATTTATTTTGGTCTGGATAAATGTGTCCACAAAGCCTCCAAGTGCACCTGTCAGAAGAGGTAATTCATTTAGGTTATTATCGGTGGGGTGTAGGATGAATCAGCGGAGTGGTCGTATATTTGTAATTGCTCATTATGATACTGCTGATACGATATTGCTCAACGACGAGTAGGCTACTATATAGCTAGCTAAGTAAAGTCGTAAAAGAAAAAAACATGTCACAAAGTTGCCGTGGGCCGTTACCATGGGGATAACAACTCAGTCTCAATGAAACCTCTCCTCCTCCTTCTCGTGAATAATAGAACAAAACACAAACAAACAAAAATTAATTTGTGTTTTGGGCACCATTTTTTCTAATTCCAGCTGAAACTGGCCAACTGTTCACTGGCTCTTTAAAATACATGACTACAGGGAGTATGTCACCATGTTCCTTGTCACCATGGTGACAGAGTCCAACGTTCATAGACACAATCGGGGCAATCACTCAGTGGTTCTGACAAAGGCCTGGCCAAATCAACAGAGTTTAACCCAATACAACCCTGCCATCCACTCATAACCTCCAATATCCTGCACTTTCCCCTGTCTTTGACTATGTAAAACAGACAAATAAACATGTATGATATTGTGTTATCCAAAATATACTCATCTACTCATCTACCCATCTACTGGCTCTTGTCAGTTTCACATCGAGGGAACTGTGCACACTGTGCATGAACCACATTGTACCCTGCAATGTTTGACATGTTTTAATGACTGCCAGTCATTTGAAAAGGCAATGTCAAAAGAATTGTGGACTGCTACACTGCTACTGGACAGTAGCAGTGTATCTTAACACATTCTTCTGTATTTTGAACCCCATGTCAGAGAAGACGTCTGCATCGACGCCATTTATGATACCTGCGGATCATAAATAATATTGGTCTCTTGTGTTTTGTCTCCTCTCTTCATTTCACCCTCTCCCCCCTCTCTCTCCCCCCCTTCTCCCCTTCTTCTCCCCCAACACCCCCCGGCTACACCACCCGACCTGTCACCCGCGTGAACCTACCCGACCCCCTGCCTGCTGTCCACCCACCCACTGGCCCACCCACCCTGCCTGTCCCTCCGTCCTCCTCCGTGCCACTGTGACCTTTGTGGGGTGGGGTGCAGTGAGAGATGCGTCCTTGCCTGGGCACCTCAGCATCTTCAGTGCCTGACTGCAGAGAGACTGCGCACATCCATCAGCCTTGCTCTTATTCCTCCAACTTCGGTTGTTATACTTTTTTTGTCCCTTGGAAGGGCCGGTCTTGAACCTCAGAATATCCCGCTGTCACTCAAGCCCCATTGTGTGTGTGTGTGTGTGTGTGTGTGTGTGTGTGTGTGTGTGTGTGTGTGTTTGTGCGTGGGTCAGCTTACGTGTGCATGTTACATTTTGCTGTGCTCTGAGAGAAGAGTGAGAGAAGAGAAGAGTCTGCGCGTGGGGGGGAGATTTGAATTTGCCAGTTCATCGCTGGCATTAAAGAAGACGGCACTTTCAGTTGACCATTCACCCTGAATGTATGCCCTCCCCTCCCCCTCCTCCTCCCGGTACTTGCCCCGTTCCTTCCTTCACCCCTGAAGGCCCTGGAGACCACCGTCGAACCCCACCTCGCCGGCCGACTCGCTGGCTCGTTCTCTGAGCGCCTGCCCTTCGGACGCGTGGTTCTCCCCCCCGGTCTGAGGAGGAGTCCCCAGGAGCCCGCGCTGTCCCAGCTCACGGCCACGTCCAGCCAGGCCAAGGCCCTGCTGGCGAGCCTGTCCGCCTCTGGCCTCTCAGCCTCCAGCCTGAGCGCGGAGGCTCTGCTCCTCTCCTCGGCCCTCCGTCATCACCGCCGCCTGCTTATAGAGAAAGCGGCCTCCTCCTCCTCCTCCTTATCCACCTCCTCCTTCTCATCCACCTCCACCTCCTCCCCATCGACCCCTGCTCTGCCAGCGGCCGCCTTCTCCTCCTCCTCTTCCTCCTCCTCCTCTACGCCCACTCTGCCATCCACATCCCCCAGCTCCTCCACCTCCGCCTCCTCCTCCAGCCCCCCATCCAGCCCACCATCCCTCTCCTCTCTGGGGGTTGAGGAGAGCAGCTGCAGCAGCCACCAAGGAGCAGATAGCTCCGGCGCCCACCAGCTCCAAGGAGTAACAGGAGAACCAGCTCCATCACAGGGAGGTGGAGAATGCGAGGCGTGGATGAAGATAAGAAGAATGCACGTTTGAAGCACCAACACTTGCCAGATGTGAGTGAAATCCAATCACACATAATGGAGTCAATGGAGATTAGGTGACGCACAATTAATGTGTGGTGGGGGTGGAGGGTGAAACTAATGAAAGCCTTACTTCATAATGAACTCCAAAGAACGTTTGGGCATTTGTTTCGTACCCCTGTTTTTTTATCCCCCCATGCTGGTAGATTTGAGTCAACGAGAAAACTACATCTTTACGTGTTTGTCAGCAAAACTGCAAAACCTACCTGGACCATTGACCTACTGATCTCCTTCTTGGCTGTTTCTATTGGTCTGCAGATCTGCCACACACTCGTACTGCCAGTTTTACCAACCAGAAAGCACACAAATCGGCACAAAGCTCCCGCCCATAGGCTACTCCCATTTGATGGATTCTGGTTGCTCACAGCAGGGATGGTCGGAATAGTCCTAAATGCACTTTTGGCCTTCACTTCATTTGCCATGACTTTCTCCCTCTTGCTCAATGGATTGTTAGTGGACTAGCTGTACTATCTAAGCTGTAACTTGTATCATAGACTATAGAGTTGCAATAATCAACGAGTGAATACCGTAATTGTATGTTGTACCAGAATATCAATATAAAGTTAATTTCTATGATGAAACGCCTGGCCTAATGTGAGCCTGCTCAGAAAAACAAAACAAAGTCAACAAAAAAAAGTGAATAATAATAACAATGATAATTGAAGTGGTTGTGTTCAAGCTGTTTTGTGGTGAAAAGGGGATCGTTTAAGGGGTATTCTTGCATCTCCTGCTCAGAACTCTGGATTGGTGTTGGGTCCGTGTTTGTACACACGGCAGTGTTAAAGCGTTTACATGACCTCTGCTTTATCTCCACTGTCTAGTGCGCTCTGTGGGGTAAATCTGATCAGTTTGTCAACTCCTCCCCGCGTGGATCATATATCCATTGCACTCTCCATCCATTTCTCCCTGCAAAGCGAGGCCGTGGTGTCAGAAGATTCCCTGAAAAGGGGTTGATGTTGAGGTATTTTCCTTCCTAAGGAGTTTAAAATGAAAGTGGTTTGTCTTCTAATTTCTTTATTTTATTTTTTTAAAGAGCATGTTTGTATCCACTGGTAATATAATAGCACAGGTTTCTATATTATACAAAGCGCTTGAAAAGTGAGTAGGTGTAATCATATTTATCCAATGAGAAACAAAGTAGACAAATGTAGAATTGCTGTACATTTGTAGTAATAGGGATTTTATGACAATCAGGATTCCCCTCACTTATACAGTCTTTGGTCTACCCTGCCATTCGAAACAGCAGAATCCTCACAAAAACCCACAAAATATAAGCACACATACACCTAACTGTTCTGAAAATAACTTATTCGATTTTTCCCAATTGTCCAACTGTCCAGTATACTGTCAAACCTATGACAAGAGAAAATGTACTGGCGCATTGGTATGGGAGCACAACACGAAGCACAAAGTGATGCATTTGTAATGTTGTGTTGGATCGAAATGTAATCTACAAAATGATACAAGCATACTACTCAAACCTTGCTTGACTGAAGCTGGTCTTACATATTGCTGAAGATAAGTGCGCATAAAATCTTATGTCCCCTAAAATAGAAACTCTTTATCCCATTTAAATAATTTATGAATCTAGTCTTAAACAAAACGCACAATGCTACGACAATGAAGTCGACACATAAAATAAAGCACACATTTACAACTGCTCATTTACGTGTACCTAGTATAAGCTGATAATAGAGTGATATATTGTCGTTACATTTAAGGCTCTCTGAAATGTGCTAACTAAACTTGCAGTAAAATGCCTGTCAGTGATCAGGCAAAGATTTTCCTTCATGCTTCTGTGAGCTAGGAAGGGATAGCGGTTTTGAGAGAAATTCAAGCCTGTATTGAACATAGAAGCAGAGGAAAATTGACATAGTTTGAGAGCGAGTACAAAGGCTCATTCTAAGACAAATGCAGACTTTTGACTCGCCTCTTAATCATCTTCACACAAATGAGAGGACAGGGTTTTCAGGATGTGTGACAGTTTCAGAACAGTTTCAGAACAGGGTTTATTTTCCCCACCCCACCTGTTTCACTCCACCTCCTCTTGGTTGGTGAATTACCGCTCAACTAAAGGTTATTCTCGGACAGTTGTTGACAGTTCTCTCTCGTATGAATCTGCATGTGCAATATGCACCCCTGAACCAGACCGGTCTTCGTCTGTGAGACCCTGTGGTTTCAACCATAGCCTTTATTGCATATTTTCAAGCATTCCTTCTCTCATAAGCTTCTCCTACTGACCTAATACCTAATCAGTATTAGATCAGCAAATACACTGAAAATATACCCTTATTCAAATCCAAAGACTGGAAATGGGCTTCAAGTGTTCACATAAAGACTTAAGGAGTCATTTTAACGTGAAGCAGGCTTCAGACATTGACATTGTACGGGGGCACGCACACAGTTTACAAAAATACAATATCAATATATACATAAAGCGACAAGGCTCACAGCACAGCAATGCCCTGTAGTTATGTCCAGATCAGCCTTGCCTTTCCGGTCAAGTGAAACTAAATTAAATGAAATTCACTTACTCTTGCTTTTCCACACTCCACACTTCAGTCCCAGAACCTGCACAGTTTGGCACATTTATGTTCTGGAGGGGGGGTGGAGGGGAGCAAGCGATAGATAGGGGAACTGGACAGGTTTATTTTTGTTTTTCTTCAAGCTCGACTACTTTTCGCTAAATATAGTCAATCTAAATCTCCTCTCTCCTCTCTCCTCTCTCCTCTCTCCTCTCTCCTCTCTCCTCTCTCCTCTCTCCACTCTCCTCTCTCCTCTCTCCTCTCTCTGCTTTGCATAAAAGTGCTCTCTGGGATAATGTTTGAGTTTGGCTTGTGTGTTGGGCTGTGCTATCGCCATGGCTGCAGGCCCACCAGAGTGTGTTTTGAAGATGCCGATGCCCCCCCCCCCCCCCCCCCCCCCCCCTCCGGAAACTCCTCCTCACTAAAAACTTGAAATGAAAAGCGACGCAATGCAGAAAATGACATAAATATATCTAGAGTGAGATTGTTTGTTTATGATCCTATTATAGTTGTGGCAGAAATAAAGTAAAATAAAAGTGTGATATACATATATAGACCTAGGTTGAAATATACAATGTCAAATGTTCTCATCTTTTGAGTTTTATATATATTAGTGGCCGTTTTTTGTACAGATACTTTCTTTTTTATGTCATCAAGAGAAGATAACACATTTCACATGGGTGGTCTATTTATTCAAACATAATACATATTTTATATATGTATGATTTAAATATATGATCTGTATAGACAACACATACTCTCTGTAATATACGTACATACTAATTCACATTTTGTTTTTTTAAATCTTTCTCTAACCTTTATTAGCCAGTCGCCTAGTTTTATTTTTATTTGGTCGAGTAGCACAATGTTGCTTCATGAAGACACAGCAGGCTTTCCAAGCAGGAACCAGACCTGTGCTATGGAAGCTTTCATTCCTGCTGTATAGTTTTTGTTTTTTGAGATGAGAGTGGAATTCATTCCTCTTTCAGTCATTTTTATTTTGTATTTGACCTATAAACGAAATCGAGGTCGTTCAAGCTATACGCCTGAGGCTAGCCGTGAAACACGGACACTGTGGTAACTTTATGGTAGGTAGGAGGTGAGGTTTGATTCATTGTGAGAATCAGGGCCTCTGATAGGTTGACTCGTCTGGCTTTAATTCTCTCTATTCCAACAAGGTTTGAGATGGAAGAGGATGGATGTGAAGAATGTAGGTGTTGTTGATCGACAGTGGGAGCTTTCAGAGGGAACAGACTTTTACCCAGGGTCAAATGTTGTTGTCATTGTTTGTGTTCCACAGTGAATTTACTAACAGGAAGTAACAAGACAACCAACCGGAAGTAATTTAAACAAAACCACAGTACAAACATGGATTAAGTCAAGGGAATCATATTAATTTATAATGTATCACACGTTTCTTATGACCAACCTTATGTAGTATGTGGATGAACTTTTTACATGAGTGTGTGGATGTTCCAAAAAACGTGGCATCAGAAAACATCAGTGAACAACAAAACAAAATCAATGTGTACATAGACCAAGTCATTCCAAGCAAGCTCAGCAATGTCTTGTCCAAAACAATTTTTATTAATAAAAAAATAAGACCATGGGTACTAAAGTATATACAAAAACAATGCATGTATAGTCTCAAGCAATTGCACGGTGCAGTTGAAAAATGTTGTTTATGTGTTATCAAAAAATATATGAGAGAAAAAGTCAGAGAACATTAAGAGGTTTTAATATTAATGGTTCACAGCTGTAGAGAATGAAACATTATTTCGGTGTCTGGGACACAGGCATGCTCAGTCTTATGTGTTGATGATGATGATGATAGTGATGATGGTGAGGAAGATGACAATGATATGAAGATGATGACAAAGATTGTGAATCTTAAGTAAGGCGTGAGTGGAAAGTATAAGAGCTTCAATGCACCCCAAACTTAAAAAAAGTCACCATCTGGTGTAACTATTCCCATGGAGGGATTTTCTCCCATTTTTTGTAGATTAGTGTGATATATGAACAGAATAATATTACAGAAAATAGATCTATCATATAAGAATATATACAATTTTAAAAAGCCTACCAATACTGGAGATAATTAATTTATCAGTGTGGATGCCATGATGTTCTGTGAGAAATGTTTGTTTTTCTTTCCCTGTGAGAAGGTTGGCGGTGGAACTCTGCCTTCTTTTTGTACATAATTTGCTGTGTTTGTGTGTCTTAATAAAGTGCAGCTCTCTTGTACAGTCATGGTGTCTGGCACCTTTTTTCATCTTATTCAGGAAGGAGCCTGCCGTCTATAATAAAAAACAAGATTAATTTGCAAGAGATGCAAAAAAAAACGTTATTTGTTTTAAATGTTTTAAAATTGATCACACAAAAGGCCACAAACAATAAAACATGTTTTAACAACTTTAACATTTATTGTTCTTTTACAAGAAATTCTTAATTTAAAGCGCCCAATTCATGATATTTACATCATTCACAAAACCGAATTTGGCAGTACATAAGTATAATGTCACCTGCAGCTTATGTTAAGTAGAACAACAAACAAACTAGTAGAATAAGCACCCTACACAGTACTACACAGTATCTACAGTACAACTCCAGATTATGTGTTGTGTTTTGAGTTCTTGTTCAGGGGTCCTGTTGCTGGGCAGGCCGCCGTCCGTCCGTCCTTCTGTAGGGAGTGTTCCTCAAGTCTGAAGGAAAACAAAACAAACACAAATAGGTTTATTTACATGGAGCTGGAGCTTCAGAACACAGTGTATGAATATACTTTTTTTCCCCATGTAAATATTTAGAAACATAAGAAAAGGTCACAAATCACATTCATGAAACATTTTTACGTTTACGTTTTCACATACGAGGAATTTGTCATGGTATGTTGGTGATATTAAGCAAACATATACAAGATACAAAATACAAAATAAAACAACTGTGCAGGATATTAAAACGATAAGTAATGTATCCCCCGACATGACTCGTCTCTAGAGGACAGCGGTTACAACAACAAAGAGTATGATTGGAGAAGGAGGAGGAGGAGCGTGGGTGGGGCAATGACAGGGTGGGGTTGGTGAGAAGATAACGGTGGGGGAGGGGGGTCACATGTGTTGTACCTGTAATGATGTCCTCCAGCGCGCCATCCTTCCCCTCACGAACCTGAGGCTTCACCTGCCTCTTCTTCAGCTCAGCCATGAAGTCCATCTGAGGCATCTTAGGAGTCATGGGGGACTGCCGTCGGTGTAGAGAGTGGGGTTCATTAGTAGCCAAAGTACAGGTCAAAACACATGCACACAACCCACAACTCTAAGGCATACATTACTTCATATGTCTACACTACCGTCTGAGGCATTTCTTTATATTTTATTTTACATCATTTCAAATCATTGGGATGTAGATTGTGAACTAAACACAAAAGGTTATTTGAATATTACCACCATTTTCCTCTTTATGCAAGTACATTGATGTTGATATAAATGATCAATGGTGATAATGACTAAACGTGATGGAAATGTAAGCTACAAATTTAAAAAACTCAATGACAGAAGTTTTGGTCAAAAACGGGTAAATCTTTTAATAACTGATGCAATAGTACGATGTCAATATCGTTCATGGGCTACCTTTACTGAGCCAGCTTTTTTGGGAGAGGGAGAGCCTGAGTTGATACTTTCACTGCTTTCCAACTCCGCTTTTTTCTTCTGCTCGTTCTCCTTCTCGGCTTTCTGCAATCACACCCAACACAGAGACTCAGGTAAAATGCTGAATGCTACCATTATGAACCATGGGAAGCTTTAGCACCAACCACGCTAACCTTGTAAGCCTTCAGGAAGCGGACGAATGTGGGAAAGAACATGGATGGCTGCATGATTTTGGGGTTCTCTCCAAAGTACTCCACCACGGAGCCATACGCCTCCTGAGTAACGGGGGAAGACAAGAAACACAAAACTATTGATTATTGACGCTGTTTATAGTATTTGATCATTATCAGACACTTGTATCCAGGTGACTTGCAGTGAATTCAGATACATGTCATTAAGGGGCAGGTAAGGGTTTAGGACTTCTTGCTCAAAGGTGCCTACAGGTAGTTCTGGGGACACTGGGGATCAGACCCAGGACCTTTCGGCTGGGAGTTGAACACACAAAACACCACGCTATCCTGTCCCACTGCGTGAGTTAGTACAAAAGATTTGATTGAACCGTCACTTTTTATTTATTTATAAACAATGATGATTGTATGTGATTCCGATTTGTGTTATTTTAAACTCATTTCTTGTTCACCGTTTGCCACTTTGAAGTGGTGTTTGGCAGATAAAGAAAACACAAAATAAATCAAGTTTGATTTGAATGGAACTGGGCTCCAACCTGTGCCGTCTTGCCGTCTTTGACCAGTGAGACCAGTCGGTCGCTGTTGGTCTTTACAAAGTCCTTCAGCACCTTGTTGTCCTCTTGCACCAGGAACTCTTTCTTGGTCATCTCCATGCCACGCTCCAGAGCATGGATGTCCTGGAGGATGCCATCCAGTGACACTAGAATACAATGTTTACAATGTTAGAATAAATATGGTATTCATTCATTTTCTGCTCGTGTCCATGGAAGGAGCTCACTTCAACGTTCCTTGTAGGGGACAAGGAACGTTGAAATGAGCTCCTTGTGTGACAATGTGTGACATTTATTTCTCCATTTATTTTTACAGATGATAATAACATTAAATAAATCACTTAAAATATGTTTCGGAATAAAAGCAACTTGACTTAATGGGAATGTAAACATTTGACAATGCATCAATTATTGTGGCTATGGCATGTGGATTTTCCCATCCATTTATTTCCATGTGAGTAGATGAAAAACCTGTGTAAACATAGAACTGGTTTATCTGTGTGAGTGTTACCCAGTGCAGCCTTATCCACAAAGTGCAGCTCTGTGTGGAAGGTGGCCAGGTCTGGGTATTTCTCCTGGATGACGCTGGTGATGAAGTGCAGCAGAGTCTGGGAACGGTCTGTTGACTTGGTCTCCAACAACTGACCGATCAGGGCGGGTGCATGGAGCCGAACGTCAGAAGAAGAAGGCGATTAAAGGAAGCACTTTACGAGAAAGGGGCTAAATCAAGAAGGGAGGCTAGTGCGCTGGTGCGGTGACCGCACAGAGGGCAACGCGCCCTGTAGCCGCCCGTTTTTGATTCCGACCTGCGGTCCTATGCTAGGTACCGTTCCATCTTTCTTCGCCCCAACGTTTCTGCCTCTTTTCACTGTTCTTTCCATAGCGGCTCAAAAGCCCATTTCAAATGTGTTTGAAAAAAACGAACAAGCAAAATCGGGGAGAAAAGGGTGACTCACGAGATCCAGGCTCTGCAGTCGGAAGCCACCTGCTGCGCCCCTCTTACTGCTATTCATGTAGTTCCCAAACGCCAGAATGATCTGAAAGAGAGTGCGAGAGAGAGAGAGAGAGAGAGAGAGAGAGAGAGTGCGAGAGAGAGAGACAGAGTGCGAGAGAGAGAGAGAGAGTGCGAGAGAGAGAGAAATGGTGTTTAAGTTAACTGAGGTAATGGTGTTCATGTTAACTAAGGTATTCATTTATACATTATTTAATAGGGTAAGGGCTAGGATTAACCCTAACCATAACCCACTACCCCAACCCCTAACCCCGATGTTATATAATAATCTGTATTACTGCATTAACTAATGTTAATGAATTGTCAAATAATGTATTCTTATTGTGAAGTGTTTCAAAGATTCAAAGATTGAAAACCTTAAACACTTATACTCACTTCCAGCATCTTCTTCAGTTTGGCCGAAGACTTGATGGACCTGGATGCAGCGATGATTGAGTCCAGTTGCTGTGAAGTACATGAGACACATCAAGAAACAGAGCAGCTATTAAAGCTTGAATGTCTGCGCAGCAACATCAGGTGGGGTTCAGGTTCATGTCTGACCAAATAAGAAAATGTAAAGACGTACCGGCTGCAGGCGTTTCACCGTCTCGGGGAAGTTGCCCATGAAGGTGAGCGTGCTGATGCGCTGACTCAGCCGTGGGATCCTCCCGAAGCGGAGCATGAATCGATCTTCGTCCGTCAGCTCCTCTATTTCACGGCCCTCCTTCTCGTAATTGACCAGCAGCTTCATCTCGTAGTCCGACGGGATGAAGCGCTCCAGCAGCTCCAGGAAGTCCAGGCCTAGCGCCTGCTGGTTGTACCTGGGGAGGTATAGGAAGAACCCAGAGGGACACACAGAGTTTAGTACCTGGTGAGGACGGTATAGGAGGAAACCAGAGAGACACACAGACAGAGAGTTTAGAACCTGGTGAGGTCAGTTTAGGGGGAACCCAGAGAGACTGACACACACACACACACACACACAGTTTAGTACCTTGTGAGGACGGTATAGGAGGAAACCAGACAGACACACAGACAGACACACAGACAGAGAGTTTAGAACCTGGTGAGGTCAGTTTAGGGGGAACCCAGAGAGACTGACACACACACACACACACACAGTTTAGTACCTTGTGAGGACGGTATAGGAGGAAACCAGACAGACACACAGACAGACACACAGACAGAGAGTTTAGAACCTGGTGAGGTCAGTTTAGGGGGACCCCAGAGAGACTGACACACACACACACACACACACACACACACACAGTTTAGTACCTAGTGAGGACAGTATAGGAAGAACCCAGAGAGACAGACACACAGAGAGTTGTGAGGCAAGTACAGGAGGAACCCAGAGAGAAACACAGACAGACACAAACACACAAACACACACACACAGTTTAGTACCTAGTGAGGACAATATAGGAAGACCCCAGAGAGACATAGAGATAGAGAGACAGAGTTTTGTACCTGGTGAGGACAGAGGAACCCAGAGAGACAGAGAGTTTAGTACCTGGTTAGGTCAGTACAGGAGGAACCCAGACAGACAGAATAGAGAGTTTATTCTGAGCGAACGGCATCTACTATGATGGAAAAGAAAATGAGCAACCACACGACAGCTATTTACACCAACCAATCAAATCACGCCACCTGCACTCATCCAACGTGACATAAGCACCTATGCAAAAAACATTAACAAACACACACACATACACAATGGCCCAGGCTCATAGCAGTGGGTTGTGTAGAAACACGAATAGATGTTAGAAGAGCATAGCGTTAGATGTTTAGAACAGAGGTGGTCCATACGTGTCAATGGCGATGCAGATGTTGTTTGGGGTCATGCCGGCCTTGCGCAGGGTGATGGCCAGGTTCTTGGCCTTGTTGGTGTCCATGAGAGAGACCTTAGTGGGGGCCTTCTGGGCCACCTTCACCTTCAGAGTGGACAGGGCGGGCGGGGAACTCTGTGCCTTGGTCCTGAACTGCTCCTCAAACATCTCCATGTTGAGCTCCTGGCCATGAACACAAAAAGCGAATATGCATGTGTTTGAATTTGCATCAGCGTTTAAATGAATGTAGTTTTGTAGTTTGTAATGTTATTGAATTTCTTGTATTTTTTATTTTTTATTATTGTAGCTTGACATTTCCTTTTTCTGTTCTTGTAGTTTTGGAGAATGTCTTGCCGTTTATAGCAGTAAAACTCCAATTTTGATTGTAAGCCTCACTTCTAAGTCAATTTGGAAGAACATTTTATTCTTCTAAATGACTAAATGTAAAGGTGAAGCTAGGAATTGAATGATGGGGTTTTGGGGTCAAATCTGATGGAAAATGGCGACTTACATTCAACACCTGCTCGTCATCCAGCTCGTTAAAGACCGTGCCTGTCACCTGGTTGGGCTTCAGAGCCTGCCAGTTTAACAGCGGCATGCGGAACTTAGTCTGGATGGCCTTCCTGGTCTTAACTATATATATACACAGAGAGAGAGAGAGAGAGCGAGAGAGAGCGAGAGAGAGCGAGAGCGAGAGAGAATAGAGAAAAGAGAGGGGAAATAGAGATAAAAACAGACAGAGAGAGAAAGAAAGAGTAAGAGGGAAAGAAATAGAAGCAGACCAGGATAAAAGCGCAGTATATTTTGGATAGTAATAATAATAATTTCATAATGTACTTTTTCAACCTCGAGGTGGAGTCTCCTTACCAGGCTGACTGTTGGGAGTGGTGGACATGACTCCAGGTGGAGGTGGGGGTGGGGGTGGTCCAACACCGGGAGGGGGAGGGGGTGGAGGCGGACATCCTCCGGGCCCTGGAGGAGGTGGAGGTGGAGGTGGGGGTGGGGGTGGGGGGGATCCGATGCCGGCCTGCCCCGGCATCGGTGGGGGTGGAGGTGGCGGAGGTGGAGGTGACGCGGTCACACCCGGTAAAGCAGGTGGAGGGGGAGGAGGAGGAGGAGGAGGAGGAGGAGAAGATGTAGAATCCTGGGACTCCGGTACAGGGGTGGCAGTCTGTGGTTGGGAGGGTGGTGCCTGGACATACTCCGTCACCGTGATGGGCACCACCTGGAGGTCAAGAACCCCGGAGGCTGTGCGCTCCACCCGGATCAGACCTTTCTCCTGCAGCTCCTGCACCTTCCGCTCCAGCTCCGAGGAGGAGGAGCCCAGGGGGGAGGAGGTCTGGCTGAAGCGCTCCCGCTCCCTCTCCCGCTCCCTCACCAGCTCCTTCTCCCGCTCCCTCTGCTGCAGGGAGCTGATCTGAGAGCACGACTCCCGCAGGCTCTCCTGCTCACGGGCACACACAGAACATAAACACACACAAAACATTAACACATGGGCACACACACAAAACATTAACACACACACACAGACGACATAAACACACAAAACATTAACGCATACACACATGGGCACACACACAAAACATAAACACAAAAACAAACATGTATACAAGTAGACTCACACAAACACTTACATACACACACGCACGCACAGACAGAATAGAGACACATGCATGCTCACTGGGCTTAAGTTGACGAGGAAAATTCCTATTATATTCCTTGTAAAGTTGGATTTAATAGGGGAAAAATAGAGAGATTCAACCGAGAAAATCAATTTCCATTAATTATATACGTCAGGTTAAGATGTCTTTTCCTGTGAAATTTTACGATTAACAATTTAAATGAACAGCTCAACTCTTAAAAAAGGTCCACTACAATGTGTTACCAAAAATATATGGTTAAAGAAATGAATATTTCCTTTAATGTGTTTTTAATATGGTACATTTAATGGAGTTGCAAACAGTTTTGTTGGAGTGAGCCATTTTCATATCCATAGTGTGGCTCTCCTTCCCATTATAACATAGAACATTATAAATTATAACCCAGGTAAAAGTAAGGGAGCTTCTGCTAAACCCACTGCTGACACACATCACAACGTGTACGTCAAAGAGCAGCCGTTTGGTAAAGCAAAAGTGCTAATCTAACTGAAATGAGTCACTGAGAACGCAGCTCAGTATTGTTCAGTATTGCCTACTCTCAGTTCCAGCAGTCCTACTGTAAGAACTTCTGGGGAGAGACGGCTAAGAGCCTGGCCCGGAAACCAAGACAAGAGAAGGTTACGCCTTGTTTCCTGTTTCGTTATGGAGATATTCTACCAAAGACAAACTCATTTGTGCGAGTGGCAAACTTTCAGAAGGGGATTTTATTATACGGTGGATTTGAATAAGTGTATTTCTACTGTAATTCTGGTCGAGTTTGTGTTCGCTGTTGGCCAATTACGTGCCTTCAGATCGCCGCCTCCAGCACCATGATTGGTGGAGAAAAATATGAAAACGCGAAAGAAAGTCAAACGCCCTGTTCACCCGGATTTGAGCTAGTCTGCTATTTTACTTAAGATTATTAATCTAATGTCTGATTTGTGTTTCCTAATGAATGCTGCTGTTGGGCGTGTGAAAGGTGTGCATCGCCAGCAGCATGTTACCTTGAGCAGCTCAGTCTCCTTGGTAGACTGCAGTAGCTGAGCCTCCAGTTGGGCCACTCTCTCTGCTGCCTGTTCCTCCAGCTCCTTTAGCCTGCTACTCAGCTACAACAACACAGATCACAACAACTGCATGGGTTAATGTTGAGTGTGTCTGGCAGTGGCAATGAGGCAGTGATTTGGCATCAGTGTGTAATAATTGTTATTTAAGAATAAATTAAAAAACATTAACATTGTGGAATAATTTCTTCTCATTTGGTGTATGTGTGTGTGTTTCCGTGTGTGCATCCATGCATGTGTATTTGTGTGTGTTTGTGTGTGTGCATCCATCCATGTGTATGTCTATGTGTGTGTGTTTGTTTGTGCATCCATGCATGTCTGTGTCTATGTGTGTGTGTGTGTCTGTGTGTGTGTGTGTGCATTCATGCGTGTGTTTGTTTGTTTGTGTGTGTGTGGTGCACGTTCATGGCCCACCTGTGCGTTGTGTTCCTGCAGTTCGTCCACATGCGCCATCCCCCCATCTCTGCACTCTGCATCCTCCAGCAGCGCCCCCACGTCACACACGTTGTCCAGGTAGGCCTGGATCTGCACCTGCAACTTCTCACTCTCCGTCTTCTTCAGCTTCTAATGCACACATATGGACACACACACACACAATCAGACACAGACACAGAGAATCACATACAAAAACACACACGACACATAATCACATACAGAAACACAGACACAGAAACACACAGAAAAACAAAGATGAATCTTTATAAAAAAACATGGGGGCAGGATAGGGTCTAGGGTGGTTAGGGGTACTCCCAGCTGAAAAGTTCTGGGTTTAAACCCCAATGTCTGATGATTAACGGACATATCTGTATGTCAAGTTGCTTTGGACAGAACACTACTAGTATTAATAGTATAAATAGTACAGCGTAGTCTCTGGTCCTTCCTTACTTCCAGATAGTCGTCCAGCCCCTGGTGGGTGAACTCATACTGCAGGTGGACCCGGAGGTTCATGTTCTCCACAGAGTGCACCACGATGTTTATGAACTGCATGCAGGCCACCTGGAGACAGAAGGGGTTTTACAGGCAGACTGTTAGAAGATCGTCCTTGTGAGTCATTGGGTTACGTGTCTGAATGTCTGCCAGCCACCGGGGACGCAGTGGAGGAAACATTGTTGCGGAGCGGACCCACCATGAAGTCGAGGTTGCTGTCATCGTTGCTGAAGTACTCCATTAGCTTCTCGAAGCGGTTCTTCTCCCGGCTTACCTGAAGACACGGGGAGGGAGCTGTTAGCAATCCGGATGGCCTCGGATTTTGCAACAGATGTAGAAAGTGTGGAGAATAGACAACTGATAGAGGAGCTGAAAGCCCACACCCACATCATAAGGGTTAAGTTAATAGAGAACATAAGAAGTGTGTAATTATGGTAAAGGCAGCGCAGCCCAAACATTGCAGAACACACATTGAGGTAATGAGTCATTCAGGAAGCGGACATCCTACATGTCTACATTCTGGATGTGAGAACATCGTACTGAAAATACTCTCTTTGAGTCGAGGGTGCTAAAAGGGTTCGAATTCACACAGACACACACACTTGCATGAAATGAGTAGGAAGTGTCCTGCACAGGATGAGTAATGAAGTCTGGACCGATGGAAAAAGGGAAACTATTTGGAGTCACATGACACAGCGGGATGTGGAAACACGTAATGGAGAGACACACACACACACATACACACAGACCTCTTTGAAGTTGTCAAAGGCGAAGAGGATGATATCATGGCCTCCTCTCACGAGACACACGGCTGCCAGCAGCTCCAGCACAAGGGCCTTGGTTCTGTCACACAGAACAAAACGGTAATGCATGCTAATTCACACACAAACACACACACGCACAAGCACACGCACACCTCATAGACGTACCTGGGATTATTGCTGTTGAGGCCGAGAGTGATTTCGTTGACACAGCTGGGGTGGCTCATCACCTGGTTAAACCCAGACTAAGAGAGAGAGATATTGATAAGCATTCTCTCAATGGGAAGGGATGTTTAAGGCGCTTTGGCAGTTTGAAGACAGTATGTGTGGCCGGGTGAATGTGGCATATCCATCTTTGATCTGTAGAAGCCCCGCCATCATTTCACAGCAATCATTTCAAAATACAAATACTTTAAGGAACTGTGTTGAAAGATTTTATGAAAAATGTGTTTGATTTTTAGGTGTATTTCAGGACCGCTAGATGCCACTAAATCCTACACACCGCTTCTTTAAATTGTTAGGTACATACTCAGGGAAAACAGTGCGATACGCCTCCAACCATACCTGATAATTCATGATGGCTCTCAGGCACATGATGCACACATGCACGTCGTCTCTTTGGCTGGCCAAGGGGGACCTCTTGTGAATCCTGTTGTTTAAAGTTTTACTGATTCTGCAAATGGTCCAAACAGAAATATACCAAACAGAGATATGTAAATTCATGAGCTTGATTTAGCAATTTAGCATAGAAAGACAAGAGTGGCTCCACATATCTGCACATATTTAGATATGCAAATGCCGCTGATAGAAACTTGCCAATTATAATAGGACCCCGGGTGCAGTTTTAGTCAGGGGAGGCCCATGTGTAATTATGCAAGACAACAGACAAATCGGTCCATGTCAATTAAAGTTCAGAATCACATTAATACTTAAGTACAGCACGCACATTCATCATTATTAATTAAAATGCCATTAAGCCAAATGAAAAACAACTTTTTATGCAGAAGTATAATTTTTTCTTAGTCCAAACTAGCAGCACACAAATGAAGCATTGCTATAATCTAGCAATAGCTGACACTCTAAATCTGAAAAATGATACAAAAAGATATAGACACTAACAAATATAAATATTTACATTATTATTAGGTGCCCACTGAATCGGAGCTTAGTCACTCCAGGTCAATAGACATTTGGAGTTGAAGTACATAATGTATATAATCATTGCATTTTTAAATCACTTACACGAGAACACGGAAAATGACACTGTGAGAGCCTTGGCATTATGGGAACCAAATAAAGGATTTCTTGGCCTCAATCAGCATGAGTGTTTACACTACAGAGCCAAGGCGACTCCATCTTACCTCACAGTCAGGGCCCGTGCTGCTCTGCTCATACCATGGGATTGTGAACTGGAGGTGCTCTTATTCAAGTCTTCCAGTGACCTCTCCATCGATTTTGCTCTCTCTAGCGGGCTACCATTCACCACTGAATCCACTGCATCAAACCTGTTGTTAAAAGGGGTTGCACACATACAGGGCAAACAAACAGAGATCTGTCAACATTTTCAAAAAATGCAACAAGTTTGGTGTGGACAAACCATTTTGGGGAAAAACCCGGGACCAATTAGACAGACTGGTGAACAATAAAGTTGTAACTAAAAAACAACATTGAGTCATCAAGAATGCATCAAATGTCGCTAGACTTACGTAGCCCTCTGTGCATAAGACAGATATTCCACCAGAATATCTAAACCTGTGTTCTCCTCATCAAGGAATTCCTGGGCCCATCTGCAGAGAAACACAAGGATCGAAAATAATAGAAAGTGAATAGGGGGGAAAACATTGAAACCACAGATTCAAAGGAGAGGCAGGATGATGATGTTTACCCGATATGGTTAGTGCGCAGGGATATTTCCAGGTCTTTAAGCACCTTAGTCGCTTCTTTGATCCACTTCTTGGACTAAAAGTGACAAAACACAAGTATTTTTAGAGCGTTATGTTGGATTGACAGTTAGACAAAAAAGAATGGCAACAATACATTTATGAGTGTTATGAGTGCATGCGTGTGAATGTGTGTGTGTGTGTGTGTGTGTGTGTGTGTGTGTGTGTGTGTGTGTGTGTGTGTGTGTGTGTGTGTGTGTGTGTGTGTGTGTGTGTGTGTGTGTGTGTGTGTGTGTGTGTGTGCGCCCACCTTGCGGGGCACCCCTCCTTGGTCCTGGTAGAAGCTCTTGATCTTGGTCAGATAAATGGAGGGAGGGCTCTTTACCTGAAAGCGCTCCTGGGATGGAGGATCCACACAAGGCAATGCACATTTATTTTGAATTCAAAGTTCAACTACTCTAGCATGTGCAGACTGCCATCTAGTGACATGATGTTTCCGAAGACCACCCTGTTTCCATGACAATGCATTAATGCCCCATGGTGGTTGTAATACGTACATTAGTTGAAGACGTTTTGCTATATTCAAAAGAAATTGACACGGTGGATTTTTATGCTATATTTCAGTTCCATGTGTTATTTATAGTAGATTCTACAATTGCTCCGTTAACATTTGGCTTCATGACATTTGAAAGAGTAACCAAACACAACCTAAACAACAAGTAGGGCTCCATCTCTGGTGAAACACTGCTAATTGCCATTTATCTTGCTGATTGGCTTAAAATGTACCCTATGATGTCACTTGCCATATTAATGGTGGCAACTGAGGTCCACTGGCAGTAGTTATGGCTGTTAACGTTTGGGGTTGTCCTTGAGGTTGGGTTGTAGATGGTTTTGGTGGTTACCTTTCAATGGCTAATTAGTCTGCTAACTGTTCACTAAATCTTGATGACATGATAAACATTCAAATCTTACCTGGTCACAGACAAGCTCCCATTTCTTCTCATTGTCATACTGACTTAAAAGCTCTAATTTGTCTGGCGGCAGGTTCATAGAGCTCTGTAAAAAGAAGACAGGGAATTGTTAAACCTAGAAATGAAATGGTTTACTTTAATTAAAATCAAAATTAAGTTATGATGCATATTATATTATATTGGGTACTGCATGTAGTGTGTTTCTAGTTTAGTTGTTTGGAGCCATATCACTTTATTTTACTTGCATAAAATGGGCACATTTGACTAAATACTAAGATAGCTTTTATATTTCTGATGGTGTGAGGTGAAGTGTGAAACAGAATACATTGACCTCTTAAACACATTGTGTGTCATTGTGAGCAATTTCTTTAATTGTCACTGAGCACCGTCTGCTACCTAGTTTTATATTAGATCATTCTGTCTATTTCTTTTTTATAAAAGCAATTATAAATTGTTAAAAAAAAACATTGATGTCCTTCTGGTAAGACAGATGGTGTTATTTAGGCCTAACTTTTAAGGCACATATTGTTTTCATCTCATTTTTTCTTTTTAATCAGCTTTTTTTAAATGAGTTTGTGTAGTGGTTATACAAGTTATCGTGGTAAATGATGGATGTTTGATGCTGATTTTTGTTTTATGAGGAAAGTCTTACTTATAACGTAATTTGAAGATTGTATTTTGTAAATATATATTTTGATTAATTAATAATAATAATAATAATCATAGTACATTTCCTTTTTATAGTGCTGTTAAAATACTGAAAGATACTTAATAGCAAGAATAAAATCACAAAATAAAAACATTCTGAGATAAATTGGATCTGAATTAAGGTCAAATGTATATTATTATACATTTATTTTGATAAATAAATAAAAGATACAATCAAAGAGAGAAACATGATAGCAGGAAATGGCATTACCACATTTTGTACTTCAACCGCCATTTTACTGTCAATGGTATGACCCCTGAAGATGACTGTCGCATTTCATTAAAATCTCAAAGTATAAAGAATATTGCAATTTCAACTGTCCAAATAACAATTTGGACAATCTTCAGCTAAATAAAGTAGATTATTTATTTGTATTGGCTTGATTGCACATTTTTTTCAGGTTGGTGGAATGAACTGCAAAAATAAGGATGTTGCAATGTTGGAACTCTTTCTCAGTCTTGAGTTCTCTTTCGTGTAAGCCATCACAAGTTGCTCAACTTCCCCTTAGGGGCAGATGACAATCCTGTGCTGCATGAGCAAATCAAGAGTGCCTAAATAACAACTGAATTTATGTTAACAGTTTAAGCAACAACAAAAAAAAAACGTACCTTAAAAATACTGTAAAAATACAGACCATCTAATAAGGGTATTTTTCATAAGTCTTTTATGACATGAATGTTTTGGGAACACCCTGGTAACACTTTTCAGTTACTCACCAGAACCGTGTTGAAGCGTTCGTCCAGCTCATCTTCTGGTGGCATGGGGAGCTTCGGGGCAGCTGTCTTTTTCTTCTGGGGAGTGGGTGTGGGGTCACTCATGTCCCCTACCTCCACAGGGCTCCTGGCATCTTGCTCCAGGCCCCCTGCAGCCGCATTCCCCATCACTAATCTCCACAAGTAATCCAGCAGGAAAACGTTAAGCAAACTCCTTTCACTAAGAATTCAGTCTAATGCCGTACTAAGTGTCCCACAAAAGTACACCACTTCACTCTATACAAGAAAGATGGAAGTGGCTGAAAAAACCCATCTCATATGCCAAGTTCAGGTTTTGAATCAAAATAAGTCTTGTCCTTTGACCCTTTGGGGGTTTCTAGTGAGATGGACGTCAATTCTTCATTCTACTTATCCTAATCCTGAGTAGAAGCCAATGTTGTTTGTCCTTGTGTCATCTCTTGAACCCGTACCTCTGTTTCAGACTAGCCTATAGCAAAGGCCAACCTTCTAGGCAGCCATCAACCTAGGCAACGTGTCTTCACCCACCACTAACTACAACTGAACTGGTGCCTCTATGGTAACATGAAAAACAGTGTGAGAGGAAGGAGTTTCTTTTTGATGCACCTCAGAAAAAAACCACAGTAGCATAAAAGCAGAAGAGTAACTTCCTGTGTAAAGGAGCAGCAGAAAAAGGGTGTGGAGGGAGGTGTTATGAACATATTAAATATAGTACGCACAATGTACAATGGAGTTTCAGGTTAGTTGCAAAAAAGGTAGTATGGGAAAAATAATGGAAATGCAGGCCTACTAGTCCCATATTACCGTAAATATAAGTTAATTTAAATTCAATGTGAATTTTCATGGTACCATAGTTTTTTTAAGTGAACATGGATGGGTTCAGATGATCCATACAGCCATAGCCAGGTCATCAGATCATTTCGAATATTAAATTGTGTCAGGTAAAAATTGTGTCAGGCGAAATAACATGTTGCAAAGATTGCCCGACAGCCCCACTCTGCGTTTGAAATCGGCATGCACAAAATGTTTGGTCCGTGTTCAAAGTGCAATCAAATAGCCATGTCGTAAAATAAACGAATACATCTGTTGAAGTGAAAACGCATCTGCTCCCTGAGCACCCAATCCATCCAGTCTAGTTCACATAAATGTGATTTAAAACAACCCAACGTAGTCCTCACATTGTGACCAGTAGAGGTAGCACTTACGCTCACTTTCTCCAAGGCTATCACCAGAGTTGCTTTGTAGAGCAAGTTGATGTGAGTAGTATCCTGCTGCTGTTAGGATGACCGACCCGATCACTTCACCAGAAGACCATTGGAAAGTAAGGAACAAACTCAATGCATCGATGTTTTGTGTTTTAGATGGTTGCTTTGCGTTGCTATATGCTGAACCTTACATTAACAGCAAGGAGCAGACGTGCCTGTCTTAGCTGCGCGGCTAACGTTAGCACACATTTGCTAATGTAGTGCAACACATATATAGCATTTTTTATTTATTTATATTTATAACAACAGTGCCCTTTATTAAATACGCAATATCGACATACACCTACAGTTGAATTGTAAATATTAAGCGACCTCCTAGCTGTCAACCTGTTGTTTTTACTGGGACCTGACTACTCAACCATGTCTTTGGAAGTGAAACCCTGGGATCTACTTTGTTGACAGAGACATTTAAAAATCACGTTACTTCCTTATGTTCTCTTTATTCACTGGTTTCAATGTGTGTAAATGTAGATCATATTGGTTTATCAACTTGTATAGCCCCCTTATTTTTTTAAAACTCGGGTCAATGGGACTTTTAATTTATTTGTATAGCCTATGTGGTGTCTTTTCTACATAGCTAAATATATTACGTAGGCTTTGGTGTGTTCCATGTACCCACGTGTTCCCTTCAATGACCTTCACCAAATTAGGACAACACTCAGCGGGAGTTTCGGTTTGAATGACTATTGTTGGCTAGCCTTTCAACCCTCTTTATTTATGTTCTCTCATTCCACATCTTGAACTGTCTCGTGATGACACTGCAGACCGAAGGTGCATTCAGTGACAACGGGTTTGACCATGGTACATTTATACTTTTCAATTTATTACGCGTTGGATAAAGTTGTCCTTGCAGCTTCCATTAAGGTTATATTATGTCCAGCATGCGGTTAATACAATTTCACCATGATATTAATCTGATGCAGGTTTCTTTACCGAGACAGCGTTAAAGGGCAGTCTTGTCTCTAGAGCGAACAGCATCGGCTCCACAAGTGCCTCTTCAGTACCAAATACAGGTAGGCCTATTGTGTTTTTGATGAGTGACTGATGACATAAAATGTATTTACAACCCGTATTCCTCATTAACTCTTGTATACATACCTATAGTAATATTGGTCAATATATTGAATGGAGTTTTGCTCTGTAGATGATGAAGACAGTGACTACAGACATGAGACATCGTATAAGGATTCGTATAAAGACAGACGACGACAAGCACACACACAGGCAGAACAGAAACGAAGGGATGCCATTAAGGTTGGTATACATATTGGATGGCATCTGTCCAAAGGCGATCAATCAAGACAATTTGTATATGCTCTCGTCATGCGTGGATCTATCTTTCGCTTCCAGAAAGGCTATGATGACCTGCAGTCTATAGTGCCAACCTGCCAGCAGCAATCAGAATTTGCAGTGGGGGCACAGAAAATCAGCAAGGCTACCATACTACAGAAAAGTATGATTTTTCTTTACCATACAACTTTACATGGCTTCTACTACTACTATGTGTATTTGGATTGACAAGCCGGGTAACTGGATAACAGCTATCAGAGAAACGTAGATTGTGAGGGGTGGTGCTCTAGTACATGCACTATCTACATATAGAGTAACTGCATATACAATTCATCATGCAAGACTGCCTCTTTTACTAGACTAAAGTATTATAATGCAACTTTATTGCAGTATTTCCAAAGTGCTCGTGTGGTTTATATATATATATATATATATATATATATATATATATATATATATATATATATATATATATATATATATAAACACATCTGACAAAAATCCTGTGTTAACATGTACTCATGGAATCCCAGAACCATGCATTTTGTTTTTGGGGGTTGGGGTTTTCTAGCCATCGACTACATCCAGTTTCTTCATAAAGAAAAAAAGAAGCAAGAAGAGGAAGTGTCCACGCTGAGGAAGGAAGTGATGGCGTTGAAGATTATGAAAACGTAAGACAACGCCTCACAGAAACCGTTTTCGGCTAAGCTCTACCATGCATATGTAAACATTAATGAGAGAGAGAGAGAGAGAGAGAGAGAGAGAGAGAGAGAGAGAGAGAGAGAGAGAGAGAGAGAGAGAGAGAGAGAGAGAGAGAGAGAGAGAGAGAGAGAGAGAGAGAGAGAGAGAGAGAGAGAGAGAGAGAGAGAGAGAGAGAGAGAGAGAGAGAGAGAGAGAGAGAGAGAGAGAGAGAGAGAGAGAGAGAGAGAGAGAGAGAGAGTTAATGTTTACATATGCATGGTAGAGCTTAGGGCCTATGAAGGGGGGAAAATAAACACCAGTTGCATTATTGATTTTCATTTTGCAACTTTGATTACGCATTGGTGTCCCTTATTTTTTTTTATCTTTGTACACATTAAACCAGGTAAACATAATTATCTGTAATTGTGACATGACCAAGGCATAAGCAGTTGGCTAAAGTGGTCTGGGCATTCGCATAAGATTACTGAACTGACCCGAAGCACTGATTCAGTGTGGATGGACAGCATTTTTCAGGAAAATGCTAGGATTGATGGGAAAATAGTGTTTCCACATTCACCGTAGTGTGGACATGGTCGGATTCTGCAGCCATGGCCATGTCTCTGATCTCTAGGTGATTTGATGTTAAAAGGGACATGCTATAGAGCTGAGGTCTTATCAGGACTGTAGTTCACCGTGATAAATGCACAGGTTTAGTGGACTTGGCAATATGTGAAAAGGTATCGTAAACGGCAGGGTGAATTTTGAGGCCAGACAACGATGAAAATGTTACGCAGTTGAGGGAATGGATTCAGACTGGAGTCTAATTAAACTTTTAATTTATTTTTATTATTTAAAAAATGCTGTTCAATGCCCTTTCTTCCAAGTCTTTCAACCTGTTGCTTTTTGTTAAATCACTACTAAAGTACCCCGTGGCCCCCTTGATTTGTTCCAGGAACTATGAGCAGATAGTGGAGGCCCACCAGAACAACCCCCAGCAGGGGGAGGAGCAGGTGTCTGACCAAGTGAAGTTCAGGATCTTCCAGAGCATCATGGACTCGCTGTTCCAGACGTTCAGCAGCTCCGTCTCAGTGAACAGCTTCCAAGAGCTGTCGGCCTGCGTCTTCGGTTGGATTGAGGAGCGCTGCAAGCCGCAGGCAAGTACCACAGGCAGCAACAAAACCGAGCTTGTTTGGAGCTGGTGATCCCAGTCACCTGCTTGTTCTTTTTAATCAACCCACGTCTGCTCTCCTTCCTTCCTCCAGACGTTGAGAGATTTTGTGGTTGGCGTTCTCCGACAGCTCAACAGCCAGCTGTACTGATCCATTTTACAACCTCTGGACTGAACTTTAAAAAAAAGATTTAGGCCAGTCCTTATCGCTTAGAGAGGCGGCCATCATCTAGCCACACTTAAGTATTTACACTTTCCTCAGTTCAGGCTGACATATCGAATAGACCAATTGGTTTAGAGGGAAACCGAAGCTTCAATTTTTCTTTTGCAAGCAAGATCTCCCCTCTAATCTCATGTCCACGTGATTGTGCCTAATTTAATTCAACATTATTACATACGTATGTCTCAGATAAATAGATTTTCTGATGACCATGCAGCAGCAATGTATGCAGATGAATGTTAACGCTGTGCTGGGTGATCGATAGTGCTGAAATGAATTATGTCTGTTTACTTGATCACTTTTGCCTATAAATACATTATGAAAATGGTCTATGTTTTCAAATTAAACTCCAGCCAGGCTGAAGGATAGTTTTAAACCAAGACCAGTCTGAAGGTCTGTAATACCCTATAATTGTATAAGAAGGCAAATTACTGAAAATGTACTGAAAGATTGTCATTACAACTGGAAATCTATACAGTTGTGTTTTCACTGTTTGGTGTATGTTTTTTATTTTGATTAGAATCTGGACATGACCTGCCAACTTGGTTAACTGTTGCTGGATGTTTTGATACATGCTTTTTTCTACATTTCGAGTTCACTTTGTCAACTTCAGTTCAGTTATTCCAAAAGAAATACAAATAATTGGGAGCGGTCAGTTTTTTTTTCAATTGTACCTCAAGTCAATGTAACTTAATTTATTATATGGGAAACATAAAAGCCATCTTTTCTGAAAGTGCTTACTGCCTTTGTGTAAATGCTTTCACCCCCACTGATGTGGGTTGCAAGTGATTTTATTTTAAATCCAGAGATCAAAAGGCAACATTGTGTGGTTTTAGCACATTAGAGTAATGTATGGCAGTGGACACATTTTCCAAAATCGTGTCTGCTTCTTATTGACTTAAACCCAGTGCATTATTGCTGCAGTACCTGCGATAGCCATTACCGGAATGACAACCAAACTATGAAGGATCAGTAAGATACATCACATGGGGCTGAATCTGGACTAGACCCATAGCTGAAAACACGTTTTGCTATTTATTTTAAAACTTTATGTTTTAAGCATTTTCACTGCAGTGGGATTTTTTTTAAGGACACTACCTAAGTACGTACCTCAGTCGGTTGCTTCTTTCACACTGAAACATTGTGTAATCTGAAAGGATTTTAATGCTTTACTTTATTTTGTTGCCTTTTTGCTTGTGTCTTAAATAATTGTAATCCCTTTCTAGAGGTTAATTCAAGTGTGCATGTACATGTTTACAAACAATGTATTTGGTATTTTATGTTTATTCTTATTTACACATTAACTCCATGAAAGGAAATTGTTGATGTATATATCAAATTAATCTCCTCTTTTTGTACATCTAGATATAATTACGTGTCCAGATCCTGGCATCATGTATATTGGATAAATAAATGAAAAGCATTTCCGTCTCAAATACTTGGTAAAACCACTTTACAATCTTCATCTGTCTCAATGCCAACTTCCTCCTGTAAAATGGAGAGTTACTTGTTTAATGTACTTCCAGATTTATACTGTTTATCCTGATACATGAATCTACAGAACAAATTTAGACTCACTAGAAACTGCTTCTTGCTCTTGGGATATCCCTCCAGAATGGCATCCATCATGTCTGATGCCTACACAAAGAAAGTTAACAAGCTTTTTAATGAAGGACCAAAAATGATTGTGTGCTTGGAGTAGTTTCGATTTAGAAATTGTTTTTTGGGGTCAGTTTAAGGTGAAATATTTTGCTCTAATATTGTGATAATGCTATATTCATAATATGTAATCCTTCCTTAACCTGCACATATTTATACACTGATGCTGAATATCCATGCTAGGCTGGATCAGGGACACTTGTCCCCCTTCAGCTATGGTACACCTTTAAGGCTTTTAGGTTTAAGTATATACATTACCAGTCTTTTCCTCTTTTTCCACTCTTTCACATATGCATCACGTTGTTTGTAAACCTGGAAGTTAGAAGTAATTAATGGAGTGAATAATAACCATGACATGTTATTTTTGTGTTTGAGTGGCACGTAAATACAATCCCCCCACCTTCTCCTTCTCTTCTGGTGGTATATGATTAGTTGCTGATTGGATCTTCTGCAGACGCGCTTGGTAACCAGAACACTCCTCTTTCAGCTTCTTTATCTCTGATGTCAATTCCTCTGTTGTCAATGAGCCTTGGAGCGCTTTCAACTCTGTAGATTGATTTTGTTTTACAATCACCCCAATAAGAAATTTAAACCATGTAAAATAAATGAATCCTCTTGGTTACTTAGAACAGTCTAAACAAAGTACTCCGTGTTTATTCAACCCATGCTCTGCTTCAACACTATAGAAAGCATACAATTAAATGAAAACGAAAAGTACACTTTGTTGTGAAATGCAGCATGTAAACAAACTGCACGTGGCGTCACCTGCATCCAGCTGCCTGCAGCTCTGTGTGATGGACTGCACTTGTGTGCTGAGCCCTGATATCTGGTTATCCATGGCCTTCAGGTCTGCATCATTCACTTCTGTAAACTGGCTCTGCGGGCGTAGTTAGAAGTGCAGGGAAGAAAATAAGTTATATAAAAGGAGTAGCCACGAAGCTCCGATTTAGGATACGTTATGCAAGCTATATATTTAACTTGTTGCATTTGGGTTGACTAACCTGGTCGGCGAAATATATTTTTTGCTTCCCGTATATTTTCTCTTTAATCTTCCCTTCCACAGCCAATTGCTCCATGGCTTTGACCACTGCCTAGGAATAAGAAATCAGACATCAACGAAACATTAGCGTTATGAATGTAACTGCTGTCATTATTATAGATTCGTATTAATCTTACCGTTTTTCCCAGGCCATGCTGTTTTTGTAAATTACTGAATACATCTTGTGTACTATAAGGACGGTTCTTTTCATTCAGATATGCAAAAATGAGTCCTACGCCTGTAACAAAGAAAATACTTTCTTGAATATGACAGTTACGTGAGCTGTTGCCTTGACTAACATAACAGGCATAGCACTACCGATAGCAGGCTCATCGTAGCCACAGTAGCGATAACTTAAATCTATAGCTCAAATTGTCAATTGTGTTATCAGAAAATGTATGTCAATGATAAGGAAACAAGAATGGAAGCTATGTAATAAAATGCTGACTTACTGTTGTCTTTTTTGCTCATTTTGTCATCACAATATCACCAAACCTAACTTTCAAAACGTTGTAGTTCCCCGCGAAATATGCATCAACACAAACGAACGTCAACATGCGTCAAATTACGCATACTGGTATTTCGAATTTACTTCCGCACTTCAGATCAAAAATGTGATTTACTCCAAAAATACGGTGGTAATAAACTTTATCCAGGTTTCTACCAAGCATTACTCCATTTTATATTAAAATAATTATGCAAGCAAAAACAAACATAGTTGCAAATATTTATTTATTTTTGAAGAGTTGCACATCAAAAAAATATCAAAACCAGTTACAAAGGTCAGCACATGTTTTTAACATTGACTATCGCTCATCTTCGATTAATAATATGCAACTTTCCGCTCTAAACATAACATGGATTAAATAACTTCCACATCTTTTGTCCCCCAATGCCCAATTCTGTGTGAGAATGGGTGTTCAGAATTAGTTTCTATTATACTGAATTTCCTATCAATATTCTTTGGAAAATAAAAACAAAATTGAGCAATTGGTTTTCTTCATGAAATAAGCACAGTAAAAAAATCGTTAGTATTCCGATTGGTGGATATATTCAATAGGACAACAGCTGTGGCTCGTTTCAGTTTGAATGAACAGGTACCATTCCCATTGTTACTTTGATGACATAAAGAATACACAAAATAACTAGTTTGCCTGTCACAAGAACGTCAGACAGTCCAGCATGAAAATATTTACTGCGCTCGTGTGCTCTTAAAGGAGCAGAATTCACTCTTTACATACTCACACTTATATCAAAAGGCTATCAGACTTAATACAGGATTGAATGTAAACATAATACGTCTGTCAGAAAAATAACAGCATTTTCTGGATTGAATACAGATCCAAGGAGATATTTACTTTATATTGCAGTTAAACCAAAAAAGTTAATGTACTTTACATGGCTCAACCATGTGGTTCAAACTGTAAAAACGTTTATTAAAAAATAAAACCTCCATCTTGAAATCACAGAAAATCCAAGCAGTGCGTCTTACCTTGAGGGAAAGATGCATAAAATCAAGACTCATTAAGCATTACTACATAGCATTATCTTCAGTATCTTAAAATGTACAGCCAAATTATTGTCCTAACTACCAACAAAATAAAATTGATGTCAAACTATTGAGAGATTCATATTATGACAGATATTAAGAGCAGAAGTTAAAGGGGGGTCTCAAGAGTAGCTTATACAAAACACAGATGCTACTTAAATCCAACGTCAAGTCAAACAGCTAAACTTGGTTGCTGTTTTTTTTAAATAGACTACAGCTATACACCAGATGGATCATCAGGCTACAACTCTCAGTTGTTGCAACTATACAATTGCTATGTCCTCTCAAGGACTTCTGTTGCCATGCTTACATAACATGATTGACCAAAAACGAATATATAAAATATCGAACAATGTTATATCAGCAAGTAGATCAGCATCAAGCAATCACTCAAAGATGCTTGTCGGCACAAATCAAAAGGAATGTCATGTTTGGTCCCATGATATGTAGCCCTGTGAATTTAGATCTCCTGACGGATAACTTATTTTCTATTCAGCTTCATAATTTGCATGTTGAAATGACCATATGGGACATAGTCTAAATATTGCTGGTTTTTGATTTACGTTAAGATTTCCTTTACTTCTTTGTTGGATTAACCTATTGCTCAGTTTACAACAAAAACGTACTCACAGGAGGAGTGAAGTAAACACTTAAATACCAGAATATGAGAAAGAGGTTGAAAACAGATTAAAAAAAGTGTACTTCACAGTGATCAAATGAAGCCACTCAGGAGCATGGTTGCTGACAGACCACACACACACACACACACACACACACACACACACACACACACACACACACACACACACACACACACACACACACACACACACACACACACACACACACACACACACACACACACACACACACACACACACACACACACACACACACACACTATTGTTGTTTTCCCAGCAGATTGGACAAGAAGTTGGAACCCTGGTCGGCATCTCCCCGCCTACTTCCCGTTCCGGACAACGGATCCATCTGGTTCAGTTCGGACTGATCCAGCATCTCAAAGTCTTCCCCGTCCCAGTCCGTGTCCAGCTCCGAGCTCGACTGCTTGCGGTAGCTCCGGTGGGCCCTGGCCCGGGGTGGCCCCTCCCTGGCTCGCTGGCCAGCTTGGGGCCGGGGCTGCAGGGCTCCGGCCAGCGCCGCCTGGATCACGTTGCTGGCAAACACTCCGGCCAGTTCGTCTCTGAAGTTGGCGGCACAGAGCTCCAGGTCCTCCTGGTCCGAGTCAATATCCGGCAGGGAGACCCGGTGGCTGGCCAGCTCGGAGAGGCCCAAGCTGGGCAGGCCGATGCTGGTGTCGTCGTCGTCGTCCATCAGGGTGGCGTCCGGGTTGAAGGTGGGGAAGTCCTGGAGGTCCTGAGCAAACGATTCCTCCGCGTCGCTGTGTCGGTCGAAATCTGAGCCGGGATGGAGACAAACGAGAGGAAGATGTCAGGAGGAGCCGCGTTTAAAACACAACGACAATACATTGATCAGATGCTTGTGCTGTGATTTGGTACTTGCCTTCAGAGCCCTCTGTGAGTGGAGTCTGGCCGCGGGACAGATTGAACGTTCCGTTGTCTGTGTAGGACACCTCAGCATCAGAGTGTTCAGAGTCTGTCAGCGCAAGCTCTCTGGCTACAACAGCATCATCAAACTACAGACAGATGATAGAAACAAACAAAACAAAAAAACAGGTCAACTCAGTTCCACAGTTCACTAATTGCCTATACATTTTGGATTTGCATTTAATGTTATTTTCTCTTGGGTTAATAATCTCTGGGTTAAATCACATATGGGATACAGAGAGAGCTCAGCCTAACACGTCAGTTTAGAACGACTTGGAATCCTTATTAAACTTGCAAGATCCAATGCTTTTGGTCAATGTAAATGGAGCTTGACATCATCATCATCATTAGTACATTGTACTATTGATGTGTTTTGAAAGAGTGTGTTTAGTCGACCTACCAAATGTTAAATTCTTTTTCTTTTTTTTATGTATATTCAGTCAACATACCGATGGACAGAAAGCAGCCAACTCTTCCTCGCTATCACTGGCATCTCCTGAGGCCGCACCGCGGATAGACCTTCTTAGGACTGCAGCGCAAACACACACACAAAATGCTTATACTGTCAAACCACAACATATACCGAGATCCTATAAAAACATTGTTGCACGTCAAGTATAAAACAGAGGTAAAACACAGTGAAAGTAAATTAATTGTGACGCTGTGTTGACATCAAAGTAAATGAGGACTCACTACTTACACTGATTATCAATAGGCTTTGACATCATGTATCCGCGCACGCTGAAGTCCAGCCTCTGCAGGACTGGCTCCAGCCTCACACTCACATGCTGCACAAGCCTGTGATAGGCGGCCAGTGGAGCGAGGAGAACACCCATCACTAGAGGGAGGAGACCGCATAGAAACACAATGTATCCATTTAGTAGAAAAGGGTATACTCCTCTGTCCTGATTTTTAAAATCAACATTACCCAATTGATTGTAACGACTAGTAGAGGCATCCAAATTGTTAATTTAAATGCATTGCATTTATTGCTCTTGTGTTGTTTACCTTGTTAAACACTTTATATTGCTGTGTTGCATGTAAAGCACTATGTAAACAATGGCTTGACTGATCGCTCCATTGCACGGATCCAACCCAACACACCTTGGTGCCATATCCCGATAGAAAGGCCGGGGCGCGAAACAGTTAAGCTGCACCAGCTGCCTTGGATCTTAAGAGGCGTCACAACAGAGGACCTTGCAGGGTTTTTTCCGCTGCTCGTCTACGGTCTACACTGGCGGTTACAAGATTAGCGCTCCTTCAGCAATCAGCCAGCTAGCTCCTGTCCTTGCCCATGTGTATAATTTATCCCAACGTTAATCAACTCACAGAGAAGCAGCACCCCCAGCTTGGTAGCAAGCGCCCCCCGAGGCTCTGGTTTCAACCCCCATACATTTTTAAACATGGTTCTGTGAGCACTCTGTCTCCCTCTTAACTACTGCACCCACCAGCAGAGTAGGCCAGCACCAGTCCAGGAATGTAGCGACCCACCATTGCTAGTAGGCTCAGCACTGTGCAGGTCAGCAGGCAAAACTGACACATAAAATGAAGCACAAAAAATGCATACATCAGCATCCCAGTGTATCGGTCAATCATTTGTTATGGTGATGGGTTGGTTACAGACACAAAGTGATGGAGAGTGAAGGTTCAGAGATTTTTACCTTGCCAGGATTGAGATGTTTGTACTGGCCCATGCTGGCTGTGCAGGCTGCTCCACTGACCCAGGCCTCTGCGATGTGGTGGCACAGTTCAGGCACGCTCAGAAGCCCAGGCTGCACCAGGCCCCAGCTTTAAGAGATGGGCAGTAATGCCAACATAACCCACTTTTCATTTTCATTTAGGCTCAGATGGCCCTTTGGAATTGCAGCTGACATTCAAATACAGGCTCATTGAAAGTTGGACATACTGATAACTGAAGAAGATAACTGTTTATTGTCGACTTTTACATGACAAAGCACTACAAATGACTTTTTCTAATCAATTTTGTTATTAATGTTAGCAATATTTGTTCATTAATTGTTATTAATACTATGTGGTGGTAATATTGAAAACACCACTGCATGAACAGCGACATACCTTTCATTTTCCAACTCATCCATTTTTCTCACTGCGGAAGTAAAAATAACCACAAATACATTAACGCAAGAAAAAGAACACGCCTAAAATTCCTCAAGCTAGGTTTGTTTTTCATCAGAGATAAAATGCATTTTGAGATGGCCTGTTTTATATGAGTTTAGCATTCAACCTGAATATGGTAAGCAGTGAGAGTAATTATTGCATAGATGGCCAGGTTAAACACATCTGAGCTGACTGAGACCTAATTTAACATGTACTGCAGCAATTACTGAAAGGCATGATCAATTCACAAAATAGGAAAGCCATGTTTCTCCCAGGTTCTATTAAAAGCACAGACGCCTGTGGGCCTGAGAACATAAAGGGAAGCAATTTTTGACACCTTTGATCAATGGCCATATTTTGCTCTTCCAGGTATCCAGGCAGACAAACACTGCCGTGCCAGAAGCCAGCAAGAAAAGAAGACGCAAGGAGGTCAGGGCAAAGAACCTAAGGGTTGAAGAACAAACCTAGCGTTAATGTTGAGTACTCCAAGTACATGTGGGGCCAGTTCTCAGAGACAACATGAAATGGCTGTATCTTACAAGTACAACAGGCTTAGTTAAAAAAGAAAACATGGGTGCAAAAGTGATATCAGCATGTTAACCTGCTATCTGTTAGCATGTGGCAGGGTTTATATAATGGGGAGATCCCATGCAGAATACGTTGTGTGGATTTAGATTTAGAGGGGATTGATTGAGACATGTTTAACACACCAATGACCTGGCGGAGAACGTTTTTCATTGGTTCAAGAAGTCACAAAGAAGGTTATCTAGTGAATGGAATTTCACGAGGACTCATGTGTATAACCTCCGGTTTAAACTGAGCAACATAGTCCCATGATGGAATCCTGACTCATCTCAAACATGTCATTGACATGAAGGCATTTCTACAGATGGTCTACAAATCGCATATACATATCTTTATAAAGCTGTATCCCAGTATTATTCATGTTGGACTGCAATGTTAGAACTACTGCACTAAGAGTTTCTCTACTTTCGATCACATGGCTTCACAGGTTATCCAGTGCAACAAACAACCTGGCATGGTCCTGTCCTTTCAATTGTTGTGAATAAGATTAGGATACAGCGTTAAATAATTATTTGGGATAAGCATATCAATTAGCCCTTGGCAAGGGAGTGCATAATGGGAGCTGTGTGGTAGAAACTTTGGGGTAGCATAATACAATCCAAGCATACACAATGAAGGCAGTATGCTTTACAAAGGTAGACCCAATTGTTTAAAATGTATTCTACTTTCAAAGGGAAAGCTGTGATGATAATTTTCGTTATGTTACCATGGTCACAAACCCTTGCATTCCTGCTAGGACTTCTACATGAATTATAAAATTGTCATTACTCTCCATTATCTGTCACTCCATATTAGTATGGGCTACTCTGAAATTGTCTCACTCCAACTAGTGAAATATCTGTCTACTGGGGGCAGTGGTCAGTGATTTGGGTCACACAATAATATAATTATATTATTTGTATCATTATTACTACACGGGTACTTTTTTTGGAACAATGCATGCGTTTGTAAATGTGTTTCCTAATCAGTACATCCTGCGGAACTTAATTGAGTAACGAATTCACACTCTTAAGACAACAATGACGGCACCAATGTCGACAGCCAAATTGCCAAATGTAGCACTGCGACAGGACTGATATTCGTGTGAACATTAGTTAGGTTGGTCCTTTGATGTTTTAAAATGCATACATCAGTCTCTTCTTCATCTATAAATGGCAATACCAGTGAACCATCTGTCTTGTATTGGCTTGACATGTGTCAACAGTTTTGGTTACGAATCTGTGGCAGTTTTGTGCCGCTTGGAAACGCTAGACGTTTTGAGTTGTCTTACAATTTACATACGCATCTCAATCCAAAAACCAGCTTTGCCATCCAAAGACGTTCACGTTCATATGATGTTGATGCAACTTACCAGAACACCACGTTGACAACCATGTATAAAAGCACACACTGGAAAGGTCTTTCCCAGATTAAGACCGACTGTAGGTAGGTCAAAACAGGCTCATACGTTCCCAATGCCCTCTGAAGAGAGGCTTTGACAGCCCGCACCTGGCTATCCCTCTCGCTGGAGTGCGGTCGACAACGCAGGCTAACACCTGACCCCTGTTTTTCGACAACATCGTCGTTGGTTGCGTCTACCACTTCCCCAATGTTAGCCATCTTAGTCACGTATATTAGTCCAATGATCCTGAAACAATCTTGTATTGTACACAGCAGGTACCCGCTCGGCGGCAGCACAGCAACTCGGAACAGCTGAGCTAACCTAGCTGAACAGATCGGCTGAAGTTAACAAATGTGTGCAAACGTTTGCCAAGCTCATGAGACTAGCCAACGCATTGTATTCACTGTATGCATAACTATAGGCTCATTGGTTAAGTCATACGTAGACATAGCATCATTATATTACAAGAGTACACGCCACATACTATCTGACATTTTGTACAAAATACAGAGCAACTGCCTCTGAGTTCAATATGATTAAATGGCGTAACCTGTTTTTCTTTTTTCCCCTGCATCTTGGACTGGTTGACGCAAACACGTGTGAGAGCTCTTTCAACCAATCAGATTCTCCGTGGCCTGTTCGGTGGGAGCGTTCCGGCACGCATTGAATGCCTCTTTTTGACCAAGCCACGCCGTTGGTTAACCCATTCCTTTCTCGGTGTTTCATTTACGAGACTAACTGGAACGCGCCCCTGCCGTTCATGCGCAGTATTTGTCCTTACCAAGCGGGAAGAAACGGGTTGGTTGGTCGCTGCTACTGGTGTGCAAAACTGCCTTTTCTTCTGTTCTTTTAGCTAGCCAGCTAGCTGGAGAATCAACAGAGGAAAATATGCCGCGGGAAATCATCACTCTTCAGCTAGGACAATGTGGAAATCAAAGTATGTTTTAAGTGAAACAAGCTTTAGGGCGTTATTATTGTTAGCCACTGTATTACTAGCCTGCTGAGTTGTGCAGAGGCTCTAACTTGACTAACGTTACAATGATCATCTTTAATGGCTACGGCAGTTCTTTGGTAGTGTAATCGGTCATAATTTATCATATATTGGTACCCTATGCTTGGTTGTCAACCCAAACCTGGCCTGGCTTAGCTAGTTGCTGGCTTGATAGTTTTAAAACACATTTGATGCTGGTCCACACTAGAGACAGTGGCTATTGTGTAACGTTAGTGTGGTATTGTATTCTTGACGTTTCACTGGGATCCTATTTCGTATTGCTTTCAGTTTTTTATTTATTTATTTCGTCGTTAACGTTACCTAATATAGTTAGATTTAGCTAAATCACTCAAGTGGATGTTGTGGTAGAATAATACCCTCTTATGCATTATATAGTTGGTTTCGAGTTCTGGAAGCAGCTTTGTGCCGAACATGGTATCAGCCCAGAAGGGATTGTGGAGGAGTTTGCCACTGAAGGCACTGACCGAAAGGATGTATTCTTCTATCAGGTAATAAGGCCAAGCATCCTGATATTATACTGTGCATCTAAAATTGTATTTGAGGGAAAAAAATACGTTACCAAGATACTTGTCATTGGTCTGAGCCCGGTTACTTATCTTACACTAAATTAAAGAAAGTATGTGCTACAATTTATGCTATTACATAGTTGTCAGCGCATGATTCGCCTGCCTTCTCCAAACGTGCAGCACAAGCCTGTGCCACTAGATGGAGCAAATGTAGCGTGCACTGAAAACGCCGAACCATATCGCTTAACGCATTTACCGGTCCTTGTTACCCCACAGGCCGACGACGAACACTACATACCACGTGCTGTTCTGTTGGATTTGGAGCCCAGAGTGATCCATTCCATTCTGAACTCTCCCTACGCCAACCTGTACAACCCAGAGAACATCTACCTGTCCGAGCATGGAGGGGGAGCGGGGAACAACTGGGCCAGTGGATACTCCCAGGTAACGCCCAGAAAATGACAAGATGTCTAGTGAGCGTCCCTGAACCCAGTATTCCGAAATCGAAAGAAATTAGATTGTGTGTGGTCATTTGTAATTTACTTAAAACATGTATTTTAGGGTGAAAAAATCCACGAAGACATCTTTGATATTATTGACCGAGAGGCGGATGGCAGTGACAGTTTGGAGGTGAGTTTCAATTACTCTTGTGGTCTTAGTTTCGCCTAGCAACCGTATAACAACCTGTGTATGTGGAATGACATTAATTGTTTTATCATAGCATAGCAGCATCATCAATAAGTTATTAGTTGGTTTATCAATAACTCAATAAACAGCTGTAGAGTTCAAGAGTAGTAATCTGTCCAAAAAATAACAGATTATTTTAAACAGAATAGCTACCATGATGACGCTGCCATTAAGTCGCCTACACATGATCCTGGCACCGGCTGAATAAATATCTTAGTTAGAAAGCACCTTCTTACTTCACACATCCCTTTACCATCATCGAAGGAGTCAGACACTAAGCAGATTCTCCTTGTGGATTGTCTGTGACGTGTGAAAATGAGTCCACGGTTTTCTTTACTACTTTCTATAAGATCCTATCCTCCTGCTATCCTAAAGCAGAATGCATGTGTTCTTCTTGCGGATAGACTGAACCACCTTTGTAGTGCTTGTACGCAGAACCCCCTTCGTGTCTACGTTTGCCTTCCTTAACCCACTAAACCCCCAGCAGCCACCCTCGGTAGCACTATTCTTAGACTGGGTTTGAAGCTCTCTTCTTCTGCCAGGCAGCAGCCACCCATAAAACAACACTCTGGCTTCCCCTTGGAGCGGGCCACACGTTCTGTTACTCATTCACATCATCGCCCCGCGTGTGCTTGTGTGTGTGTGTATGTGTGTGTGTGTGTGTGTGTGTGTGTGTGTGTGTGTGTGTGTGTGTGTGTGTGTGTGTGTGTGTGTGTGTGTGTGTGTGTGTGTGTGTGTGTGTGTGTGTGAGAGAGAGAGGAAGTTAGGCAGGCAGGTTGAGCGTGTGTGTGAGAGAGGGAGTGTGTGAGAAGTGTGTGTGTGTGCTGGCAGGGTGTGGTGTGTGGGAGGGCTGGTGATAATAGCCGGTCGCCTGCAGAAGGCAGGTATTACTGGCCCCTCCCGAGTGGGAGAGGGAGGCTGTTTGTAAGGTGGGGCCCTCACGCCCATTTATTTAACCGCCTAGGAAGGGGGGCAATTTGACACCCACACACGACGCATATAGCTGCCTGTACGTTTTTAACCCTCAAACAGAAGAGAATAAAGGAACCGTTTGTGCTTTCAGGGGTTTGTCCTGTGTCACTCCATCGCTGGAGGAACCGGTTCGGGCCTAGGATCCTATCTACTGGAGAAGCTCAACGACAGGTCGACAGATATGCACACACCATAGTGTTGGAAGGATTGTATTTTGAGTTTATATCAAAAAATAATAAAAGAATAACACACTAGAATGCGTGAAATAATGAGTAAAAAAAAAACAGTAAAAACATACACAGTTGTTATTTACAGTTAAAAGTTTTTTTTCCCCCTTAATTTCCCTTGTTGTGTAATTTCCTTTGCTAAGCACTTTGAATTGCAGTCACCATAATTACTCTTTAAATAAAGTTTTCATTCGAATCATTTGATCTATTCAGATTCACTTGAACCGTGTGTGTTCCCCTGTGACCCGTCCTCAGGTACCCCAAGAAACTTGTGCAGACCTACTCTGTGTTCCCCAACCAGGATGAGATGAGTGACGTGGTGGTCCAGCCCTACAACTCCCTACTCACCCTGAAGAGGCTCACGCAGAACGCAGACTGCGTGGTATGCAAGCAACACACTGTTGCATTTACTTTGTCTGATGTGTGCTGAAGTGTGTGTGTCTGTGTCTGTGTGTGTGTGTGTCTCTTCTTGGGAATGGGTTCAAGGGAGTTTCCTGGTAGAATCACGCTGTGATGTCACACGGAAAATGATGCTGCACTCGTTGTGATTCGATTAAAGATACAGAGAGAGAGAGAGGGAAGGGGAAGTTCCCAGTAGTATTTACCTCTGAGTTGCTTTAGTGCCTGCAGTTTAGTTGAGTTGTATATGCGTATACTGGATCCACTATTTTGAAGTTCAAAAGGTCAATCAAAGAGATGAGTAACAGGCTACCTTCCTGGTTCCAGGAAAAGTAACTTTCAATTACACAGTAGTCTGGTATTGCTTTGAGAACTTTGCTACCAGTTGCTATCCTTGTCATCTATGGCAACACTATTAATATTTCAACTGTTCCACAACAACACTGCAAACAAAAAAAGTATTAAAATCAATCAATATCCATATATATTCAGCAATGGGTCAAGTTTTGGTCTGGTAAAATAGATGCACCAATATACAACCATAACCTTATTCTATCCGGTCATCAAAATGAATCTTTGTTTTCACTAAAATATGTTTAAAAACCTTTGTTCTTTCATTTCCTCAAAAAGGGCTCACCCAATTTACAAGCGAAACCCTAGTGTTGTGGCATTGCCTACTTTGATTAAATCTCCATTTTATTTAATTTTTGTGCTGATTGTGTTAAGAAACAACGCTCAGACTCTCTAATAATGTTTCCTCTCTAATACCTACTTCCTCCGGGGCTCCCTCACAGGGCCCTCATGTTGATTCAATTAGCCAGGAAGCTAATAGAATTTGCCCCAAAGAATCAGTGCCCCTGTGGACCCGCTGTACAGTGTGCCTCTTGTGTTTGATTCTGGCCCCAAACAACAGGCCCACAGTGTAGCCACTGAAGAGAACCTCTTCAGTGCTTCATTACTTTAAAATACCCTCCTCTCCCTCTATATTTTGCACTCGTTCTTCAACGCTACACAGCCATATTCCCCTATTCTACGGCGCTAAATGGCATTCCATCTCTTTTCATTCTCGTGGAATGTTTGCTGTGTGTGTCACTCAGGTGGTGCTGGATAACACGGCCCTCAACCGCATCGCCACCGACAGGCTGCACATCCAGAACCCCTCCTTCTCCCAGATCAACCAGCTGGTGAGTGTTGGCACCAGGCACAGACACAGATGCACCTGAAGTCTGAGTTCAGCCAAACCACCTTGCACGTGACAATAATTACTGGAGGTGTCATTTTTTTTCTTCCCCAAACTAGTTTGTCGAGTCAGACGTGTGTGTGTGTGTGTGTGTGTCGTATACAGCAACGCAGACATGCATAGTTTTAAATTCACTTACACCATTTTCTCTACAACCAGTTTGTTTTAGCTAAAGAAAATATTTTCAGCCTTTTTTTCCCCCCTCCCCAGACCAAATTGATTATGCAAGAACAAATCTAGGCTTGAGCCGGAGGTGGATACGATTTTATTCTTTAGACACTACATAGTTGAGATCGTTTTGTGATGGCTACAGTGAACAAGTAACAAAGTGTTGGCTTTTCTTGTGGTCTTTTGTTTTCTTCCAATGTAGCTTTCAGCTAAAGTCGTCACACTCATCAAGCTGTTCCTAACTTAACGTTGTCACTCACAGGTCTCCACCATCATGTCTGCCAGCACCACCACCCTGCGTTATCCGGGTTACATGAACAACGATCTGATTGGCCTGATCGCTTCACTCATCCCCACGCCGCGACTCCACTTCCTGATGACGGGCTACACACCCCTCACTACTGACCAATCGGTTAGTAGCGTTTTGTGGGCCTCACTCAAAGTAGCCACAGCAGTGATTAAGTTATTGGTTACCAGTGATATTCCAAATTTGTTAAATCACAAGTAACGGGTGTAGGGTAGTGGCTAGGGAGTTGGACATTCATCCAAAAGGTACTGTTTTTTTTCTCCCAAGACCACAGCCCACCTGTAGGCATCCTTGATGCCTAACTCCCTCTTTGCTCATTCATGGCAAGTCGCTTTGTGTCTGATAAAATATATTCTAAATGGCCAAATAGCGGTAATAGGGAATGACGAGCAAAGCATTCCAGTTCAGTCGGTTGTGTGACCGTCTCCCCTTTCCTTCCTGTGACTAGGTGGCCAGCGTGAGGAAGACCACGGTGCTGGACGTCATGCGGAGGCTGCTGCAGCCCAAGAACGTGATGGTGTCCACGGGGAGGGACCGGCAGACCAACCACTGCTACATTGCCATCCTCAACATCATCCAGGGAGAGGTGGACCCCACCCAGGTGTGTGTTCCTTCAGCCTCATCATGCTACCCCTTGTGGGGGTTCCACTCTGTGTGTGAACAGGAGGGAAACTCATGGATGATGATGTTGTCTTCAGGTGCATAAAAGTCTGCAGAGGATCCGTGAGCGCAAGCTGGCCAACTTCATCCCCTGGGGCCCGGCCAGCATCCAGGTGGCCCTGTCCAGGAAATCCCCCTACTTGCCCTCCGCCCACCGTGTCAGCGGCCTCATGATGGCCAATCACACCAGCATCTCCTCTGTAAGTTGCCGCCCACAAAGGGGATATCTATTGTGATTAGTCAGGTTGTGTTCTTCTCTTCTAGTGGGTTAACATAGTAATTATCTTCTTTGTCATTCTAGTAAGGTAATTTTAAATGAAGTGTTGACTCTTAAGTCAATACGCCAATGATGAGGCTGCGTAAACTTAAGGGGCTTATCAACTTGAATTTAGCAGTAATGTAACATGTCATTTAGTCGTTTTATCCAAAGCTCCCATTTTAACGATCTGCCCGTTTGTCCTGCAGCTGTTTGAGCGGACGTGCCGGCAGTACGACAAGCTGCGGAAACGCGAAGCCTTCCTGGAGCAGTTCCGTAAAGAGGACATTTTCAAGGAAAACTTTGACGAATTGGACAACTCTCGCGAGGTTGTCCAGCAGCTGATCGATGAATACAGTGCAGCCACTAGACCAGACTACATATCCTGGGGCACACAGGAGCAGTGAGAGCCCCTGTGCTCAAGTTCTCAGCTAGTTACCCCTTTGTTCCCCCCAGATCCTGTATTTACTAAGATCAGGGTTCTCAAAACCGTGTCACACTCTCGCCTTCCAAATACAATGGCACTTACGCTTTCCGATTGCACAAACACCAGTCATCTCATAAATCCTCCTCCATAGGTTTCATATTGCATGGCGTGTATCTGGACATTCAAATGCTTAATAGTAGATGGAATGGTCAAAACTTAGCCCGATATACTCCCCAAAGCAACCCTGCCATTAGTGTAGTCAGGTGATCGATTAATCTGCATTGATTCTGGTGTTTACTTCTAAACATGTGTCCGTATTCGATCCCTGTGGTTGTGAAACTGCGCATTTGCCACCCTTTCAAAACCTAGAAAGTAATTTGCCCCCTTGTTGTGAAACTAGATAGTGCTTTGTGTCACTGATCACTCACATTTCGGAATCCTTAGGTTTCGCTAAGCCATCTACATGACATGACATATGACGTGATGGTTAATCACATTTTGTGGAAGGCGCCATACTTACCCCGCTCACAAAGGCCTTTTGAAAGATATTCAAAGAAGATTGATGCTTTACATGCTGAAGGGAATTTCCATTCAGTGAAACTGTAATACTGTTTGGTTAAATTGCAATGACATTCAAATAGAGGCTGTACAAAAGTTGATCTTGTGGTGAGGTTTTTCATCATGCCTGTATCTAAATATGACTGAAAAGAGTCACCAGTCAGCCCTAAGGTCATCCAAATGTACATACCATGTTGCTTTGCTTGTTGGACCTGTGTGAAATATACTTAATAAAAGTAGTTTTTTTTACTAAATAGTTTTGGTTTTATCTGTGAAACCTTAACAAATTTTCTTTAATCCCAGTTGTGAAATCTAACCTGGAGTGGCATTGTATTATTGGCCAAGTAGTTTCTTTCTTCAGGTCTGTTAAGGCTCATTACCGCAAGAGAACGCTGGGGCACTTGGCGACGCTTGCTCAACCACCCATTGTTTTGAACCAGAGAAGCCATTCAAGTGGGTAGTGTTTGGAGCCACACTAGCTTGCCCCAAACCGTAGCCCTCAATGAAGTGCCAGATAGAAACAATGAGCATGCTGGCTCCATGGGTGTACCAACCTGAAAAGCACGTGATCAAAAATACTTACAAGCATATGGTAAAATGGTGCTCATTTATTAATTACATACAGTATTTATAGTTTTTATTGCACTTCCAAGTTAGCTAAAACAATAGTGCAATTAACAATACACACGTTACATAACGTAAAATACAAAAAGGTACCATGCATACAAACAAGCTTGAAGATAAAGCGGCGACCTCTGATTTTTCTTGTCCTTTGTCACGTGTGTGTGTGTGTAGCTCAGAGCTGCCTGCAGCTGCAGTAGAAAGAGCTAAAGGCCTGCAGGATGGCAGGAGAAACTATCACTAGCTGGCTTTGCAATGACGTCCCCAGTCAGCCGCTGTGGGTGGACAACAGTCTGCTGGAGGGAGGGTCGCTGGTTCCATCGTTAAGACCGAAGATCAGATAATACTGCTAAAATACAATTTCCCCCTCCCCCCCAAAAAATACCAATCAATTTAAGGTCTCAGATACTCAGAATAAAAGTACTTCTTACAAAGGTTTTACGATTACAGGCGGATTTCCCTACATTGTTCTCAAAAATATATTGGAGTATAAAGTAAAGGGGCATGACATACGAAATAAAATAACCTAGCAAATAGAAGGTGCGGTCATGGGTGGGTAGGGGGGGTCATTTTCGATATAAAAAGTGTACAACATCCATCTTTGGTCCATGATCAAACCCGTGACATGGCAGAACGTGTGCTCCAGGAGTCCAACCGAAAGACCCAGACCGAGAAACGAGGCGCAGGCTGCTGTGTCCATACAGACAGGGGAGAGATATGTGAGTGCGTCTTAACTGGTTTCACACATTCATCACCTGCTTTGGAAGAAAAAAAGAAAAAAAAAGTACCTATAGTTCTGGTACCAGTAGCAACATAAGCCAGTATTGAAAGACATCTAAAAAATAAAAAGACAGGAAAAAAGAGAGAAATATACAATGTTAATGTCTAAACATAAATAACACAAGAGCAGAATCAATGGCCAGAATTAAAATAAAAAACAAAAGTGGATAGGGATCAGCAAACATCGTCACATTTCTCTCTCCCCAGATCACCCCCCCCCCCCCCCCCCCCATTTTAGTCCCCATTCCTTGGCGGGCTTTTTAACATGGTATCCCAACAACCCCCTGCTTATGAATCCAAAATCACTTGAGGAGCACACATCAATCGAAAGCTTTGCCATTAGACACATTTAGGACAAATGACGATTTTTTTAAACTGAATTCTCCAAACAGCCAACAGTTAGTTTATTTGTTGTCTTTCACGTCGAAAGCTGCAGCTAAGAAGAGAAGCCCAACCGAGCGACATATCAGAGTCTTTGGTGAAGACAACGCTGTGCCTACAGTATATTAATTTCTTCCACACATATCTACATACAGCCCAGGTATGGTCTCTCCGCATTCTCCCCGCATGTGCACTGGAGTCACGTGACTCAAACACGCAACATACATGCACGTCGCACGCACCCCTCTCTCTAACAGTCCCCAGAGAGGTGGTGGTGGTGGTGTGGAGGAAAGAGTCTATACGGCCAGCACAGCCAAAGTGACTGAGCTGCAGAGCTCCCCATCTGGTTGCAGTTCCAAGTTCACATGGCCGGCTGCTGCATCAACAGTTCCAGGTAATGCAAGCCTGGGCTGGGGCTCTTATGAGCTGAGCCCCCGCGTCTCTGATGAGTGTGTCAGGGATCGGTGGGGGGTGGGGGGGGGGTGTGAATGAGTGATCGCGTGTGTGTGGCTGTCCATGTGTGTGTGTGTGTGTATGTGTGTGTGTTTGTGTGTGATAAATCTCAGCGAGGGAAAGAAGGGGGGACGTGGGGTGAAGCAAACTTCTTCTCAACACTATTCCAGCAGCGAACGAAGAAGGGGGGAGGGTTGCCCTTCTAGGAAAAGCAATGTGGGAATGGCACACTTTGAGCGAGAGAGAGAGAGCGAGAGAGGAAGAGAGAGAAGCAGAGTAAGGAAAAGGCATAGAGGTAGAGACAGAGAGAGCAGCAGAGAAAGAGTCTTTCCCTCCTAAGCCATGTCCAGATGGGAGTATTACCATGTCACGATGGTCTTCACATCGTCGAAGACTCCGGTGGTGTGTGTGTGTGTGTGTGTGTGTGTGTGTGTGTACGGTAACACAGGCTGCGTGACAGGACAGAGTGGGGCTGGGGGTGAGGCTCATGACACCTCATCAGCGACCACATTGGTTTCTGTGGGCTTGTGACCTCACTCGCAAAACGGAGCGCCTCCCCTTCTCTCCCCAAACACACATCGCCTTCCCTTTTACCATCTCCTCTCCCTCACCCGCCCCCCTCCCCACCAGTCGCCCAGGCTCCCTTCGCTGGAAAGCACGGCGAGGGTTTATTTTCATGGACAGCGAGTGAAAACAGCCCTCTCTTTGTTTTGGCTGCCGTGCCGTTCCCAGCAGAGCCAGGCGCTGGGTCCTGAGGCATGGGGGGCGAAGAGAGGGGGGGGGGGGGGGGGGGGGGGGGTGAGGCCTGGGCTGGAGTGTCTGGGTGTGTATGTGTGCGTTGGGGGCTGGGGGTGTGGGGGGGGTCTTCATCAAACCGAGTGCGAGGGCAGCTCCAGGAAAGTGGGGTTGTGCAGGTGGTGGAAGCCCACCTCCATCGTGTTCTCTGGGATGGCGATGCCCACGTCCTCCCCTCCCCCCATGCCTCCCCCTTTCCCCCGCTGGCGACGGATGGCACTGAAATAGGCGTTCATCAGCTGCATGATCTCAGTCAGCTGGGGGAGAGAAACAGAGAGAGAGAAAAAGACAGAAAGACAGAGGCAGAGAGACACAGACAGAGAGGGAGAGAGAGGCTCAGTCAGTATGGTGGCCGTCTCAGTGTCTGTCTGGTTTTGTCACTGATGACTGTGGGCATATGATGATGTCATCCAGCTGCTGGAACACAGTGTGGAGGACAGTGTGCCTTGGCGCACTGAAGGAAACCCACACACACACACATTTATTTTGGATTTCATACCCCCCGCCATTGTTGTGCTGCCATTAAGTGACAAGTCATGCGTTTGACTCATCCGCCTTTCTACATCTCAACCGTCGTGGGACAGTCGGTTGCCACGACGACAGGCACCCTCGGTCTAACACCACTTAATGCCTTCCTAAAGATCATGTGAGAACAGGCAAAGAATAATAATGCAAACTAGGAAACAGTAATCGTTCAACCATAATCATCACCCTGTAAACGCGCTGATCCCCGGGTACCACGGCTACGCCAGCCTGGGGTTCATAAAAAGGCCGGATTTTTGACCTGAGCAGCCCTTCAATTTGCCCTGCTGGCCCCGCACCGATAAATAAATAAAAGCCACTTTTGTGCTTTCAATGAGCGATCACAGAAGCGATTTGTGTTCGACGTGGGAAGATGCGAGCGAGTTTGCGCCATGTGAAAGGCGCGACTTGTTCTGCTCCCTGTAATTGCACGTCCATACGGGAGAATGAGAATGAGAATGTTTCTGAGAAATGTTTTGGCTAATATTTTAATATAACCACTGCAATAAAACTCATCCCTCCGTCACAATTTATGCCAGGAAGCGGTTCAGGAAGTTTAGCGGTTCAGTGTGGGTTGACAGTGGCCAGAAGGGCAGGTTGTGTGATCTGTATTTAGGATAAATTAACAAGCCGTGACTTTTTTTATAAATAAATAAAAAGTCGGCCACAGAGCTGCAAGCCAAACTATGGAAGAGGCAGCGCTTGCTTCTTCAGAGACAGCTCAGCAGTAGGACAGTTTAGTTATCAGGCATTGGGGTGGAGCTGGAGAGTGGGGCGTTAACCAGCTCCGTCAGCTGAATTTATTACCTCCGGTGGTGGTAGTTTCCAATTTAGCCCCAGCTCCCCCGTGCCCCATCTCTACCACTGAACCCGTACTGAGAGGGTCGACTATAGCCTACCTTGGTGGTCTCAAACAGCAGATCCCTGTCCCCGGCAGTGATCTTGAAGGTGTTTCTGTCCGAGACGCCGTAGGAGCAGATCTGGCCGTAGGGAAACGACTCTAGGGCCTCCGCCTCCCCCTGGCGGTACAGGGACACCGAGGTGGCGGCCACGCCCAGCCACAGCTTCTGGGAGAAGCTCCCCGTGGAGCTCTGCAGAGATGGAGAAGGAGGGGGGGGGGGGGGGGGGGGGGGGGGGGCGTCAGAAGGAGGAGGGAATGGTCGGAAGTATGGCACTGAGCGTTGGTTGGGTCTAAAGGAGCTGTATGTGCCTTTCGCCATAACCCTCTAATTGGGTAGATTGGGAGTTTTTATTTAACCTTTGGCTGCATGGCATGGCTATGTCAGAGTTATAATTCATTTGAGAGCAGATGTTATTTATTAATTCCCAGACAGGAAATGTGGGTTTCAATGCAAGTGTTTTGTTTCTTTATACACACAACCTACACAATACCCAATTTCCTTTCCGGGATTCATTAAGTACTGTAACTCCTATTTTAGCACAGTAGTAGAAACGTAAACGCAGAATGTAAATGTAAACATGCACTGTTCAAATGCCTGTGCGTGCGTGCGTGCGTGCGTGCGTGCGTGCGTGCGTGTATGAGAGTGAGTAAGCGAAATAAGAACCACTCACGATGTAGAAGTCCACCTCGTAGAGCGTGCACCCGAAGCCCGACCACTGGCGCGCGATGGCCAGGTACGCGGCCATGCCGTCGGCGCGGCTGTACCCCGCCAGCCCCTTCCAGCGCTCCACCACCGCGCCCATGACGGCCGCCGCCTCCTCCTTCAGCCAGCTGCGCAGGCGCAGGTCCTGCTCCACCTTCTGCTTGTGGGCGCTGGTCTGGCTCCACAGGGCGCCCGCCAGCAGGCCCGGCGCCACCGCCAGCTGGCAGTGGGGCGGGGGTCCGCGGGAGGCGGCGGCCGACAGGCTCAGCAGCACCCGGGCCTCCACCACGTGGCTGGGGAAGAGCTGGTCCAGCGGCGGGCAGGGCGCGTGGGTGCTGAAGTCCCCGACCACGCACTGCAGCCGCAGCGCCGCCAGGGCCTGCAGGTCCTCCTCGCCGGCCGGCAGCTGGCCACGCACCACCATCTCGTGACACTGTGGCGCAGGCGCACATACGCGCACACACACACACACACACACACACACACACACACACACACACACACACACACACACACACACACACACACACACACACACACACACACACACACACACACACACACACACACACACACACACACACCGAGAAGACAAAGACAAGAGAGCGGAAGAGAGTTAACGAATGGCCCAGGGGTGTTGCCAATAATACCCACTTTACCTCTTTCCTCCAATCCACCGCACCCCGTTTCATTTCAACCCCCACCTCTTTTTACAGACCTCAGAGGGAAAATGCTCTAATGAACCCCAGCAATGGCTTCCTTCTGCCTTCTATCTCCCCCCCACCCTCCCCTTTATTACAGCCAAACTTCTCTTTGTTAGTCATGCATGCTTATACAAAGCAGCACTGAGATTTGGGGGGGGGGGGGGGGGTTGTTAAACAGTAATCTTATTACAGCATATGAGCAGTTCTCCTTGTGGGGGGGGGGGGGAGGATGATTAAACAGTATCTTGAGTTCGTATACCCACTTGTGTCTCACAGCAACTCCAGAGAGGGGAGCTACAAGAGAGTGTTATTTAGATGTTCACATGCGAGAGTCTCAATCTCACAAGTAATTCTTATTGTCGATGCCTAGAAAACAGAGTCGGCCGAGTTTATGATGCAAATACAATGGCGTCCTGTTCAAGGATATTCTCGGCGTTGCAGGAAGAAGTGGAGCTTCAGTAATTTATACTGTGCTCTTTGAGTGATGTGTGTGTGGCTTCCGCCCAGGCGGTACGGCTTGACGAGAATCCAGGGGCTATTAATTACATACACTTGTTTGGGGGGTGAATGGTTGTTTATCCTCCTGTTACAGAACACCTACAAATGTAATAAATTGGGACGGCAGATGTCAGATCCATAGCTTCCCTGCCTTTGGGGGGGATTTTTTTTATTTAAAGATTTACCTGTCACTCACTCAACTTTATTCCATAACTCCCCTGACCAAGCGGAATGTTTCCTAAAGTACATCAGTATCCATAGGGAGTCCGGGTGCCTTTAAATGCTGTTCCACGGCGGCCAAGCAGACGGTCGCAGGACCACTGCGAAGCCGTAGGCCGTTAATTTGTGGCCTGAGCTCAACGATAGAGAAACCTCACGTATGGTGCCTGCGTGCCAGCTGTGACAAAGAATCTGGGCAATCCGGCCGTAGCGTGACGCTTTTTTTTCACGTATTCTTTTCTTGCTCCTTTATCGGAGTGACCATTCGTGTTTTGCGCGCGTGCATCCGTGTGTCACTCCATTGCGTTTGGCCCTCTATCCCTGTATCATGCATTCTGTAACCGTAAGAACAGCTTTTTAATTGGTTCCTTCTTGTTTTTGAGCGCTGAGTCATTTTCAACGGCACATGTTCCCATACTGCCCGGCCACGGGCTCACAAAATGTCAGGAACGTACTTGCCTTCAGGCTGAGCTTCTCCCAGCGCAAAAATAAAGACGATGAAGGACACATTGTTAGATACAACGTCTTCACCCATTTGAGATCATATTCAATTATGATTGAATATGCATGTAAGTTTGGGATCACATTAAAATTTTTTTTACAAAATACTAATTCCAGCAGGATCTTTATGAAATACAAGTAAGTCTATATAAATGAATGAAAGAAGAAATGAGTCATGGCGGTGTTGTGTGAGTGTGATTAAGCTGGCATGAGGGTGTTCCTGATAAATACCTCATTGCATTTCGATGCTCTGGGGAGGGGCAGAACAGAGTTCAGCTCCTGTGGGGCTACCCGCCATCAGCTGCCGATTGTCCAAAGACCAGAAAGGGGGTCAGGACACTGAACTGGCCATTGTGGCCTGGGAGCTCAGGGACGATAGAGACACAATCCTCCACTTTGTTCACATTCTTCTTGCGAGTGACACATAGCCAGGAGTGAGTGAGTGAGTGCGCGCGTGCGTGCGTGTGTTATCACATTGCGTTTGGCCCTCTGGACCTCCCTTTTTTTAGTATCTCGCCACTTCCTTGTAACCGGTCATGACGCTTTTTAATTGCATTTCTTTTTTTGTACAAAGCGCTGAGTCACTTTTCACACCTGGTGATGATGTCAGCGATGAGCGTGCCTCCGGCCACGGGCTGCTCCCACAATGCATTCTGCTCATACAGTGCAAACGTGTTCTTGCTCTCCTGCAGGCCGAGCTTCTCCTGCATCCTGCGCAGCACCTGACCAAAGACAGGAAGGACACACATTTTTTCACCCATATTATCAATTCATAACGTACTTGCACACACATTTGCACACATTAAAAATTCTATAATATAAAAAGAATGAATGAAGATCACAGCAGTGATCAGAAACCTAAAAGCAGCAAATGTAAGTCTAGGTATAAAATCTTTATTTGAAATGGACATGGACCTTGGACGTGGATGTGAATATAAAAAGAAAGAAGGAAGAAATAGTGAAGTGTAGCCAAACCTCATTGGCGGTGGTGTGGGAGTTGATGTAGAGCTGGCAGGAGCCTGATCCTGGGTAGTACACCGTGCACAGCATCTCCTGCCTGCTCATCAGCATCTGGATCTCCTCCCAGGACGGAACGCACTCCCGGCACTTGGTCTTGTCCAGGGCCTCACCCACGAACGACGCGTAGTTGTCCATCTCCGACTCTGGGGTCTGACTCTGGATCCTGCAGGGACCGGACAGACCAGACTCAGAGACAGAGAAAATGGACGTGTGTGTGTGTGTGTGTGTATTTATGTCTGCACATTTGTGTATGTTTGTGCATGTGTGCATGTGTTGGAGCGTCCGTCTGTGTTCATGTGCAAGTGTGTGTGTGTGTGTGTATGTGTGCATGTTTGTTTTGGCATCTGCTCACATACATGTTCTGAACGTGTTCCGCCGCGTGAGAGAGAAAAGAGGGGAAAACTTGTTGACGTTGGTGATGTCAACGACAATCCAAAGTGTGTCGGGTGTTATGGTGCGATTAAAGGCTTTGCGTCACATCCCGACCAATTCCGAACGGCTCTTTTATTTTATTTTGGTTGGCAAGGCTCGAGAGTCAATGGGGCGAAGAATGACAAATGTTCTCGCTTCTCTCTTGTTGAGGACTTGGAGCGCTCAGCGTCCTCCCAAGTCCTTGAGAAAGTGAGAGAGAGCGAGAGAGAGCGAGAATGGAAAAATGGCAAAGAAAACAAGGTTGACTTTGGGCCACGCACAGAATGGGAAAATAGGTTTCCTCTTATGTGAACCAGAATGACCCGTTGCTTCCTCCCAGCGGAGTGGCCGGCAGAGCTAGAGGTGTGTGTGTGTGTGTGTGTGTGTGTGTGTGTGTGTGCGTGAGCGTGCGTGTGTCTGAGTGAAAAGTAGGGAAATGCATGAGCCACCTTGTGCAGCTGGGAAAGGTGTTGCAATACACCAACAAAGCCATGAACTCAACCAGTCTTGACTCTGGGGTGGTTGGGGGGGGGGGGGGGGGGGGTTATAGGAAGGAAACAATTACACTTGTCACAAAACAAGCAGAGGAACGAGAACAGAGAGCGCGGCTGAAAGTGATAGAGAAAAGCGGCTTCAAAGAGTGGAGTTTTGTTTTAGATTGCCAGACAGAGAGAGGCCCTGCTATGTCTCCCGGTCTCTTGCCTGGCCACAGGGTGGGTTCTGTCCAGTTAGAAGTACCCAACTAGGAATTTTCCACTGAGCCCTGTGTGACCAACACCCCCTCCTTGTCTAAGCATTGCCATTCAGTTTCATACATATTCCATTAGCTTGGAGGAGGATGAGGAATAGGAGGAGGGCGGGGGATGCGTGACTATCCCCCGCCAATACAACCGTATAGCTAGAAACACGCACGCTATGTAATGACATGGTGTCAGAAAAGAGCTCCGGATGAAAAGATTAGAGTGGCTAGTATTGCCGTTGGACGAGCTTGTCTCATAAAGACACTGATTCAGGCTTGTAAATCACAGGCCCTTAGCACACTCCGACGCATGCTAACAATACAATAGAGTTGCACGCTAGGCCGACGCCTGCTTCACGTCTACTGGACCCCTGGGTTCCTTCTGCTCGTGTGACAGTTTGAACCGACCTTCAACCAAACTTACTGTCTGTATTGCTGAAACTCAACTCGCAACTAACTTAGGACAAACTCCTATTAACTCTTGACAAACTCCTATTAACTCTTGACAAACTGCTACTCACTCTTAACAAACGGCTATCAATTCTTAATAAACTGCTATTAACTCTTCAACAAAACCTCCAGAACCTCCCCATGTAACTCCCTACAAAAGGTTTCCCAACCAACTCTTACCTGCGGCCTACGGTAAAAGCGGAGCCTCTCCCATGATTGCCATGATCCCAGGGCACGAAAAAGCCGCCTCTGTGTGAGGACACGCGCCCTCACACAGAGGCACGCAGCAGTGTGCAGGCGTCTCACCTCTTGAGGTGGAAGCGCAGGTACTTCAGTACGGCGGGGCCCGGCAGGAAGGTGCAGCTCATGCAAGTGAGCAGCTGCCAGTAGCGCAGGTGGGCGGCGGTGTGCGGCTGTGGCGTGCAGCAGGTCTGCTTGGCCAGCTGGCAGTAGAGCTCGTCGCGCAGCGGCCGCAGGTCCAGGCAGGTCTGCAGCACGCCCTGGATGATAGGCACGGGCTCCCGCGCAGACTCAAGCTGCTGCAGGCAGTGGAAGAGCTTGACGGCCTCCTCGCGCACCGGCCCGTAGCCCTTCCCACTGTTGTCTGGGTGGGGGGAGTCAGAGAGAGAGAGAGAGAGAGACACAGACAGACAGACAGACAGACAAACAGACAGACAGAGAGAGTTGATTGCTGTTGTACATGTTTTAATCTGGCGTGTGTTTCAAAGACGATTAAACACTCGTCAAGTACACCGTTTGCAGACAGTAGTCCAGATGTCTGTGTCTACAAATGGTGCCTCTACACTTTTTATAATGTGAGAAATGAGTCCTGTCTTCCTTGTTGTCATACACAAGATGAGCCCTCAGAATCTGTCTGTCTATCTATCTATGCTTTTGTATACCATCAAATTATATAAGATTACAAAAAACCTTTGAAAGACTCACATTTGTGCTCTGCGCTGCCGTAGGGGAAGGGGAGCAGGGGGGCGTAGAGCGGCCCCTGGGTGTACTTGAGGATGGGGTTGTGCTGGTAGATGTGCTCCACAACCTCCGGGTTGAACTTGTTCTCCTACAGGAAATGACACGACGGGGCGGAGTGGGAAAACAACATGAATAGATAGTAAGAGAGGAGAAAATACAGTGCATTCATATGGCTTCAATATGACCAGAGGCCAGCCTGGAAGTGGGTGGGTGGAGGGAGGGAGAGGAAGAGGGAGAACTGACCTCGGTTGCACAATCAGACCTGGGTCACGAGTCTTTCGAAAAGAAGCGGGAAAGTCAAGTGACGGCAAACTACAGTAGAAGCCTGATTGAAACATATATACATTTTTGATAGAATGTGCAGGTGATTTTGTGCAGGTTATTTTGTGCAAGTGTTTATGCACATCACTACAGTGTGACTTTTGGTCAGGGGGCATTTGCTACCACACTACACTACAGTGCTCTGTAGGGAAACACCTGTTGCCCATTAGTAATGTTGCCACTGGGTTCCCCCCCCCCCCCCTTCTCTCCCTACGAGACAGGTCTCCATTGCTCCTCCTTTGTGGGGCAAAGTTGACACATTCCTGCAAGTGCTTGGCTCACTGTGGTGACAGATCGACCCGTCTGGTTAGACTGGTAGAATGAGGTGTAGTCCCTGCGCTAAATAAGACACGCACAGCAGGATACCAAAACCGGTACAGTCAACTCACGTACGGTGTACACAGATGCTTGTAGAGGGATTGCTAGTCCAACAAAACACACCAATACACAAATCTCAGAGATTGTGCAGACTACTGCTTCTTTTGTGAGAGGGGAGAGATTAAATCAGCAGACTAAACAATATATATTCTCATTGGAAGTAGAAAGTTGATCTTGGCCATGATTAAAGATAAGCAGAGCAAACACAAAACTTCATAAGCACAAAACTGGTTCTCTGATCAATGTCTTCCACTATTGACTTACCTAAAATGTGTGCATGCTTGTGCATATGCATGAGTGCATGCGTGCCAAAGGGGGCTATAAAAGGGAGGGCACTGATGGAGATTATGGTAAAACGGCGTGCTACAGAGTCCTCAAGCAGGGGTCCAGAAGAGTGAGGAATGAAGCCTCTGAGGGGCCGGGCTAGGGCCCCTCATGCTGCCGCAGCAGACGGAGCAGTCTGATTAACCACTCTTTATGAGATTAGGGGCCTCAGGCTGGGAGAGGGCATCACCTGAAGACCCTGCAGGGCTAGGCGGTGCTTATCTGACCCTGCTAGTTCACACAAGGAAATCCCCTCGCCGCCAACACCACCCACACCACCACCATAATCCCCCCTCCGTCTGTCTGGGGGAAAAGTGATGCATGCGCAGTTATCTGTCTGGTTAGTGAGATTCCTCCATGTGTTGTTCTCTAGCAGCCCATTCTATATATGATCAAATGTGACATTTTATTTAAAGATGTACAAAAGGGTGTTGCTTCAACTGTATAAAGGTCCTTCTCCGTGCACCAAAGAGGAATCTGCACAGTTTTTTTCTCTTCTATATTTAATCAAAGGTGGTTCAACAGTTCCCAAAAGTGCAATGTAATGATTACCATGAATACAGAGGTCCCTGAAGGCAGAGGGGCCGAAATCAGTACACCGGAAAATAGTCTCGTTTATTTTGGCACAATCGACTCGCTAATGAAAACTCATGAATACGCACAGTCTCTGTATACAGAAAAAATAAAAGTGAGCCCTTTCATCTCCCAAGCCTTTACTTTGGAAGTATTGGGTACCTGATAATGATCCTTGTTTTGTGGTGCTTCCTAAAATAACCCTCTGAAAGGCTTTTACCAGCTCAGCAGTGTCGCTTGAGGGCTGTGTTCTGCCCTTGCGCAGTGGAATAAGATGAGGTAATTTGACAAAGAAAGGCAAGGCAAGGCAGCCAGAGGAAACTTTGGACTCCTGGCCTCTGTGCGTGTGCCTGTAAGGTTACCATGGTTATGGAGTGTGTGTGTGGGGGGGGGGGGGGGGGGGGGGGGGGGGGGGGGGGGGGGGCTGAGCCAGAGAGAGGGGGAAAGGACTACAAAAGCTGTTGCTTGTTTTAGGGCAGTCCTTGTCCCTGACATTTTAGCAGCAGCTGTGCAACCGTTCATTTGTCTGTCTGTGTGCGCGTGCACAAGTGTACGCTTTACAGTTTGTATGCATTTGTAGGCTGGTATCACACACACACACACACACACACACACACACCTCAATGTCCCGCAGCAGCAGCTGGGTGGGCGTCTCCACCGGTGCTTTGGTGTCGATGACTTTCTGCACGGCGCAGGCCCAGTGCACCGCCTCGTTGAAGTGCCGCGTGTAGAGCCGGTAGCAGTGCTTGCGGCCATACACTGTGAGACCCCAGTACCCTGCGACACGGACAGAACACAAAAGGACCGCTCCGGTCAGCATATACGATTATTGGTTGTAGGGTGTTCCTCACACAAAAACCTTTTTGATTGAACCGTTTACGTTTTTTTCCCCCCGTGTGTTTGTGTTTCTTTCGCTTTTTTGACATTTCCATACAAAGTGACTCATGCCGATTTCAGATCGGTCATTAAGGAGCAGGTTGGGGTTCGGCTTCTTGCGCAAGGCCACCTACAGGTCGATTTTGGACATTGGGGATCGAACCCAGTTCCCTTCAGCTGGGAGTCAAACCCACTCTATATCATTTTGAACTAAACAATATTATAATAAAATCTCAGCTACGAAAGTGTGGTTTCTTGGAACAAAGCTAACAATGTGTTTGCATTTGATTACAAACTGAAGAAAGCGGTAGGTCACGAGAAACGCATGTCAGCTGCGTTTGGCGAAGGATGACATCCTTATTGTGTGATTTAGGGAAGCCAGGTCTGGTGATGTAGTCACGACACAGGATGCCTCGAGTCTCTCTCTCAGAGCGAGAGAGAGAGAGAGCCATAGGTCAGGGGTTAAGGTTCACAGGGCCCGGCTGAGCTAGGTTGTGAGGATTTAAACAGAACGACTTTAAGAAAGAAGACTTGAGGGGGGTGGAGAAAGAATAACAAACGTTACAACAGACTTAGAACAGTTCCTCTTCCTCACAGGAAGCATTAGGATGCGCTAAGGAAACATCCCAGGGACAAATCCACCACCACGCAGCAATCATCTCATGATACGCATTGGTTTCGGATTACGAATTCTAACAAATCGACAGAGCTTCCGACTTGGCCATCCTATCTGAACTCGTGTGCTCTGTTTGTAGCAATGGGAACTTTGAAACAGAACTAATGCTTCGTGGCAACCAGTTTAACCACCAGAGATGTTTTACAGAGAAGTAACTACATTTAAATTTCGATTCTTCTGCGACAAAATGCCTATGTGCCAGAAGAGGAACAACACAACAGGGCTATTGAGAACAGCAGCAGCCCAACAAAGCCATTGTTTTACAGCAGCCCTACAGGCCAGGGGAAACCCCCAGGCGCGAGTTAGAAACCGCTGTGTTTGATTTTGGGATTTCTTTTTATTATTTATTGTTTGGGAAGTAAAGGTGGTTGGGGCAAGGGCGGCAGGGGATAATGTCCTCCCATTGACTGAACAACAGACAGACAGTGGAAGAAACTTTGGAACGGAAGTCTCCGATCAGTCTATGGAGTCCAACAGGTCACCACTACGCCCTCTTCTGAACCACAACAATGGACTTTTAATCTCTGCCCTGCTCCTCCCAAAGTAATTATCTTTCTTCGTTTCTCTTTGCGTTCCAGGGAAGAAAGAAAATAAAAGATATTCCCGGTAATTACTGGACGTTTTTTCTTCTTTTTAGAGAAAGCTGAAGCCATGTTCAGGACTAAACACCACTGGGCTTTTCCCAATCCTACGCAGCAATACATGGAAAAACAGGGTGGAGAAAAAGGCACCACAATCATTCAAATGTGTACCAAAAATAAAAATAATATATATATACAAAATGCCTTCCTATGGGATCTTTCAAAAAATGTTTTTTCACTGGACCGCATGAATGGAAGGAAATCCATCGGGCATCTGGTTAAACTGGAGCTGACCGTGTGTGCGTGTGTGTGTGTGCGTGTGTGTGTGTTTGTTCATGTGTCCGGTCGGTGCGTGCAGCTGACCCGTCTCCTTGTAGCTCTGCTTGTCCGGCCAGATGACGGAGCACAGGTTGGTGAGCACCACGGTACCAAGCCTGCGGGCTCCCTTTTCAGGGCCGCTGTAGTAGTCCAGGGAGTCCTGGCTGAGGACGAACCAGTAGCGCCGCTGCTTGATCCAGCTGCCCCGCACCTCCCGCAACAGCCACCCTACACACACAGAAAAACAACCCACAGGGAATATTTAGGCTACATTATGTGAAGTAGGCCAATACGTTGTACTTGTATGAACATTTTCAATGATATAAAACATGTAAGAGTATGTCATTCAGTGAACACAACCACTAGATACAAACATCTAAATTGAAAATACGAGTATTCAGTATACACAATTTATTCATGTTGGTATTTCTGCTGACGTACATTAATAGTACTCTACATATAAATGTACCATCGTCTGCCAGTGCATACATACACAAATACATACATAGTCAAACACAGATTTTACACGATACATGTAGCCTACATTCCCTAGCAGTAAAAGTCTGTCTTGTCTGTCTTCTGCATGATTAGTTAAAAAAACATAAGGAAATAATAACACACAATGGATGCTTTACAGGGGAGTTAACCCTACAGTGGAATTGTAACATTACAATTTACATAACAATAAACCAGAGATGTGGCTTTGTCTTTCTATTTCCTTTATTTCCCAATAGCCTCAAATGGGCAGATCAACGATAACGGAGCTCTTGAATTGATGCCAATCAAACGCTGAATCTTTCGTAAGTATTTGCACAGACTCTCAGATATACTCTGGCACACCTTCTTTATGACTCTGGATTAACCCTTTCCTGGCACTGAATTAAGCTCAAACAAGACATGCTGGGTTTTGGGTAAAGGTAAGTATCTATTTGAGGACCAACTTACTGGTACTTACTTAAAAAAATGTACGAAATACATTGATATTGCGATGATATTGTAGGGATGATTATTGGCGCTTTCAAAAAATATTTACACAATGAGATTTTTGATCAATCATTTTTAATAATGTGGATACAATGACTAAGTGGGTAAAGGCAAAGAATACTTCACTTTACTTATCACTTGACTGTAATCCAGGCTTTAAAACCAGGAAAAGACCACATTTATGTAATTTCACGATATTACAATCTCCAAAATCCGAGATGCTATCTAGTCTCATTTCACAATATCGACATATTCGATATATTGCCCATCCCTACTGCTGGTGCGAGAGAACGCCGCTATGACGCCACATCGGCAACAACCATCTCCCTTGCAGTAAGCAAGATTCCTGCCACCTGAGAGCAGCGGTTCCTGTTGGGGAACTTGTGTTTGATACTTATGTTGGGCCTGAAGCCCACATAAACTCATTGAACCCGGGGTGGTGCTGAATACCACTGCCACCATAAGAATTCCAAAATAAGAGGGAGGATTTCAAAATGAGAGCAAGAATTCCTAAATAAAAAAGGATGAATAGAACATATGGGGCAAGCTGCAGCCTGAGCTGAGGGGAGGGGGAGAGGGAGAGAGACCGAGGGAGCAAGGGAGAGTAAAAAAGCTGATACTCTTGAACTGCCTTCCCCTGGTCACCTTCCACTTGTCTCCCGATGTGGATCCCAGTCTTCCCCATGTGGGTCCTGGTCTCCCCCATATGGGTCCTGGTCTCCCCCATGTGGATCTCATCTATGAGACCTGCTAATGCCTCCCCTGGGGGCGGACATGGATCACCTTTAATTTGTTTCATTTGTGACCTTTGACCTCCACAGTCAGGCATTCAAACACAGATGAAAAAACAGAGGGTCACTCTTTCAAATCAGCAGGCTAGAAAGCATGTCCTTCCCGTTTTTAAGACATAATACCTCAAATAAAAACGATATCCTAAACTATATGGCTATAACTATGTAGTTTCTAGGAACCACACATATTCCACAGGGTCTACCTAGTTGTGAGTCACATGATTCGGACATTCTCACAGTACAGACCAATCTATTTTCACTGGATTAAACAGACCTCTGCACTGACACTCCACTGCCCATCGGTGTGTTATTCAGTGCAACGGAAATCAACCAACTTATCAGAGCAGAAGAAGCTGCCAGATAATGAGAGGTGGCCGTTCTATTCAACTGTTAAATCAACTACACATGTTTATAAAGCAATGCGTTCGGCTTTAATTCTGCTAGGTCGGCTGGCCTATATACTGAACAACAGTGGTCAATGTCTTTGCCTTGGGGACGTCCCGTAGAAACCCTATAAGGAGAAAAGCCTTAATGGCATCATGAAGGAGGAGGGGATTTCCTATGAAAGGTTGACCCCGTCAATAGTACTGAAGCAAGGGGCGAAATGACAGGGACGCATCCCAGTGCAGCGGCTCCATGACTTTGCTGCTGTTGCTGTTGTTGTAGTGTGTGCACCGGTCAAGTGGCCTGATGACAGCCGTCTGCTCCGGGCCCTGGGGAAGTAACCCCCCCCCACCTCTTCAGAAGTGATAGAGTGGCGGGCGCATACAGAAGTACACTGGCACTGCAGGGGGTTGGCGGGGGAGGGTGAGGGCTATGGGGGACAGCCACCCACAGATGCATGGTAACTGCAGTCAGAATTAGCCGATCAGACTGCCGCCATCCCAAACAGAATGTAACTTATCCTGTCCATTGCAGTCCACTGCTCCCCGTCAGTAACAGTAAAAAAAAAAAATCCTACCGGAATAGCCCATGAGATCATTCATCAAAAGCACGCTACAGTTAGGCTCTTCTGATGCCAGTAGCATTCTGTGTCCTTCTGTAAACACACGGCAGACGGGAAGCGCCCCGCCTGCAGCTGCTTGCCACATGTTGGGCTATGGTGCAACGGCAACACTCTAGCAGGGCTAACTAACCAGCCGATACGCACGCACATTCAGAATTCAATCATAATCAGATAAGGGCTCTACTCGTAACGGCTGCGACAAGTTAATCAAGGCCTAACCCAGTTATGTTAAGACCATCAAATGAAGGTTTCAGCCCGTCTGTGTATAGCATTACCTGATTAAACCTGGATTACTAGGTTTTCCATTGATGTATTGAGGCATGTATACGGGTCACATATTCACATCACATTTATCTGATTGGCGAACAGTGGTTTCACCGGATGACAACATATGAGCATGGCCAGCTTCGGTACTGTACAGCCAAAATTCAAGAGGAAGGAGATCTAGATCACTTCCTCACATGACTTCCCATCTCTCGGATAAGTCATGCAATCTTGCGTCACTGAAGTAATAGCCGTCTTCAATGTAAACTAATATTGAACCCTTAAGGGAAATGTGGTTAACCCCTCTGTGTTTTACACATTCATCACAGTATTGGGTGAATATAAACACAATGTATGTTATGTACCTTGCATTTCAAAAGTCACATTTGCACACATACACACCCTGACCCATCGTTCAGCCATCGACTGATCTACAAGATGACCACCAATGTAAGAATGATGATCGTTCAACCATTTCTGGCACAGGAGACCAGGTTCCCACACGAGAACTGGACCAGCATCAGACCCACCTTTCACCAGCAGCTCCGGGTCATCCTCAAGGCCCATCTTATTCTTCTCAATGATCAGACTCTTCATCTCGCCCGCAACCCCTGGAACCACGTGCCTGCGTGGGAGAGGAACATCCACAGAGAACAGAGTTAATTATCAAATGACTCCACTGCTTCAGTCCGTCTGCTCCAAGAGTTGACTGCGCTGTCCTGATACGATGCGTCAGTTTGGCGCCTGGAACAAGTGCTGCGAATATCCCCTCTTCACGCTTGCCCTCCTTAGTTGCACGCAAAACACCTGGCCCGACGCCAACATATACACACACAAACCCACATATAGATGCCCCCCCCCCCCCCGCACCCCCAGGGTGCCGGCGCTGTGGAGGACTCGTCTCTCTTGTCTTTATCGCTTTGGCTGCAGAGTCGGGGGGGGGGGGGGGGAAGAGAGAGAGAGAGAGAGAGAGAGAGAGAGAGAGAGAGAGAGAGAGAGAGAGAGAGAGAGAGAGAGAGAGAGAGAGAGACCAAGAGAGATACAGAAACAGAGACTGACAGAGATATAGAGACAGAGAGAGAAAGCGAGAGACTGAAAATAAACATGACATAACGACGCCAGTCTGAGTCTCGGCCAGCCCACTCACGGCAGTCACGGCAAGATGAGAGAGTTCAAGAGGTCGCGTCCTTCAAGAGGAAATCGCCATCAAGGCAACCGCCACGATCAGACCGAGTACAGTGAGGAGCGGTGGACCAAACATCTGGCCCCCTGCGCTGCAGCATGGACAACTGAGAAGGAGGTGGTTATCTAGGGGCCAAGGTCCATTTCCATCCAATTGAGATAGCTTGGACGGTCCATCTCTCCTCGTTTATTTGTCCAATTACTTTGTTTGTTTCCCCCCCCCCCCCCCCCATTTCCTGTGACTAACTAACTTGCGAGGTACGATTGACAAACGCCTTTCCTTCCTCCCCCTCGTTCCCGGAGAGTGGTGCCCAGGAAATTGCTCCAGCCAGTCCTCCGCCCCCAACCCCTTCTCCCAGTGAAAATCAGTTTCTGGTTACCTCTCATCAGCATGAATCAGCCTAGACCAGTATTGATCCTCTTCATGGAAGGCAAGGAATAATTAATAATTAATACAGCCCTACTCCTAATATGGCTGTATCGGCTTTGACTTCACTCTAAGAGCCATTTTCTCTAAATCATGCAGCTCTAGTTCAGTTTGATCTTTTCACAAGGGAGTTCTATGCACCATTTAGTCATTTAGCAGTGAATATATTTTATAAGACCGGTAGATATTGGGGTATGAACCTAGAACCTTTCAGCTGGGAGTCAAACACCCTCGCCTATCCGGAACCCATCTGGAATGTGGCACACTCACGTCTAAGAAAAGTGTGCGTGTGCCTGTATAATTCACGCCCTCAATAGTTCTGTATCCTTGCTTTTCGGCCTCTAGTTTAAGTGAACGCTTAAGGGAGCGTTCAAGGGAACGCTTTAGACACACAGTGAAACGGAATATTATGGAGTGAGTAGCCAGTATGCGAGTGTGGTACAAGAGCATCACCAGAATGCAGGGGACTCGAGGGAGGGGTGGAGGGGCAGAATAGGGTCAGGGTCGCGTCACATTATACTCAGTCTGGCTTCCTAACCGCGACTGCACGCCACCACAGCACCACAGCACCAGCAGCAGCAGCAGCAGCAGAAGCTATGGTGGACCTTCATCGGCTCGGCATGCAGGCATCCCCCGTCCAAAGCATTAAAATAAACCCGAGACATGCGAGGACGTCGCTTATTTGAGGTTGTTAACAAGCCATGCGTTACATAAACTGAGACGAGCGGCCAGACGAACACCGCTGGCTGGCCCTGACCTAAATCCAGCTCGACCCAGACAAGATTCAAATCTATTGAAACTCTGGCCCTGGGACGAGAGAACGCGAGCTGTCTCTTGGCCCGACATCAGTGAGAGCAGTTGTGAGCAGTGGATGAGCGTAGAAAATGGCAAGCAACGCAACCAAGTTGTAACTCAACAGTACTTTCAAATGGTACGTCAAAAAAGAAAAAAACATGTACATGACTAAAAAAATAAAGCAGTAAGTTTGTCTTTTTTGTGGTACGCAGGGTAGGCCAATATTGAAGAAAATAATATAAGATAAGAATATAAGACCACTGCTCAGAGAAATGGCAGTATACTGCAAGTAATAGTGGCTTATTGCCACACTGCTGGGACAGAAAAGAGGCTGGACTTTCACCCAATAAAGCCAATAATAGTTTGTCCCCATGCTGCACCCAGATTGCCCTCCGAGTAAGGCCAACTGAGTTGGGCCTTTCTTCGTACTTGTTTTGCAAGGCCAAACAGAAGAAAAGAGGGAGGGTGCAGGGAGGAGAAGCCATGTAGTTCCATCCACCATTTATGCAATCCAAACAATACTGACCTTTACTTTTAATGGGCCCTCGATGGAATCAGTGAAACCATCTGCCTCCCCAGGCCTAGCGTTAAATGTTAAAATGTTGAAAAATACAATGGCTTCACACACAATGGTGGACAATTGGAGACTTTCATCCGGACAAGACATTTACATGGACAGCTTAAATTTTAGTTGGCATGGGTGTGTGAAATGTGGGACTACATAAAATCCAGCTAGCAGCTCTGTGTAATGACTGAATAATATATCCAAGAGTTTAACTGCCAATACAATACAGACCAGTTTTATTGTTTTAGCTATGAAAATCGGTTTAGGTTTTCATGGAAAACATTTACTGTAAAATGAGTTGGAATTCATGCCAGCTGTCGCATAACACTGAAACGCAATGAAATTTATCCAACCCGTTTCAACCTTAACTATAGACCTATTCCAGCCAATCACCTTCCAGTAGCTTGGTTGTGTTAATTCATGTCGCCAAAACGTGTACAAATCCATCTTCTAAAGACATGACCATATAAAATAGAACTGGTTTACTCAGAGACCAACAGCTACAAAGAAGCTTAACTACATGAGGCCTTGGGCCAGGCTGGAGGGGTTAAGAAAGTCAGTTGGTACTTTATTGAGAGAAAGAAGACATGGCTCAGGTAGCAGAGGCTTAAAGAAAATAATAAAAAATGAGCCATCCATTCAGGGGTCAACAACATAAACGCTTTTACATATGTCCCAACCACCCAGGTTTTCACTCCACATCATGGCATGCTAATCTCACATCAACCAGGTTATGCTCCAGTGTATTTAGAATAAGGTAAAGGCCTGCTGGAAAAACAAGGGTGTGTGTGTGTGTGTGTGTGTGTGTGTGTGTGTGTGTGTGTGTGTGTGTGTGTGTGTGTGTGTGTGTGTGTGTGTGTGTGTGTGTGTGTGTGTGTGTGTGTGTGTGTGTGTGTGTGTGTGTGTGTGTGTGTGTGTGTGGGAAACAGACCGAGGAGACTCTGGGATCTGCACAGCTGTCTGGTAGCCTCGCCTCACCACCCCCCACCCCCTCCGCCCCCCAGACCTCCTCCTCTTTTTGCTCTGTGCTACCGCCCCCACATTCCCAGAAGCCCCAGTAGAGGGCTTCAGCGACGGGGGCTCTGAGTGGACACTGACTTCCTGTGGAGTACAGGAAACAATTTGACACGGGGATTACACAGCATGGAGAGCAGAGTGAGTGCAGATCCACAGACGGATTTCTCCACGTCTTCCCCCCACCCTCCCTTCTCCTCCTCCGCATTACCTACTGTTAAGGAGAAACAGGAGAGTCCTGTTATTTAACCATTGAGCTGCTCTAGACCCATAGCTTAAATGACATCGGACATCATAACATTGCAAATAAATAAATACAAGGGGTTATGTTTTCCATACAGTTCCCTAGTTTGCTGTGTCGGTCTCGTGGAAAAACTAAGTACTACGGCCGCAAAAGAGAAACGCATGACATTGGTACAGAGTGACGTAGAAAAAAAATAAGGAAAATTACAAGTCCGTGTTTACGGAAGTGAGAATCACACATGTGCAACACACTTCTGCTAACCAGATCCCTCAAGGCCGCCTCAACCAGCTAAGGAAAAACGCCAGTGTTTCCCCTCATTATGGGAACCAACAAGTAATAGAGAAACAGTGGGGGAAAGGCAGTTGGGAATTAAGAAATAGCCTCAGCAAGAGGATTGGTGTTGGAGTAAAATTTAATTGGTTCTCCAAATCCCCAATTGATTTGACCATATTTTAAGATCGTGTTATTAGTTATATTAAAATGTTATTCTAGATGGCTGTGTGAGACAGACGAAAAAAGAAGGAATATGCAGGGAAGTGGTTATTTTCGGCCTATATATTGTGATGGTGGAATCAATATGATAAGATGTTTATTTATATAAACCGTATGAATCAGTAAATGCTTCAAAGTCCATTACCAAGTACTCTGTTGAATGAGAGCTAATCAACAGACAAATGGTTCAGTACTTGCCATGGAATGCCCCATAGCTAGTCCCTAGGTCTTCAATTGTATGTCAGTTACCAACTGCTACTTTATGTGGCCTACTTTATCTAATCAATAGCTAAAGTATACTTAATTGTGACCTTTACTTAAAATATAGCTAAACATATGGCTAAATATCGAGTAGATATGCCATTCCCACTTAAATAAAACCTAGTAAGTCCAAGAACAACAAACTATGGACTACATGGCGACGTGCTGAAACATGGAGAACAGGTTGCGCTGATGAGCTGGCTGCTCTCTGTCTGGTTGGAGCTGCTGTCGCAATCAGTGATTGATTGATCGATTGCAGTGGTCAATGCAGCTAATAAAATCAGGAAGGCTATAATTGAAGCTGAACAAAGCAGTGTTCTTGCTGTTGGGTATGGACGATCAAGGGTAAACAAATTATTTTCAAATAAATAAATAAAACACACCCAGACATTCAGTCGGCATAGAAAGTAGCCTACATCCCCGCTGATATAGAAGACACTAAAGGTGGTCAAGTGAATAATGCCAATGCTTGGCTCCGTTAAGGGTTTTCCATCACAGAGAACTGAACCTTTAATCTGGTTTTAGATTAAAAACAAGATAAACTATTGAGGCTAAAAGGTTCCATCATCTAAAGCAGCCTTCAGACTACATTGTGTATTGGCACGGTGTATAGACAGCGGATTATAGGTTATATTTATAGTTAAATATTAACAGTTAAAAAGGTATAATATGCAACATTTCTGCATATAAATATCCAAAAATAAAGACATTTTTGTTGAGTCGTGTACTTACATTGTCCCAAAGGTTTCCAACAATGTTCAGACCCAGATAAATCTATAGTTTAATTCAAGGTAACTTGCGTTTCATTTGGTCGCTTGTCAATGGCGTCAAATCCCCTTTGCCCGCTAACTTCCTGGGAAACACAGGAAACAGTAATCCAGTAGAGACCTCATTTATTGATATGATATTTAAATATCAATCAAGCTTACTACGATGTGCTACTATGCCAAGTGGCTCATGCCAGCCACCAAGCTAATGCGTACTGTAATGCTTTAACGTTACAACAACGTTCAACACACAAAGTATTTTTAGTATGCTTGTTTTGACCACATATTACGACGCTGGGCCACGCCATTGAATTTGCAAGATAACGTTAGCTACAGCTCTATGGGTAGTTGACTCATCGAATGGTAAATTAGCAAGTTAATGTTACTTTCTAACGCAACTTGCGGTTATTTCATTAGAATTAAATGACAACGTGAATGACGTGACAACATGACTAAACTTTACGTGAATAAAACGTTAATACATTACCTTGTCCGTGAACATGATTTCGGCCTGAGTCACGTCAGATAAATTTCCCTGGCAATGGTGGTGAAGACAACAGATCCCACAATACTTTCAAAGTCATCAAACTACGGCATTTGTTATTAGTTTGATAGACCGCAGAAATGACATATTATACCTTCAGAGTGCTTTTGAAATTATATTATGCACAGTAAAAATACATATATTAAATGTTATAGCCCCCCAAACCCATTTGAAACACACACACACAAACAAGGGTAGGTCATGCAGGCCTCTGCATCACGGTTGGTGGGAAAATGGGAATGTTGTCATTAGGAGTTGGGACTATATGACCTCCCAGCTAAAAATACCCTGTTTACTCAAGATCCCTGCCAAGGAATTCTGGACAAGGCAGAGAAGAAAGCAAAAATAATGTTTTGATAAGGAGTGTGTGTGTGTGTGTGTGTGTGTGTGTGTGTGTGTGTGTGTGTGTGTGTGTGTGTGTGTGTGTGTGTGTGTGTGTGTGTGTGTGTGTGTGTGTGTGTGTGTGTGTGTGTGTGTGTGTGTGTAGTCTCAGTGAGTGACTGTGAAAAGAGTGTAGGATCGGTTGAAAGCTATGGCACGATAACATCGGACGTCTTCAAGGGGTTTTAGTGGAGCGTTATCTAATGAAACGCATTAAAACCAGTTCAAATCTCCCTCGCCAGTATTATAAAAAAAAAGAGAAACGACCGTTGGCTAACTGACATGCACACTCACACACATTACAAAACAGCTTTTAAGACTGATGATATTCTATCCTTATGCGTCTGCTGTACAGTGTATTTTGTGTCATTCCTTGTCTATAATCGTGAGAATGTCATGATGGATGTGGCGGGGGAGGGGAAGCAAGAACAGGTAAAGATCAAGATGGCAGAATACTGTGTAGAGATTTTTTTTTCCTGCTCTGGCTGACACTCTGGCCTGTCCCCCTAGTTCCCAAATTAAACTTGACCCAGAGACACGGGGCGAAATAGCCAAAGGTGGATGGAAAAACCAGCAGTGGCGGATGAGAGATATAGATACTGGTGATCCCTGCAGGAGGGAGCGAGCCCGGTGTGTTGTGTTGCCAGTAGGCTGGAGCTGAGGAGGACCTGGCCCTGTGTCTGTCAGCAGCCTCTGAGGAATGCCCCCATGGGGTCAGCTAGCCACGGCTGGCAAGGCCTGGGAAAGAGAACATGGGGGGGCCAAACGATGACAAGGGCCCATACACCGGCAGAGCTAATATTAGCCTCAGCTAAAACACAGGGCCGTACTGCATTGGTTCTTGATCATGTACCGATGGCAATGGTGCACACTAGGTTACCATGCATTCCCATGCTGTCAGAAGGGTAGTTCTGTGACCACTTCCTAAAACGGAATTTAGACAATGGGATTTTAAAAAGGCATGGTCTCTTCAACTGCAGCAAAACCACAATGCAGCATGCATGTACATAACACGTGATGAATTGTGGTGGTGGTATATTTGGTGGTATTTCCACTATTGCACACCATTGGACTATTTGAATGGTTCCCATTGGACCACAAAGCTGAGGGCACATGTAAAAAAAAAACTGGTTGGTCTTTGTATTTTTGAGAAAAAGCTTAGACTATGCAATTTCCCCTTATGCTGTGCAGTGTACATTTTCAAAATGAAGAAATCACAATATTGACACCTCTCATCATCCTTGCATTCTCCTCACCCCACGGGCCCAAACATATCTGGACCAGGGAGTCAGTTTGACCCAGCCCACCGCAGGATCCATCTGACTCCCAACCACATAAGGCATGTGGCATGACAAACAATGTCAGCAGTTAACATTATCAGCCTCAGTCCAGCATGGGCAAAACCATATTCCTGCCAACCTCTGTAATAATCATATATTAGAGGTCAAGGCCCTTAACAATCACATATAGGTCAACTCCTGGAATAATCATATATAGGTCCACCCCTGTAACAATCAGCTATAAATGAACCCCTGGAACAATCACATAAAAAATTTGCCCTGGAACAATCAAATATAGGTCAACCCCCGGAACAATCTCCTATAGTTCAACCCCTGTAATAATCATATATAGGTTCACCCCTGTAACAATTACATAAAAGGTCAACCCCTGGAACAATCACATATTATAGTTCAACCCCTGTAACAATCACATTTAGGTTAACCCCTGTAAAAGTCAACTATAGGTAAACTCCTGGAATAATCACATATAGAGCAAACCCTGTAACAATCACATATTAAAAGGTAAACCACTGTAACAATCACCTATAGATCAACCCCTGGAATAATCACATTAAGGTCAACCCCTGTAACATTTAGCTATTGGCCAACCCCTGTAACAATCAGCTATAGGTCAACCCCTGGAACAATCAGCTATAGCTCAACCCCTGGAATAATCACATAAAGGTCAACCCCTGTAACATTTAGCTATTGGCCAACCCCTGTAACAATCAGCTATAGGTCAACCCCTGGAACAATCAGATAAAGGTCAACCCATGGAACAAACACCTATATCTGACTCATATTCGAGAGGGATGACTGGTTATGGGTAGTTCACTCTCGATGACTGAATAAAAAGAAAGGGAAAGAAATCAAACTGTGAGAGCCAGCCACACCTATTTTGTGAAATAGGAGGGGCTGACCATGGCACCATTGGCTGTGTCATCACGCAGTAGCATGACCTCCTTCTACAAAGCTGGCCCTAAGGGTGTGTCGAGTAATTGGCAAGTAATGAGTGAGCGCCGTGCTCGCTACGAGTGATTACACCCAGCTTTTTAAACAGACTCGCGACAAAACCAGTAGTAAATCAAGTAGTGTGATGGCCTCAAGGTGATCCACATGCAGGTCTTTGACACACAAGCGCGCATACACACACAAATGTGAACATACACACCCACTCAAATTAACACACATACAGACCTACACACACACACACGAAACACGAGTATGTTAAAAAAAAAAACATTCCAAGTACATACAAAGAACACACACACGCAACACAAGCATACACAATGAACACACTCAACATAAGTACACACAAGGAACACACTCAACATAAGTACACACAATGAACACACATTCTCACCCCCCCCCCCCCCCCCCCCCCCCCCCCCCCCCGCCGCACCCCTTGCTGAGGCAGATGTGAGTAAGACGAACTGTCAGCACACATACTATTCTTCATCGTTTTTTTTTATCTCATCCTGTCCTGCAAAGACTTAAGGTAGCCTGACCCATGGTACCTCACCCTCCACGCCCCCATAATAGGGCGGGGCAGTAAATCAGCAGTGTTATTGAATGTAGTCATGAAACGACTGGTACCCAGTTTGTAGTCCAATTTAATTATGATGAAAAGATATGCACTTAAAATATATAGGTTGTTAAAAGAAAAGTCAAATAAATAGCTGCGGTACGACTTTTGGTCTGATACCATACATCATTATATTACTAGATAACTGAATCTTAGATGGACGAAAACGTGTTTTTCCATTCCATAAGCATAAAGTGATGTATAGATAGCATGTGAAATTCCCTATATTTCACCATTAACTCAGCCCTACCCCATGTATAGGCCTTCAGTTACCCATTTTACCCATTGAAACACTGTGCTACAGCCTACTTGGGGTGCACTGCACCAATAAATAATAAAGTACGATGCCAACCTCTCTTTATTTTTGCGTTTCCATGGCAGCACTCATTTTGGTGATTTGCGGTGTATCCTTGTCCTCGTGGTTCTCGTGAAGTTTGAACACAGTGTGCGTTACAGTCTTACTGTTCTAAACGGGAGGGGGAGTGAGCTGTGACTCCACTTCCTTGTCACTGATGTGGTTTATGAGACTACTGGGAAAACGGGGGGGGGGGGGGGGGGGGAGGGAGGGAAGGACGGACGGCAGGAGGGAGAGAGAGAGGGAGGGAGACACAGTAGAGGCTGCATATCAGAGAATGGCCTGGTCTCCAGTGGGATTTGACCCCATGCTAGTGGGGGCACACATGCAACTCTAGAGAAAAGCGATCAAACTGCCCTTGGGATGCACGGTTCTATTACATGTGCGCCATGCGAGAACAGCAACCCGCTGCTCGTCCTCACTGAGACAGGCCTGAGGACGGACATTCTGATTGTCCATGCAGACCAAAATCCATGACCGTTAATGTAGTACAGTAACAATACAAGTACTGGTAAAATTGCAATTCTTAATTATCACAATCATTCAAAAAGGAATTTGGCACACCACCACCATGTTATAAATCACACAATTTGCATATTAATTCACAAAGATCCAACCGAGGCTTATCACTTTATAGCATATAGAAATCCAAGACATGATGGCTATAACTACTAGCAATAAAACACGTTGGAACTGGAACTGAAAACCAAACTAGCCCCAGCCACGGCAGCCCAATAAATGAGAGGAATCATACAGGCCTAAAAATGAAAGCTTGAAACAATTATTGATTAGGCTTGACAAAGGCTACCATGGTTAAAGAAGTATGTCTTTAACCATGTATGTCAATAATCAAGTATAGTCCCGATTTTTTTTTAAGTGTGTGTGTGTGTGTGTGTGTGTGTGTGTGTGTGTGTGTGTGTGTGTGTGTGTGTGTGTGTGTGTGTGTGTGTGTGTGTGTGTGTGTGTGTGTGTGTGTGTGTGTGTGTGTGTGTGTGTGTGTGTGTTCATTTATGAAGAGGCACATTAGGCGAGAAGTCCATGCGCAAACATGGTGTGAAGAGGGGAAGTGAAGGACAAATTGATTGTGGCGTGTGTCCTTCGCTAAATACACAGAAGTACTCAAAACCCCAGAAGAACAGGCTGCATGCACAGTACAATTAGGAACCAATATTTCATTGTTTAATACTAAACCACAACAAATCTTCTCCTTTCTCTCACTCTGATGTCCTTACCCATTGGTTCCATTCGCCGTTTGTGCAGGTTGAGAAACAGTCACGTCAGTTGGACTCTGTCAACAAAAGAAACAGGGAGAGCGACACAGAGAATAAAGTCAATAGATGGCAACAGATACAGTGGTTTGTTCTCAGTACTGGTTCCAAGCATGGCTGGGACTGATCCCTCCAAGACCCCTCACTCGTTGCCCATAAAGTACAGCGTTCAGCCATTCTTGGATAGGCTGTGGCATCACATAGCTGCACAGTTCCTCCAATTCTTGGCTTCCCTCTTGCAATGGGGCAATTCTGATTTGTTCAACATTGGTAGCGGAAAAGAAAATAGTCCTGAGTATATAAACTAAATACAGAGCTACCTGGCCTTCTCACATAGTTTTAATTCTGAATACAATTGTTGTTGTTGTTTTTTAAATAGGCGTTCACGTTAACATAGTCCCTTGGGTGTAACGAGAGTACACTCGCTGAAGTTCAAATTGCTCAATTGTTCCAACATACCCATTTACACTGTTGAGCTCTTATGGTAAACTAAAATCATGCTCATTGCCTGCTGCTTCCTGATGTATAGAATTAGAAGCGCGTAAAGGGATGACGGAGGGAAAAAGAACAAAATGGACATGGCGTGTTTTTGGGGAACTAAGCCTGTTAATTAAGTATGCTAACAAGAGTTTAGCATGCTAAAGATGTACATTATCTCCCCAGTGGAGCCTCTAATCTCATCTGATCTTAACCAAGCAAACCCAGCAATTGTCTGGGAATCGGCCTCAGAGGCTAGCGACCTAATCCTCACACTAAATTACACTTCCACCCCCTACTCTCCCAGGGGTCAGCTTCTTATGGAAATGACTGAGGACGGACACACACACACCCCCACTGGCAGACAAACTAAATCAAATTTCACGGCTGGAACACTGAACCTTTCATTTCAGAACAGCCCCTGTAAAGCAAGAGATGGGAAGGAGGTCTCTTTTTACGGCGTGCAGGGCCCCTACATTGCCCAAAGTGACCTTGGAAAACCCCATCAGACATTAGAGATCGTCTGTGTGCCTGGCTCCCCGCTGTGGGGCCACGCTGCTTGTCAATGTGACTTGACTTGATGTCTCGCAGTCTTGAGCAGAGTTCTGCGGGCTGCCAATGCCCGGCAGGGCTCTAAGCCTACCTGAAATACTATCCAGGTCAACTCTTGGCCCATCGCAGTTCACACACACACCACACTTTAGTACACGGCCAGCTGACCTAAGTATAGGACCAGGCCCTGCAAAAACAGTGTACTGCATCAGAAATAACAGAGAAAATACCAACTGAAAAAGCATAGGTTACGATGGTGTCTGTGGAAGACATGTCAAGCAGGTGACCCTAAGTTTATGAGGAAATTACGAAGCTATTATTGCTAGTACTTAACTGAGGCTGAGGTAATGTAGACAAAACTAGTAAAACTATCTTGGCAAGAAAAACTGATCTGTGACAGGATCTCAGAGTTATTATTATCCCATCCCTGCTGAGTAATCCACTCATGTATTGGCAGCACACATCAGAGACAGAGACAAGTCAAATCCAACCACTCCACAAACTGCACATCTGTAGCACAATTCCATGACACGGTCCTAAGTCAAACAGTGGACAATATTATTTAATTATGGATAGTGACTCAGATCAACTACGGTACAAATTAAATACAAAATTATGTGGTTATAATAGGCTATGTGCTTAAGAAAATCATTCTGAAATCTGTCTTGATCAACATGGAATAGGTCAGTCCAGCACATAGAAGAGAACAGAAATCATGACTTGATCATTCCATGTCTGACATCCGCAATACCTCTCCCTTTCTCTCCAAGGAGGCTGAGTAACCATTGGAAAAGGCTTGGGCCAGTGTCTGTCTGAAGACCAGATGCACAGCCTTAAGGAGATGAGGTAGGGATCCGACAGAACAATCATGCATCAAGCGTTGAGGAAGGCAGCGCCACCGGTTAATGTGATTTGCACCAAAGGGGGGGGGGGGGGGGGGGGGGGGGGGGGGAACTCAACTAGTTTGTTTCTTGGTAAGATAATACATTGTTGCAATGCTCCACGTTTACTAAGGTGATTGCCTGGTGGTGAACTTCACAGGGAGAAAAAGGTTTAACAAGGTTTCAGTGGAAACATGGACGAGACCGAAAGAGAAAAAGAGAAAAAAACAAGAGAATGACGGATGTCCTGTCCTAAAATGAGTGCCCTGCTGTCCCAACACTGGAGCCATTCAATATTGTGTGACTGTTTGGGCAGCTGTTTGAGAGCAGTTTCTTTGAATGGAGACTGTAAACATGCAAGGGGTAAGATGGTCTGGCCTGGGTCTAGGCTCTGAAGTCTGAACCCTGAGCAAGCATCAGAACAGTCATAATTCCACCCTCAGCAAGTATCCTGGCAAGAGAGAGTTCGTTGCCTATGGCACCGGCACCGCGGACGTCACCAAACGTGGCATCTCCTGGCAGAGGTTAGCAAAACTATGCTGGAGTTCGTGGTGAGGTTTTTGGATGGCTTGAGTAAGGGAGACTCTACCAGACTTGTGGGTTTCTGTGGTCATCCTTGGCAAGAACGTTTCAGAGACTTTTTAAAATGGGTATTTCAGAGCGGGCAGTCTGAAAAAACAAACGTACACACATAGAGGGAGGTCTGGCCAGCTGTCTTGAAAAGTGGCTTGGCAACTACTGGACTTTATGGAGGAGGCTGAGCAAACAATGGATGATGCCCTAGAGGGCTTTCCCTGGGACTCATCTGAAGACCTCTGCCCTCTAAATCATTTCTGACCCGGTGCCCAACCCCCAACCAAGCCACCTTCAATGCCATATAAACCTAAAGCGCATCCACCAGATCAATACATTTCCAGGAGAACCCTGTAGGAACATAGGTTGTATAATGGCGAGGGCTAAGTATGGCTCATTCCCAGCATGGGCTTTTAGAAATATGAGACACAAACAGGACATGACACACACACACACACACACACACACACACACACACACACACACACACACACACACACACACACACACACACACACACACACACACACACACACACACACACACACACACACACACACACACACACACACACACACAGTGTTTGCAGCTGAAGGTAATCAATTATCAACATCCTTAGCAAACGTTGAGTAAGTCTAGAAGCCAACAATCATTAGATAAAAGGGCAGATTACTTCCTTTATAACTGGCCAAACAACTATCTGGTAAGAAAATGTATTTACAAGAAAGTTTGAGATAAAGGGAGTATTGAGTAAGAATCACCTATCAAACATCTATAGTTAACTTTAAAAAAAATTGGTCAAATCTGAGAAAGCAACACCATGCTGATTGACTGATTAACAATGACTGTATTAAACCTACGATTTTCATATTTAACGATATATAGATTAAGAGGGGGAAAAAGTGTTAATGGTTGATATCCTCATTTTAAAAGACAAGTCAGTCAACTCCAACTGTTGGCTGCATTGTTCCTACGTCCAAGGAACAATTTCTGAACAAACTAGAAACTACGATAATAGAAAAACTCACTAGCATCGCATCACAATTACTATAGAAATTGAACTAGTATAAATCTGCAGATTAAAGATTGAATAACAGCTCCATAAAGGTATAAACTGTGAAGTAACAGAAAAAGGAGCTTTGAAAGTTGCTTTAGGAAGGGCCATCAGTCTCGGTTACCAGGATCTCGTATTGATTTAGGGGGAATGGCGTACGGTTAGATTTCCCTGGCCAACATTGCTAGACAGATGGTGCATGATAACTCTAGACGGGGGTGTTTGCCAAGCAGAACAGTGCTACACAGTGACACCTCTCAAGATACCCCTGGACAGCAGAACAGCAGATGTTGTGCTCTTATCGGTCTGCTGCTGCGGTTACTGGCTACTTCTGCTTCGGACAATATATGTGGAACACGACAACAGCCTCACAGTAGGATCTTTATTGTGGTTTTGGATTTGGAGATGTATATTCTCGTTTGACTTTTGTACTTTTTTAGTAATTCCCATTACCGTCTTGTACCTCCTGTGGTGATGCCCCCATTTTTAAATGAGTATATATTAACTTGATATATAAAAAAATATATAAAAGTGAGATGAGATTATTTGGAATGCATTTTTATGGATGCATTCCAATGGAGCAAAGGGTGTTTGGGGGGTTTGTGAATAACATAGTACAGGAATAGGCTGTTTGAAAGAATGAATACAGTCAATAGGCCTTAGACAAGTTTGCTGAATACCTGAAAGTCTAACAGGAATATGACATTGATAATCAGAGAAAATTGTTGCACATGATAAAGTATTAACGTTTCTTTTGTATGGGTATCGAGAAACCAATTGTTGCACCGTGTTACCTTAGTGACAGCCAACATGCCCAAGTAACCCTATTCAGCGTTATTGTTCCAAACGTTTCCATGCAAATCTCTACTGCGTTCTGACCGTTGGTTGCAAGTAGACAAAAGGTCTAACAAGTAGATAGCATCCACTATGCAGGCATTACTTTTCCAGTCAGTCAAGTGTGAACTTTAACTCAGCAGTTTAACTTGCCAACTTTGTGGCATCTTGTTTTTTGTCAAAATAAATAAATAAACAAGAAAGCTGACTCAACAAATGCAAATCTATATTTTGGTTAGTTATCTTTTGAACATTAAAAGGAGCTTGGGGAGATCAGACCAAAATAGTTTAATATTTTAAGGTGGTTTCATGAAGTCTGTCTGTTCATCGGCAGCACATTGGACTATAGAAGGCTGTGTTCGAGGCAACAATGCCCTCTTACAAGTGGATGAGCAATAGCGAACTCTCTGTGTCTGATCAGATGACTAACAGTACAGAGAATACAAGGCCGCAGTCTCGCTTCCAATTCTGCTGGCCAAACAGAGGACCAGTTCAACTGAACATCCAGCTTTGTTGCCTGCTTGCTTTTAACGCTGTTGGGTTTCACGAGGTATGCCTACAAGGCCAGCTGTGAACAAATGCATTATGTACAATCACAGCGGACCCAAATAGCTGACGTCTGGTCTAACAGGTTATTTGTCATATATTAAATTGGCCGTGGTCCAAAATATTTTCTAGCCAATGTTAGTAGTTATGACCTATAGGCCATACTACGGAAAGCTCCCTTATGTTGAAGCGAATCCTCATTATTATTTTATAAAGTCTGCATTGTAGGACCACTGCCTGTCGAATAGACTATTGCTTGAGATCCACACGACACTGTAGGCTAATGTGCTGTAATAGTTAGAATATTGGATATTCAGCTTGGCAAACCCTGTTTGGCCTAAACAGTTCATTCAGTTGTAACCGAATAAAAAAAAAAAAAGGCATATAGTGAACGAATAGTTTCAACTTGCAATATTAAAATATGTAGTGGCTGTCAAATGCAGTGTGGTAAGTTTACCCGTCCATTGGAAGTCAGGTTCTCGTTGTTGCGCAATTCAAAAGATTCTTCCTCCTCTCTCTCCCCATAGTCCCGTCCGAGCAAACTGAAACCCTGCCTGCAGCACAAAAACCAGCGAAACCCTTGCAAAGGCATTCAAATGAGGTGAAGGTAGTCCTCTTCCACTATGTTAGCACTTCTTAGAGTCAACATTCACAGCTTTGTCCCAGAGTGCGTGTGAAAGGAAGACTGGGGGTGAACAGTAGACTCCACTGCTGCGTGAGAGCATGCAGCAGGACGCTCTCCATTGATGTCCACAAGCGAAATGAAAGGTGGCACCAACTCTTTGTAAATGAATTACGATAAATGCCCCTTTACTGTAGAAGAGTACATAGCCACAAGGAACCCAATCACTGGGACTCGGGATGGGAGCGCTAAGAGCGCTATAAATCCCTTTCTGCGGTCGTCCTCGCGACACCTTGCTACCTCGCCGAATACTTTGGAAAAGTAACTTTCGCTTATCCTGGGGATACTTCGCTATTTACCCAAACTAATTGCGTTTAAAGAACACTTAGAATAAAAACGATATTGTAGTTTTCAAAAGATTTTGTATACACCGAGAGGGTGAACCAAAAATCATCTCTGCGCTCAAACGACAAGGTAATTCCTGAGTTTGAACAAAATTGAGAGAGAGACAATATCTGACACACTTCAGGGGCGGTGCCTCGTGTCAAACAAGGCATTTTACTGGCTGGACACGTCCACGCCCCATAATGACACGCCCACTCTGACGCCCATTCTACTGATGAAATCACCACACGTGCAATTAACCCTATAAATGTGGTCTTGCATTTACAAGTCAGTCATAATTGTTGTGTAGGACATGAAACAATACCTCCATATTCTGTACGTCTCCCACTTTTGTGCTTTTCTTTTCATGCACACACACACACACACACACACACACACACACACACACACACACACACACACACACACACACACACACACACACACACACACACACACACACACACACACACACACACCAGCACTCCTCCGCTATCCACTATTACTATTACCGCTATTACTTACTCTTCCACTTTGCTAAACATCGCAAAGTTTCAGCTGGCAGAGTAGTGGTGCTAAATCCACACGTGATATCCAGCCGCCGTTGACTCTCATTCCTCCCCCAACGTCCTTTCATTTCTCCCGGTCCTCATCAGACAATACGGACAAATGCCCTAACCCTTTCCTTTACAACTCTAGCATTTCCTTTCTTTAACTTGTAGTATTTCGTTTTTATAGACACCGCCATCGTATCAATGATGATCAATACATGACTTTGGACTTTGTTCGCTTTGCTATTTCCTTCATTGAAGAGTATATAGCCATGTATGTCTTTAATGTATGGCAGCACTACCCCCACTTTCCTTTGGTATCCAGTCCTTTCCCATCTTGCATCCATGCCCCAAAACAATACACCAACGGGGCCCCAGCCAATGGGGCCCCAGCTCCAACATACTCACAGAAACATATGTTTCATTTTTAGATCTCACTCAACCCACACTAGTAAAATAAAAAGAGGGAGAGTGGGAGTCATATAAGGTCAAAATAGCTCAACATTGGGTAGTGGATATATCATAATCTTCAATTATTAGTGGCACCTTGTTTTCCAAAGGTTATTGGATGAGAAAATGCAAGACTCTATGACATTCATGCTAATATAGTGCAATGAACTATAAACTTTGGACCAAACCAGACCAAAATCTTGGAATGTATTGGGTCCCTTGTTTCCTAGGATTTTGTGATCACTGATTAGAACTAACAAACACACAAACATAACAAAGGTTATGTGTATACATACATATATACATACATACATACATACACACATAACCTGATACAATGTGTCAGGCATAGATGAGTTGCCAGAGTTGCAGGGTTTATAGTTGACCTCTACTACCACTATTAGAAGTAGATGTGAGGTTAGAGTTTTGCCATAATTATTTAAATATAACAAGAAGCTGTGCTGCATTCATCAGAACGACGCCACTGTCTCTGAGCAAGTAATGACACATCGGCCGGCAGAGACTAATGTGCAAAGCCACGTTTTCATGATGTATATTATTCCACATGAACAAACTATTGACAAAGTGTTGGACAAACTAAACAAGAAGCTCTTACTGTAGTAGACATGGTGCAGTAGTCTTTCTTCCGAGTGATTGAACCACCTTCACCCAAACTCATCGCTGTGACAGCTGTAAACAGGTGTTGCTTTATTCTCTGCATTTCTTGTTGTGTGGTTGCTCTGCCAGTCAAACCCTCACTCTCTCTGGTGCAGTTTTTAATAAATGTTTGTTACCAGACATTTCTGCATTTTTC
>JACYXH010000069.1:4135000-4212500 GCA_026745465.1 Lota lota | reverse complement strand
GGTGGCAAACACAGAGAACAAAAGCCCTGCAGCTCCGTGTGTGTCTGGCAGGCCACAGCTGTTGATGATATCCAAACTTAACGCAGGTGTCACTGCTGTCGTCTTTGTGGACCCCTCTCTCAGTATCAGTGAATAGAGTAGGTCAACCTCTGTGTGTGTGTGTGTTTGTGTGTGTGTGTGTGTGTGTGTGTGTGTGTGTGTGTGTGTGTGTGTGTGTGGCCTGCTGACCGTCTGATTGAATCGATGAAACCTTAAGTATTATTAAGTCAGTAAAATGCCAGGTAAAATGCATTCCAACTAGTGCATAGCTGAGCTAGCCTTGTACAGCCTTTATATGCAGATGGATCTTCCCACTGATCTCATCAAATCATATTAATTTGATAGATTATTCTAATCCCTTCAGGTGGGAGAACTGAATGTGGAATCAGTTTCCTCCACCCAGCTAGTTCCCTTGACCCAGCTATCTTTTAGAACCAAGTTGGCCACTTGGTTTTAAGCTACCAAGATGGAGCCAAGACGGCTAATTAGGTGAATAAGGCCTGTTGTTGAAGGATAGAGGGTCTGTTGTGCAGCCTGAGGTATGTTGGCCAGACCAGACCATCGTGAGGTTGCTTGTGTGATGGTCAGCCTGTTGTAGCAGCTGTCTTGGAAGCACCGCCTGAACTATAAATGGAAGAGGAGCTGCAGGTGGGGCTCCCAGGGGCCTTCAGGGCCCCATGCTGGGCTTATTATGGGGACGAGACTGGGGAGGGGAAGCCAAGCCAGCAGGAGGAGGACATAGAGTATAAGACCTGAGAGAAGGTGATGGTCTATGACAGCCAGCTGACCACACAGTTTTGGAGAGATCAACACACATTCTCTTCAGATCATGGGGGCCAGGATAGCGTAGTAGTGGCCTGGGTGTTTGAGTCTTTGCCAGAAAGTCTACAGTGGACCTGTGGTCATCCTAGAGCAAATATACCTGCTCCTTAATGACATAAGTGGCTTTTTGGATGAAACCATTTTCTGAATGACTAAATAGTTAATAGATGAGAATAGCCCGGGTCCACAAATGACTTAACAATGAAGAGCTGTATCAATTATTACACCTTCCAGTTTTATCCCTGTATTATTTTCATTATTTTCTTTAGTTTGTTAAATCCTGTTTTCTACTTGTTTTTTTTTTGTTGAATTTTTTTTTTACATCTGTGTCAGTTTCATCTTCACCATGAATATCACATTCACACTATGATAGCATAACAGCAATCGCTTGCATCCATATGGGCATGAGTCAGGACTCAGCAGTCCCTGTGTGTGTGTGTGTCTGTCTGTCTGTGTGTGTACATGCAAGAATGTGTGTGTGTGTGTGTGTGTGTGTGTGTGTGTGCATGTGTGTGTGTGTGTGTGTGTGTGTGTGTGTGTGTGTGTGTGTGTGTGTGTGTGTGTGTGTGTGAACTCAGTATAGTTCTGAGTGTTTGTGCCCAGAGCACATGGACTATATAGACTAGAATGGTACCCCTATGGAAAATAAAACACTTTCCTGATAGGGGTAAGACAAAGTACAATCCAACCCACAGCTCCTTGTGAGAAACAAAGCTATGGTTGGACTCCACCCCAGTGTTGGAACAAAGAGAAAGGGTAATAAAGAGAGAAAGTGAGGAAGTTAAGTTAAGGGTATGATTTTGTCATGATGACTTTGTTGAAACAAAGCTCAAGTGTGAGTGTTTAACCAAACACGAACATTTGCTGTGTTTGAGTGAGGTTTAATTACATACGTACATGCAAAGAGATGTTATGGAAACATTATTTAATTTAGAATTCAAATATTATATAATGGCTCGTTTGGACATTGGACTACTAACTGGGATTTCCATAATCCGTTTCAAATTCTTTGATTCATTATTTTTATAAATATTTTTGCATTAAATGATTTTGCCCTGAGTTCCTGAGGTATGAAACAAATTCGCATGAATTATTCAGGTTTAAACACGATCATTAAGCGTATCAATGGTTTAAATATCTGGACATCATGCAGTTAATAAAAGCCCACACTGCCCCACAGTGTCTGGTTTGGGGAGTAAAATAAAGGAAGTCTAAGCCCTATCTGCCATCTAGTGATCAGATAAAGTACTGCACGTTTAGGTTCTGGATTTCCTTGCTGTTAAGTGGCTCTAAAATGGTGTCCCAAACGAAAACATAAGAGTATTCTTCCCTTCTTATTTTTAATTCATTATTACCTTTAATCAACGGATAATTTTTCTTGTAGCAATGGCCTCTATGTTGTATTGCTTTCACTGCCTCTGCTATATCCACTAGACTATAGTCTAATGTTGGATCATTCTTTGCGTATCTTCTTTATTTTTTTATAATCCCATCAGGCATTGTGGTATAACTAACCCAATGTCATCATTCAACTGATCAGCTTCCATGGTTACCAGGATCAAATATCAAAGGTCATCAGGAAGCCAGATGGCCGTCTAACTCTATGCTAACCTCTATGCTAACTACTGTAGCATACATCATGCATCAAGGCATGTAGGTTATTATTACTATAAGATGTAAGAATGTTGTTGATAAATGTTTACTCTTTTATGGCTAACATTCAGTGTATTTTATAGCGTGTTATCATATTTAGCTTAATTTATGCATCAAAGTGTTCAGGATTGGCCTTGCAGTATAAGACATTTACTATATTAACATTAACATTAAATTCTTCCTTTCCTTAGGTTTTACCTTAAGACAAAAACATATTCCAGTGATCATCATTATACTGATGGTACATTAGCAAATAACAACCATCTGCCATTTTGCATAGTTGTTATTTTCCAAATAATAACAATTTAAAATACAATAAATGTATAAATAATAAATTAATAAATTAAATAAATTAAATCTGATTCTCCCTATCTGTGTGCTTATCTTCTTTCCCTATTCAAATCATGTGGCTTTAAGTCCACGATGGCTGAGGATCCAACGCTGTGCTTTTATCATAGGATATGTGTGGGAAATGCAATAGCCTGCAGCTTACCCATTGACAATCTGATTTGATTGAAAACAGGCTAAACCCACACTGGACTTTCAATCGCCTGCTTCATCCCAACAAACACTGGCCTCCAATAAATCCACTTCTTAATCCCAAAGTATGTTTTCTATTTTCTAGCCAGTGTGTCACTCGTGGACACAAATCCCTCCCAGCTTCTGTGCCACCCTGCCCCCCACCCACCCAGCATGTGTGTGTGTGTGTGTGTGTGTGTGTGTGGGGGGGGGTTAAGTATATGTGTGTCTTGGGGGGGGAGTGTGTTTCTTGTGCATGGGTGGGTTTACGTGTGTTAGTGTGTATGAGTGTGTGGTAATGTGTATGTGTGTACGTGTGTTTGTGGGTTTACGTATGTGTGTGGGTGTGTAGTTGTGTGCACGCATATATACGTGTGTGTGGGTGTTTGTGCATGTGTGTGTGTGTGTGTGTGTGGGTCAGAGAACACAGGACAGCTGGTATCTTTATCCCTTAACTTGTCCCACCAACGCTACATGTCCACATAAATGAACGTTTCACATGTGGTGGACCTACCTGGTAGTGACAGGGTCAAGGTCAGCCGACTAGTTGGTCTGCCTGGAATCACTTGCTCTGCACTCCTTATATTGTGCTGATATGGATAGGTTACCACCTGAGAAAATGGAACGGACCTGCATCACTCGTGCGGAGGAGACCAAAACACTGAGCATTTATTCAGCGAGCACAGTGCGCCACTGACCAGCGAGGGAACTGTGTCATAGATCGGGACGAGATGAGCTATAGCAGTGGTGTCGGAGGTGGACTAACTCTAATAGAATTTGGTGGTAAATCTCTATCCTGATTTACAATTCGAAAAAGACTAAACTTCACAAAATTGCTGTTTGAAGAGTCCCTCAACTTGAACCTGACACTGTTTCATTTTCGGCAACGTCAGCCCGAAAGATTTTCTTTTTTTTTGTCCTCATCCTCTGCACCAGAAATACAGAAATCCGTTGGCGCGACTACAACTACAACTGCTTACGCTACAACGCTTAATCGCGTCGGACACAGCAATCCACAACATGTTACATTGGAACATGTGGAAAACAGACAATGTAACTCCTTGATGTGAAACATTTAAAAGAGTATATAGAAGTGCGCGCTCTCGGCCAAGCGCAGCACCAGCAACTGATGCGCGTGCCCGCCCCGGCAGAGGCTGCTGCCCGTGATCCCGGGAAGAGGAGTTGGAACTGCGCGAGTTAAAGTTGGGGAGAGGGCGGTTAAGGATGCAGTCCTTCCCGGTGAAGAGAGAATAACCTACAAACCTAAATTACTAAACCCATTGCGGAGAAACGTTGCCCAAAGTGAAGGATGATTTGCAAAATATTACGTATAACTCTTTTATTTTGGGGGTTTCAACATTGCTCATCACGTAAGTCCTGTGAAACAACCATTACTAATTTCTTATCTATTGCGATTGCTAAAATCTTGAACGCGTTTTACGTAAAGCCTGTGAGATTATCAAATTATGTTCAACAATGAGATCTTTAATTAAACAAGACGAATAAATACGAAGTATGATATAGGCTACCCTTGAGCAGTATTAAAGCTCAGATTACTAGTATCCTCAAAGGGCAGCAATGCACACCTTATGAAAATCAATTGATCTGTCAATAAAGGGTGTTTGGATTATCAGGAACCGCTGATAACGTGTTTTCTGCATCGCATTGTTTTAAGAAAGTACAGTGAAAGTGTGGAGGCTTGAATGTGTCGGTCCTGCAGTGGATGCGCGGCAATGATACCCCCGCGCAGCTCTGTCTGCATTGCAGTGCTTTTTCGCGGCAACACGCAAGTTTCTGCATTATATGTGTCTGTGTTCAACTCTGTGTTTCGGAATAAAGGGTTGCCTTTTCATCCGAGAGACTTTAGCTGCCGCGTGCAGAAATGCAGTCTCTACCAGTTGGCAAATGCGAAAATGCATTGCGTATTGTAACGCACTGATTGAGATGAGCTGTGTCCGTCAGCTGCTGCCGCGTGCGGGACCACCCCATTGCAGTACTTTTTGAGCTACATCACCTGTCCAAAAAAAAAAAGCAGGCATATCTATTGAGGTACAGACGTCACAGTAAATACGGCACATTATGTTTTGTGCAGCCATCTGGGGATTTTAAGATGTATATAATCATTGACAGTTTTTCAGGTGCATATTTTATGTATTTCATGTATTTTTGCCTGCTCTATTTGTTTTCATTCAATTGAGCAGTAACGAGTTTGTCAGAATGACCCAATAGGATGTACATATGACCAATCAACTGTTCATGTTACTACCATGCCATGCCGTGACTCAGTGGTTTAGAATGGGCGACTGGCTTCACGTGCAGCGTCATGGCACGCAGGAGGCGTCACCAAACATTGCTTCTGCTATTCCTCCGTGTAGGTCACGCTGGACATCATGGATAAAGTGGATACCTGTTCAAGGTCATAGGTCAACACAATCTGTTTTTTTTCATTGCTGAGAGAACCGTTATGGATGTATAATACGAGAAGAGAACATGTTGTTGTTGTTGTTGTTGTTGTGGTGAGATGCTTATTGTGTGATAACACAAGACAAGGTTACCAGAGCTATGCATGAGAGCAATGCTACATTGGAGTTTCTTTTACGTGGTCACATGGCATGAAACTGAATCGTGATGTGCTTGTAGCATTAGCAGATGTGTTATAACGGCTTTGCCACATGTGACTGCTAATAACTATTATTATTATATATAATCCAACTCACATTCTGAATAATTGTATTCTGCAATCAAAATATAGAGGCCTATTGGTCTATATTATTACAGAAACTATGATGGCAGCCTGTCTTTGGGGGCTGTGGTCTGTGAATACAGGTCAAACTGTTAATCCCGTCTGCAGTACTTCACAGAGAACCTCTGACAGATTAAAATGGTGCTTCAAATCCCAGACCACATTGTCCCTGGCCAGGGTGGGGCTGAGCAGTGGTGGCATAATGTGTGTGTGTGTGTGTTTGCGCGTGAGTGTGCATGTGTGTGTGTGCATGTATGCCGATTTTTCAGTTCATTTGCTCCAAATTGACGTCTAGGGAAGAAGGGAGGAGGGCACAATGCCTGTGTAGAATACACTTTGCTATTCTATTCTTAGACCTGCGAGACATGCTGATGATTTATAGTCACACGGAGACGCAGCCTGACGTTCCTCAATATATCCTCAATGGTTTTTCACCTTGGTATATCTTTTGGGCTATTCTTCAGCCATACAAATATAACCCCCCCGCCTTCCCACACACACACACACCCCCTCCGTCCCACCCATCCCCTGCTGTGTATTCTTCCTCATGAATCATTCAACGAACTCTTTCATCCAACCTTGCTCTTTTCTTTGATATAATATTACATATCTAGTTATTGATAACACTTTGTGCTGCTATGTTCCATCCATTACTCAAGCAAGACTGTGTGTGCATGTGTATGTCCAATGTCAGCTGTGTAAAAAGCGTGGCCGTGGTTGAGGCACACTGCCCAGGAGCAGATGCTCTCTGCATATGAAACCAGGGGCGATGTCGTCTGCCAGAACTATAGCAGGGTATAGCAGGCCTGCAGTCCCACCGGGTAGACTGATGACTCAGCAGGACTGGTGAGCAGCCTACTGCACTCCCAGCACTGCGTCACGCTATAATAATACCCAGGCAGCTCTCTTAACGTTATAGCCAGGAATACATCACCACCAGAAGCAGGAGGGAAGACACAATAGAATGGGGAGAGAGTAGGGAGAAAGAGAGAGAGAGAGAGAGAGAGAGAGAGAGAGAGAGAGAGAGAGAGAGAGAGAGAGAGAGAGAGAGAGAGAGAGAGAGAGAGAGAGAGAGGGGGGGAGTAAGAGAGAGGAGAAAGAGAGATAAGAAGAGTAGCTAATGTAGTTACTGAGATGTGACAATGCCCAACTGGGACCACGTCCTGCGGAAATGAGATACAAGATATATATAAATATAAATTTGTAGAGAAAAGCACAGATGATGAGAAGAAATAAAGAACGTGTGATAGTGTGTGTGTGAGAGAGAGAGAGAGAGAGAGAGAAGGGGAAGTAAAAAGAAAACGACAAGATAGAAGAGTACCGGATTGGGGGGGGGGGGGGGGGGGGGGGGGGGGATTGTGTGTGATGGTGTTGCCAGGAAAGGAGCAGAGGAGTCGGCTGGCCTGGGTTAACCCCACTATGACCAAGCTCTTTTCCTGATTTCACATTCCTCTTGTAATTCAGAGCCCCCTCTTGAAGGAACTGAGGCGTGTCGTGAGTCCAAAGTGACTGCACACAAATCAACCGTGTAATCACAGAGACTGATTTCTTTCAGAGCGTTACAGAATAGCTGCAACATCCAACGCTGGGGGTAATGCGGCACAGATTGGGAATTGATTCTGCCCCGTGCTGAAGGGCATGAAATCTGTTTCGGTCAAATGGAAAAAATTATATTTGTTTACTCGTCGCAACATATAACCAGAGCGAGAGACAGACATCGAAAGAAAGAATGACTCTGTCAAGGTTGCATTTCCATGGCTCAGCATTGTTTCTTCCCCCCACCCCTTCCCTTTTTCGGCCACCGTCCTTGTAAAATGGCAAAAAAACCTGATACAGCATAACCTGTGTTAGTGTCCCGCGGGTTCCTTCATGTAATAATATCAATGGTTTAAGGACATTTGAAAAATTTTCTCCCCACAGGTTCACTAGTAACATTGACTTGATCTTTCTTGCTGATTCTTATCCTTGTCTCCAGTGCATGGTGCATGCTAATTCCACTACCGAACAGTGTCCTCTTCCTTGTGCTTTGTGACCTCAGTGTTTGTAAGAGCAGGAAAGACAATGCTGAAACTCTCAGAGGGTTACCTTGATACGAGGGAAGAGAGGTGGATATAGATGTAGCTCTCAATTAGATGTTATTAGGTTTTACTTACATCTTTCTACATATAACATGATTTTGGGCCCATTGACATATGTACCGTCAACGACGGGATAACTGACAGGAGTGATGGCCAATCCTATGATTGGCTAGTCATCACTCATCAGGCCGCTCACCAATCACTGAGGCTCTGTCACTGCAGCCCATTCAATTTACATAATTATTCACTAATGCTACACTCAAATATGCAGGAAGTTAAATTAGAAACGTCTAAGCACAGGCATGCATCTTTATAACCTACTGGTATGGATGTGTGGTGCTGTATTCCTGGGGAACGTGTCTGCAATGTTGGAGACAATAGGACTATGGTGAGATTGTGTTCTTTAAGATGGAGGATGGTGGTATGCGTGCATAAATGCAATTTGTTACCGCTTTCTTTCTTTCTCTGTGTTACACCATCCAGTCCCACCTAGGTGTAAATTAAGTCTACAGAAGTAGACTTAATTTTAGAAACGGAAAACAAAGTGGGCTGATCCTAGAGAAGGGCTGTAGACATTTAAATGAGTGTTAATGAATAAAGTGGTGTTTGAGCTTCTTAATGTGATTACGCTGGTTGATTGGTTGAAGTGGTTAGAGTTAGATTATGATTTTGTACCTTCCTTGGGTCTGCCGCGTTTACTTTATATCACTATCTATTATGTTTCTATCAGCGTTATGAGCTCAGAAAAAAAGCTTGTCCTATTGGAGGTGGTCCTCCAATATTGCATCTAACCGTTTAAGTAAATGGAATCTAAAGTTGAAGTGCGTCCTGGAAGGGAAACGTTTTCCAAATGGACCACTTACCATGGCTCAAACAATAAACAGACGAGTCATTACAATAAATATTATACCAACTACTCTTCTGCTCCTTCGATTGGGTGCCTTGTTGTTGTATGATAAATTATCCTCCTTTTGTCATTGTTCCTTCAAGGTGAATGTGTTGATCCACTGGTCTCTGGGCTCTATGCCTCCTCCTTCCTTGCCTCCTCCAGATACAACTTCCTCTACTCTGCCAACTTTGCCAAACTATATGGTAAGACTTCAAGTTATCCAACACAATACAACTTTGAATAATAACGTTGACCAGTTCACAGTATTTCCTTATCTGTGCTCAGGGGTGTGTCTACAGGGGTCTTTTTGTGTATTATTTTGTATTGTCCACTCTGAATGCTACCCCTACTAAATCCAAATAAATAGAATAGGTTTTATTTTGTGGTATATGTATTATCTGCAAAGCTCTGCAAAGGCTGGATGTTGCAGACTGGTGCCCCTCCTCTGTGTTACTCTGTGCCACTCCTGGGTCACCCCTACTAAATGTGTCTGGACACGCCACTGTCTCTGTGCTCATAGGTGTACACGCTCTCTCTCTGCCTCGCTCTATTTCCTCCAGGAAGCAGCGGTTGGTCCCCGTCCCCCAGGGACCGACAGCCATGGCTGCAGGTGGACCTGGGCAGGAAGTACCGGCTGGTGGCCATTGCCACCCAGGGCACCTTCAACTCCTACGACTGGGTTAGCAAGTACACCCTGCTTTATGGGGACCGGCCTGACTCCTGGACCCCATATGTCATGAAAGGAGGGAATTCGGTAGGTGTTACGGATGGGGTGTGGGGGGGGGGGGGGGGGGGGGGGGGGGGGTGAGTGAATGGTTGTTGTCGTAATAGCATGGAGGAAAAGCCCAACACACACCTACACTAAACCCCGTTGAGATGTAGTCGTCTACAGTCCATTATGCAAAAATAGATTGTCTAATTATCTTAACTGTCGAAAAGGACTGTGACTGCCACAGAGATGAGTGGGGTTATTGACGTTTAGCACAGACTGTGCAATTCTCTTTATTGGTTCATCATCTCCAGCCACTTCATAAGGTGTTACACCCCCACCACTACAGGGATCCACAGATGCAATATCTCTCGCTACTCTTTCTCATACTCTCTCTCTCTCTTTGACCTTTACACTATGCAGACAATGCCAGGAAACTGGAACTACTATCAGGTGAAGAGGAATGTCTTCCACTATGCCTTCACCGCTAAACACGTCCGCCTGCTGCCTCTGGCGTGGAACACTGAGAACGGAGGGAAAATTGGCGTTAGACTGGAACTCTTCGGCTGCCCCTATGGTACAAAATATTCCAACCATGGGACAGAGACAGTGATACCATCCCCCCTTAATGTATAACCTTGTAAAAACCCTTGATGTCATACATTAAGGATTATATTACATTTGCAATGTGTGTCTAGGACATCCACAGTAAGCATCACATTTAAAATAATGTTTGAACATATGATCCATTTCTTGACATTCTTGACTTTGCTAAGTCTTTCCCTTCTCCCTGTGTGTTAGACTCCTACGTGCTGCAGTACAACGGCGATGACACAGTGGTCTACATGTTCCCAGAGAAGAGGTCCCGCACACTGAGGGATCACTATGCCATTAACTTCAAGACCCTGGAGCAGGACGGCCTGCTGCTCCACAGCGAGGGGGTGCAGGGAGACGTGGTCACCTTGGAGCTCAAGCGAGGCCGTCTCTATCTGCACATCAGCCTAGGTACAACACCAAACACATACACAGGAATGCTACTGTAGGAATGGGAGATAGGCAGAATATGTGAGGTTTTCAAAAAAGACCAATGAAAATTATCCAAGACAGACACTACCTTATTCAGTGCTGAAATAAAGACATTGCCTTGTGGGAGATAAGAATTGCTGGGTAGACCTATATTGATTTTCGGAGCAACACCCACAGCTACGATAATGGGAAAATTCCAGCGTCTTGAGCGCTTTTTTGTCGCAGGAAATCCACGTGCTTTTGTCTCTCCTCTGTACTCTCGTGTCTCAGGGAGCAGCATGGTCCACAAGGTAAACGGCAGGACCACGTTAACCGCCGGCAACATTCTGGACGACCAACACTGGCACTATGTCACCATCAAGCGCCACGGCCGACAGGTGAACTTCACCGTGGACAGCCAGACGGTGACGGCCATATGCAAAGGAGAGTTCAGCCACCTGGACCTGGACTCCCAGGTAATTCTTCATAGTGAAGGATGGTTAAGCAAATAGGCAGGGCCGTGCACAGAGGTGTTTTTTTTGGGGGGGGGGGGGGGGGGGCACGGGAGCACCCACTTAGGGCTATCTTATTCTAAACATGATTTATGGTTGCTGTTTAAAGACTTGAAGGCTAATGCATAGTCAGAATCCCATAAATAAGTTATGTTTTAAACCAGTATTTAACACCCCAGTCCTCTTAGTTGTATGTAGGTGGTGTGATAGAGAGCAACGTGCCCCACCTCCCCACCACGCCCAACTTCCGTGGCTGCCTGGAGAACGTCTTCATCAACGGGATCAACATCATCGACATGGCCAAGAGAGAGGAGCCAGAGATACGTATCCCCCGAAAAGTAAACTAAACCACGATCTTATCATCAGTCAAAATACATGTCAAAAAGCTTTAAATAACCCGATAACCAAATTTCAAATAACCATCATTCATGGAATTGTCTAAAGTTCTAAATGATAAATGAATGTGTGTTTCATTGTTTTGTTTTCTCTGTTCTCTTTTTACGTTTGTTTTCCATCAGAAAAAGATGCATTACGCTTGTCGTGACATTCTGCTAAAGCCCATGACGTTTGCCGGGCCCAACAACTACCTGCAGGTGCCCGGCTTCTTCCGGAAGCCCCGCATGTTCGTCAAGTTTAAGTTCCGCTCCTGGGACTACACGGGGCTACTGATGTTCACACGCTTCGCCGACGACCTCGGAGCTCTGGAGCTCGGTCTCAGTGAGGGACAAGTCAACGTCACCATATTCCAGCCTGGCAAAAAGAAACTGCAGTTTGCTGCAGGTAAACATACACACAATCCCAGTTTGCGATAGTTAAGAATTGACTTGGAAGATTTTAAGACATAAACAACATAATATTATATATACGTATCTTCAGAGAGCCATTTGAATGAGTAGTCGTGTATCTGGGGTAAAACAATAAGACAATATGTGGGGCTTGCCTAATTTAAATAAATATATTCGGAATGGCTGTGTGAAAAAAATGTTTTCATTATAAACTGAATTGACACACCTTCAGATATAACAGCTGTAGAAAATGTAATCAGAGGAAAACATAAGAAAAATACAAATAAGCCGTTCTCACTCAGAGTAGCCTTATGATCCAAGGTTTTATTCATTATTACTTATGTGTGAATAAAACACAATACTTAAATGTCAGCGGTTCAACTCTCATTTCTAGAATAATTACATGGTGTGAAAATAAATCAATTAAACATACAATTTTCCTTGCTAGGCTACCGCCTGAACGATGGCTACTGGCATACAGTTGACCTGGCGGCAAGGGACAACCTACTGACCCTCACCATAGATGAGGAGGAGGGCTCTCCACTGAAGATCACTAACCCCTTCACCATACGCACCGGAGACCGCTACTTCTTCGGCGGTAAGTTAGCAGCTAGCAAAAAAAAAGCTTTGCTGTCTCTCAACTGAGGGAAATAATAATAATACAATGATAATGCTTAATTTATACTGCACTTTTCAAAAGTAGAAGCCAATCATCTTAGTACAATGTAATAATGTGCTTTTAAAAGCATGTACAGTATACAGAAAGACACAACTTTAAAAGAGCAGAAAATACCTGATATTACAAAACGCTCATATGAATTGGTGGTTTTTTTAGGGTTTCTCAAAAGGCATAACCAACATAGAAATGGACATTTTATGCTTAAAGCTAGGGAAGGCAATTTGCTGTAACCAGCCAGAGTAAGCTAGATTTTGAAAGTATCCAACCGTAAAAGATCCCAACCCGCCCTTCAGGCCTCCCTCCAAAACCACTCCCCAAAACCACTTGACCAGCTTGCTAGCTTTAGCAATAGGTCTGCCTAGCCTCGTGGAATACTCCGGTCAAGCGGAATGAGTGCACGGGCAGAGTGGGCGCAGGTAGCTGGGTAGGTAGACAAATAAGCCATCCGGACAGGCTTATTACAGGCCTGCGATATCCACAGATACCAAATCTTTCCTTCTTTTTCTCAGAGCATTTGTTTTATTGATTGCTGTCTGAATGTAAAGAGAATTTCAACAAGAATTTCAACAAATATTCTCAAATAAATTGCTCACCCTAGCTTTAATGGGGAGGCAATGTTAACATACCGTTTTTGTGTCTTTATTCTCAGGTTGTCCGAAAACAAACAATACCATAAGAAAATGTGAGACCAAGCTGAACCACTTCCATGGCTGCATGCAGCAGATCTACATAGACAACGAACAGCTTGACATTGACATTATACTGCAGCGCCAGTGGGGGCGCTATGCTGAGCTGCTGCTAGGCACCTGTGGTATCACTGACAGGTATGGTGTCAGATACTATTATTTATTAGCACAGACAATACTATTATTCACACACTGTTTAGCTACATTGTGCATTCCCGTGTAGCTAAATAATATGATACAGATGCCTTTAGATCCATCCATCCATGCATTTGAATTTAGATGAATATTTACCCCATTTATGTCTCTACTGGTCTAATACTGATACTTGCAATACTATCTTGTTCAATATTGAATAATGTCATCACCACACACATTGTTTTCTATATTATTCAAACTTGTTGAACTAATTTAATTAAAATAAATATATAAATTATAGGACATATTTAATGCTGTACATGCTTATAGATACTACATTAATTCATTTCCAATAGCATCACACAATTTTAGTAATGTAAGTGTCATCAGCCACACACTAAAATGATGTAATCTACAGATGCACGCCAAATCCATGCGAACACGAGGGAAGATGCATCCAGTCCTGGGATGACTTCATCTGCCTGTGTGAGAACACTGGCTACAAGGGAGAAGTTTGTCATATGTGTAAGTTAGACCTGGTGCATGCATCACTTGTAAGGTAGGCAGGGGGGAGGATAGACCAGTTGGTTTAAGAGTCTGACTCAACAACCCCAATGCAGAGTATATCTGTAGGCATCCCTAAGCAAAATGCCTAACCCCTATAAGCCTATGTTAGTTTATCTAAATATGTTCACTGTAAGTTGCTTTGGATAAGCGTCTGCTAAAATGACAATGTAGTAAGTAGTTGTAATGTTCACATAATCGGTGCTGCCACCATTTTGTATAATAATCCTGCCTTCTGATTGGGCAGCGGTGTACAAAGAGTCGTGCGAGGCCTACAGACTCCAAGGGAAGTACTGGTCTGGAAACTACACCATTGATCCGGACCTCAGTGGACCACTGAAACCATTTGAAGTGTACTGCAAAATGAAATGTAAGATCCTCCAATTATAAAATAAATAAATAAAAAAGTGTCACGAATGCTGTAGCTTAGTGACTGGGGCTCTAAACAGATACATTCCTGTCCTTTTTAATTGTTAAATATAAAATACAAATATTAAATGATGTATAAATCAAAAATGAATAGGACTAAGCAAGTCAATCTATATCATTTGTGTATGACCTGTATCTGTCCTTACACCATCTCCACAGCATATAAGGCTTGGACTGTGATCCTTCATGACCGTGTGGACGGCACAAAGGTGACCGGCAGTACAGTGGACCGACCATATATAGGCGACGTTAACTACTGGAATGCTTCCTGGGATGAGGTCACTGCCCTGGCCAACACCTCCATGTACTGCGAGCAGTGGATCGACTACTCCTGCTACAAGTCCCGCCTGCTCAACACACCCAGTGAGTGATTGGTCAGGTGTGCGGATAGACGGAGGCAAATGGAGCGATCAGGGAATTGCATCTGCTGTAATAAAAAAAGATGATGATAACATGATATGATGGTTTGCAATATCCTGCCTGACTACTGAAAGCAGTAGACTACTAAAAACAAACCAGACTAGACATTTGTAGACTGTTTTTATCCATTCATTCAACATTGTTACTATTTAAAATGTATATGAAACTTAGATGATGATTATAACATTATTATGGTTATTATTACATAATAGTAATACTTATTATCATTATATGGTTATTACTATAATTATTTATATTATTTATATTATTATTGTTATTATTAGTAGTAGTATTGTCATATTATATGTAATGAATCACCATGGTGTTTCCTCCTCCCAGATGGAAGGCCTTTCGGGTACTGGATCGGTCGTAACAATGAAAGTCATTACTACTGGGGAGGGGCTTTCCGTGAGGTCCAAAAGTGTGGCTGTTCCATCAACCAAACGTGCACGGACCCCAAGTTCCACTGCAACTGTGATGCAGACTACAGACAATGGTAATACCAGGGGGTCACAATTCCAGACATTCTTACACAGTATCAATAATAAGTAGGAGTCAAGGTCTGATGTGTTTGTCATTGGGTGTTTCCAGGTATTCAGACAAGGGATATCTGGACTTCCGAGACCATCTGCCCGTACGGAGGGTTGTCATCGGTGACACTAACAGAACCAACTCAGAAGCTCAATTTACCGTGGGACCCCTCCGCTGCCATGGCGACCGTAAGTACAAATATTGTGGATGAAAGGAAAAAAAGTGATTTTCCTAAATGTTTTGCGCTGCCTCCTTCACAGGAAACATCTGGAACACCATATCCTTCACCAAGCCCACCTACATCACCTTCCCTACCTTCAGACCGGGCTCCAGCGCGGACATCTCCTTCCACTTCAAAACCTATCGAGACAACTGCGTCTTCCTGGAGAACTCTGACGAGCAGCTCCGCAACTTCCTACGCATAGAGCTCAACAGTGAGGGACACCTTTTTTGTTTGTTACATTGACCTGATTCATAACCTGGCAGACATCTTGGCTCTAAACACTAGCAGGGTGATGGAACTGAATGCGGAAGTCCACATCCAGTTCCATCACCCTGCTAGTTGTTTAGAACAAAGATGGAACCAAGGTGGCCTCCAGGTTAATAAAGCCCATAGCCAAGAGGGTGGCACAGTGTAACGGCTATAGGGCGTTACACTGAAAGGTACTTGGTTCGATCCTCACTTAGCCTAAGCCTTAGCCTAACCTAGAAGCTTATGCATAACCCCCCCTATCAGCTCCTTAATGACATGTATCTGAATTTAATTGAACTCGCTTTGGATAAAAGCGTCTGCCAAATTTATTTTGGGAATCCATACCCGCAAATTACAAAAGGAGTCCTATTGTCATTTTACCATGTGTTTACCACCGTGTTTCTTTCTTCTGCTTTCTTTCCCACGGCCAGCGACCCAGGACCTGGCGTTCGTGTTCATGGTCGGTGACGGCATCCTCAATGTGACATTAAGGTCTCCCATGCCGCTCAACGACAACGAATGGCACTTCGTCCAGGCCGAGATCAACGTGAAACTCGCCCGAATCAAAGTCGATTACCAGCCGTGGGCGGTCAAGCGTTTCCCCGGCCAAACGTTTGTCACCATGGAGTTTTCACACCCTATTCTCGTAGGTAGGTTGTATTCGGCATTCACCGTTTTTTTGCAACAATTCTTCCGGTGCTTTGGATTTGAAAACTTGCTCAAGGTTTTTGGTTTCGTCCTCTACCTCATGAAACTGACACAGAGCTTCGATGGGCCTTATTCACCTAGCGGCCATCTTGGTTCTGTCTCGGTTGTAAACGCTTGCTGATAACAGTAATCTGCTTTCTGCTCACCCAGGTGCTGCCAACCGTACCCTGAGGCCGTTCCTGGGCTGCATGCGAGGCTTACGGATGAACGGCGTGCCGCTAGACCTGGAGGGGAAGGTGAACGAAGAACAGGGCATTCGCAGGAACTGCACGGGCCAGTGTCTGAATGCGACCATACCGTGTCGAAACAGCGGCCAGTGCATAGAGGGCTACGCGTCGTACACTTGCGACTGCAACAACACGGCCTTCGATGGGTTCTATTGCCATAAAGGTGAGATTAGTTAATGGTCATTTTCTTTGGTTTCTTTCTAATGATCAAGCAAGCTCCCTGCTCTAAATGAGAAGAACACCTGCAATCTTGGTGCAATATTCACGTGGTTCTTTTAGACACATTAAGTATGTGGATTTCTAATAAAATGTAGTTAACCTGTCAATGTTTTCATGTGTTGTTATGTATACTTTTAATGTTTTTTCCCCCCTGTTTATTCTGTTATGCTATTTTGCTGTTTAAAATAATAATAATAATAATAATAATAATAATAATAATATAATCAAATTGAATTACCTTCAAATGAACAATTCAATCTAGTAAAATGACGGCTGTTTTATGAGGCACTTGAAATTCTTATCCGCGTATGGATAAATTCATACGGCACATATCAACGAATTGGGCCTCCTCCGTGATCCTCTTCCTCTCGTCATCTTCTTCCTTCGCGTGCTTCCGCTCAGACATCGGTGCCTACTTCGAGATTGGCTCGTGGATGCGCTACAACATACGGAAGAAGCCCATCTCGGACGAGGCGGCGTGGGCCAACTGGATCGACCCCCACTTCGACAACTTCAGCCTGGGCTACAACGACACAGCGGACGACGTGGAGTTCAGCTTCAGCACTCTCCACACCCCCGCGGTGCTGCTCTACATCAGCTCCTTCGTCCAGGACTACATCGCCGTCATCCTCAAAACCGACGGTAGAGACTAACCACTCCCATGGGCGGGCCGAATGAATGAAAGTAGCCCGGTGATGTGGAGGAGAATATGATCGATTATGACTATAATTATAATAATCCATTCAGGAATATTACATTCAGTATTGAAGACAAGGCATTTGACAAGTAACAGGGCCCCATATTTTACTACCAGTTGTTATGTTGATTAGCCGTTACAAAAGCCGTTTCAAAATCGACCCATTAGTGACATCACAAGTGGGAATGTCCACCTAGATGTATCATGGATAGATCCACCTACAGCCTACCAGTTGGTACAGTCCACTGTTAGGGTGATTTACTATGATCCCTCTCTGTGTTTGGTTGCCTTTATTTGAATAAGTATCCAAATAGTGGCTCTTTAACTGTGATTGATAAGTCAGAGTATTTTCACTCCCGAACACATTGTAGGCTAACAATGAGCTGCTCTCTCACCTCCAGGAAGCGTGGATCTGAGGTATAGGCTCGGCCTGATCACCCATAAATACCAGTTGACTCACAGGAACCTCGCGGATGGCTACCCCCACTATATTAACATAACCAGACACAACAGGACCATCAAGTCTCAGGTACCTAACCACACCACTGTCACGTAAATCAGTGTACCTTAATGTCTGTTTCAATACCTATGTTTTTCCATAGTACAGTAGAGTATAATAGAACAAAATGGGGATCCAACCACTTCAAAGTAGTTTCAATTATGTTAGACAATGAAATATGTTATAGCAATTATGTTCTACAACAACATCACATGATTGCTGTGTGAACCAAATGGAATATAATGAGGTGTGTAAAATAACTACAGGTGGATTACATGGAGCCCATTGTTGAGAAGATAACCCTGGTGGAAGATGCTCGATTTGATTCTCCTAAGTCCATGTTCCTGGGGAGGGTCATGGGTAAAACACACACTTACACACACGCACACACACACACACACACACACACACACACACACACACACACACACACACACACACACACACACACACACACACACACACACACACACACACACACACACACACACACACACACATCATAATGTAGTGTGTCTATATTGAGCCAGACTTTGACGTAGACCTATTTCCTGTTCCCTCAGAGATCGGTGATATCGACAAGGAGATCAAGCGGCACAACGCGCCCGGCTTCATTGGCTGCATCTCTGGGGTGCGCTACAACGTCTACGCCCCCCTCAAGGCTCTGTTCAGACCCAATGAGACGGACCCCCCGGTCACCACCCAGGGCTACGTCTCTGAGTCCGTCTGTGGGGCCTTCACTCCTGTCCTGGGTTATGTGCCCTGGGAGGCTGACCCCTGGTTCACTACCATCGGTAAGAACACCACCCCCCCCCCCCCCCCCCCCCCTCCCCATGGACCACAGATTAGTATATGATGAGACCAAAAAAGGTAATCCTCTCTTTTTCCACATTTTGTCTTTCAGAATACCTCTACATTCATGATGACCTGGGATTGTTTTGGATAACAGGTATTTTGCTACCATTATTCTTAAAGTGATAGACAACAGGATCTAGAAACCTAAAATAACCATAATATATCCACTACACACACCTACCAAATATGTTGTCAGGAAAATCTCAAACAGTATATTAATATACATCTTAAAGTCAGCTTTTAAATTCAGTCTTGGAAATACTTTTTAGGAGTGTGGTCTGAATCCCCTCAGGGAAGGTTTAGACTTAGTGGAGATAACCCTGATAAGACATTGGTTTTCTCTAGGCCAGTTCAATGAGCCCAATGTGCCTTTATCAATGTTCCTAGGGAAGTAAGCCCACTCCGGTAATACAGTCCCAGTTAAAGCTACTCTCTCTCTCTCTCTCTCTCTCTCTCTCTCTCTCTCTCTCTCTCTCTCTCTCTCTCTCTCTCTCTCTCTCTCTCTCTCTCTCTCTCTCTCTCTCTCTCTCTCTCTCTCTCTCTCTCTCTCTACTCCCCCTTTCCTTTGTCCAAAATCTGCAATTACATATTCCCATTCATATTTCCTCCCAAATCCTCTAATCCAATATTGACACTGAGAGGTTACATTTTCAGCTGTGGCATTTCAGTCTCTCTGCTTATGCTTCTAAGGGAACGCCACAGAGTTTGCACCACTTGACAGTTCCAATGTGTGCAGACATATCTAATAGGTCGATGCCACACAATTATTTTACTTTATTTAGTTAAAAGGAGATTAATAACCGTTTAATCCTTTTGATTTATAGCACAGCTGTTGGCTGTAACTTCTGTTATAGAAATATACGTATCTATTCACATCCCAGATGTAGGACTGCAGAAGCTCATTAGTTATGGATGGTTGGTAATGGAAAGGTCATGGAGGATAGACTACATCACAATAGCTCAGATGCAGAAATAAATGACTAGAATTCCCATGTTGTGTGTGAGAGAATGGAGGGCCTGATTAGAAAATATTTCCCAGAGACTCTCAGCTCTCTGTTTACCACAGCCCTGTCTGAGACTCTTAATAACAGATAAGCTCTATTGGGGTCTGCATGGCTTGCTCTTGTAAATCTAAATTGTGTGTATATATTTATACATATATTTATACTTATTTTGTTTGTTCTGTTTAACCTGTAATAGAGAATGTGACATGCACCTACATCACCAAGACAAATTCCTTGTATGTTTGAAAAACTTACTTGGCAATAAAGCTTTTCTGATTCTGATTCTGATTCTATAACAAGGTGTTAGGCATTATGTTATTATGGTAATGCAGGAACATCAGAGTCATAGGAGGATTACGATAATGTCCTGAAAATACTGATAATCACGTGGATGTAAGGCCTGGCCGCAGATCAAACTCTGTCCAGCTAATATGATGTTTTATGCACAGGATGATATTGTCTTCCTGTATGCTATGTATAGTGCATTTAGGTTAACAGCAGCCAGTATGGGTGGTATTAAATATACAGTAATGAGTATTCCTCAAGTTATCTATTAGACATTCATTAGACAATGTCTCAAGAAAAACACTACATTCCCCAAATTGATCAGATGGCACACACACACACACACACACACACACACACACACACACACACACACACATACAATTTTGCAGCAATGAGATTCAGGGATTACAATGGCTACAGTCTATAGAGAATCTAACTCCCTTCATCCCTCATATCTCCGCCCTCCCTCCCCCAGTCATCGTCCTGCTGGCGGTGGTGCTGCTGTTCGGGGGCCTGTACAGTATCTACATCTACCTGTACCAGCAGAAGGGCAGCTACCTGACCAATGAGCCCAAACACCTGGAGTCGCCTGGCAGCTCGCGCCCGCTGACTGACACCCTGCGCAAGGAGAAGCGCAACCTGCCGGAGATCGGCGAGGAGTTCCGGAGCGACTAGCCAATCATAGTTGTTAGCTGTTGGGGTCAAAGGGCGGGCAAGGTTTTTTTTCCTTTGGTTTTTTCGGATGGCGGGAATACTTAATACTATAATCACAACCACAACCACGAATACCTGTTGTTGTTTTTTTTTATAACCCCTTCAAATTTTCTTTCATATTTTTCGTTATCGGTTTATTTATAGTTGGTTTGTTTGCATTCCTCTCCCCAGCTAAATGGAATTTTGGATGCACCGGTGCTCTGTATTATAGAACATTGCGTAGGATCTAGGTTTGCCCACTATATTTTTGTGAAACCCTATATTATGTGAGTAGCCAACCAGTCTCACATTGTATCGCAGGGTGAAATATTGAAGTGCCTCATCAGAGCAAGCTTGATCAAAAGTGACCCACGATAACATTGCGCAATTGGAAAAAGATTTTTATTAGATGTGGTTGAATTTCAGCTTTAAAATACCCTTGGTAGTAAATCTTTGTTTTTTGAGGTGAATCAGAAAGACTTCAACTACCAGAAAATCCTGAATAAGTATTTGAAACCTATGTTTTATTGTATACTATACCTTTAAATGGCATTCATTTGGAGCCACATTATTGACAGTGATTTGTGATCAGATAACTCTCTCTCTCTCATTTTATCAGTGGCATATCTTGAGAACTGATGTGGTATAGAAATAATTATAACAAGCAAAGATAAAAGTACAGTCAGCATTCATCAGTTAAACGTTCCTCCTCCTTGCTCTTGACCCACGAGAACAGAGAGCACACGGAAAAGCATGGAGCCTTTGTGACGTAAAGCTTTGAGATGATGTAACGACAGCAAAACAGAACAAACAACCAACACACCGTGAAAAGGTATCGCTTGAGCTTGTTTAATTGCAGCCTTTAGCATTGTATCCATACAGCACTAAGACATGCCAATGGGTTTTTCAGAAATGACATGTTTTCTGGAGGGAGTGGCTTTGTGCAATACCTATGTGTGTGCTTAGAGCTCAAATGCTTTGCAGAGCCTGGGGGTTTTGCAAACAAAGGCGATATTGCCAGTGAGACCTAAAACATGAATGGTGATGGACATAGGCAGAAACTTGGGGAATAGGTATTCATCTAGAGAGGATTGAAAGAATTGTTGGTGGTAGGTACTACATTACGACAGGATACAATATAAAGGCTCTGTGTCTGTTTTCTTGATGCAGAGCATGGTGCTGCTCTAACCCACTCTGGCTTGGCAGAACTTTCCCAACACCTGTCTCTGATGGCATAATCAATGGGAAATAAGATCTATCTTTACTCTTGTCAATCATAACCCACCCCCCCCCCCCCCCCCCCTCCCACAACCCCTTCCCGATATAGAGCTCCTTTGTAATACCAGAATAAAATTAAATGTGTTAACCTCATCCACATGCACACACACGGACACCTAGACAGGGGACCACACGAGTTTAGTACTTCTCACCACACTGCTAGAGTATTTTTGCATATCTTGTAGGACAGTAGTATTGTACTGTTTTATTGCTGCTCTCTCGTCAACTCCCTTCATTGGGAGAACATGTAAGAAGTATACAGTATATCTCTCCAGTTCAATAACGTTCTTCCACTCTGACGGAAAAGGGTTATTGGATTCATTCAGTGTGAAATATAGCCTAGGGCAACCTTTACTTAGCTTGATGCCAACACACCTATTAAGAACTCAGATGACTGTATTTGTATTTGGCATTCATTAGCTATGGATAATCTACCGCATGATGGCTGCACTTTTATATTCCATGCAATGACATCAGCTTCTTTCAAGTGCACATAATCCAGAGTCAATAGCAATTATGATCCAATACATATGTATGTGAATATATGAACGCACGCGAGTGTTGTTGAAAAAAATGATGATTATCAACTTTTTCTATTGCTTTGATTTTTATGGAGCAGATCAGTGGTGAGGATCAGCAGGAGAGATAGGTTTGAATGTAAACGCTTCAACTGTAATGGCAAGGCCAGTCCCTGCAGTACAACCCTGGTTGTACTGTTCTCCCTGTTGTGTGTTCAGCACTGAAAGTTAAAGGACCCCTATCATGCATCCGAATGGACACTCCCATTTGTGATGCCACAAGTAGGGGTCCTTTAAATTGCAACATATGCATCGTAGCTTTTCATTACGCTCAGGTTAATAGATACTATAGTACCGGTTTTACCGCAACACTGATATGCTCCTGACCTCGACTGCGATCGTTTCCATCGTAGAAAGACGGTGGTGTGCATAGCTGTACTGTAAAAGATTGTAAACTAATGTAAAACACTTCCAACAAATAAATAAAAAGCTAGGAAATAATAATGTATGAAAAATGTACAGATTTGGGCCTTTTTTTCCAAGCTATATTTTTAACAGTGTTGTAATTGAGTTGAGTGAGAGAAGCAGGTAGAAAACGGAGTGATTTGTACATGTCTGATCAATTTCCAGAATGTTTTTGCTTTTCGTAACATTTTTATTTTCAGTTGATGGATATTACACCTTACAGTGAACACTTTTGGTTTGCTCTTGTCTGTCTGTATGTGTATTACAGAACTTCACGCACACATTGCTCTTCATTTGAAAACTAAGTACATATGGATTCTTCTACCATAGTAGCATCACTGCAATGCCATTATTTTGAGTTTATTGTGGTCCTTGTAGCGTGTGTACGTTTGACTATATGAATATACCGTGGGTTTTCTGTTTATGCGTAGCCTACTAGAAACGACAGTGTTTGTACCACAGAGAGGAGTGTGCTAATGAGTAAACTTCAGCTAATATTACTTATGGAGGGAAAACTCGAAAGCTAGTGATAAGCTGATAGCTAAAGAGTGGTCGGCCAGTTAAATAAAGGTAAAGCCTTTCTCGACTGAAGGGTGTCATCAGACAAGCTACTTTTAGAACAAGCTACTCTTAACATCAATGACAGTGGTGTTGTGATTCAACTCAACTAAGGATCTTCTATTTTATTGATTCATTTGAAGAGGGGGAGGGGGAGTCTCATCGGTTGGTTTGGTTTTGTGATGTCACTGTAAATGACCATTACTGTGTAAATCAAGGCAAAACCAAACTGTCACCACAATAAAACAAGCTTAAAGGAAATTGCAATTGTTTTCCATATTTATTATTATACATTCTGTATAAATATAGTGTCAACAAAAAACGAATTGTCACAAATTATTTCAGACAAGACACACATTGTTATGTATAAAGTTAAAGTTTATTTATTTTTATAGGCATACACTATACATATGTAGCATAAAATTGCATTTAGCTTTGCTTCTCTATGTTCAGATAGTTATTTTTCAATATAACGTTTTAGCTTTGAAAACAAGCAGTTCAGATGCTGTAAAAGAAAACATGAACATTGGTCAGATATAGTGAACATTTCACTATTCACTTATTGGGCACTTTATTTGGTCATATACAGTTTTCCAAAGATAGCATTGGTTATGTTAAACGTGTTTATACTACCAAGATCAACAACATTGTTGTTTTGAGTGTGGAGTAGAATATTTTGGCACTTAGAATAATTTCAATGGGAGGTTATCTGTGCAAAAGTCTATGTATAGAGACTTGTATAGACCTTGTACACTTAATTTCCAGTAATAAACAAAGATTATAGTCAACGTCAATTAGCTTTGAGGGCCAGCAGCATTGGTTAATGTCGCAAATGAAATGAATGAGGAAAGAGTTCTCTCTCGACACCAACTACATTTTACATTCAGTCAGTCGGTTTTTTCGTCCATTTGCCTACTTTCTGCAGAGCCGTGATGATATTATAACGATAATACGCACAATAGCGTGCTTTTGCTATAAAGTTGTGTTAAAGCTAGCAACAGAGAATGTCGAAACACGGGGTACCTGTCAGTCACTGACCTTGTTTAACCCTGCACTACAGCCACAGTTGAGCCGAACAGCAGGCGTCTTCTGAGTGACATCGATAGGGTAAATCACATGATACTGAGAAACACCACCGATTGGCTAGCATGTTTAATGGTTAGCCTAACCAAGAAACGGCACATGCACTTGCACTGGTACTATCTAGTACATAATAAAAAGCCGAGTTATGTATTGAGAGGTGAAACTAACCCATTATAAATACAGTAACATATCTACTGAGAGTAACACTGAGAATTTGACGGATAGCTGTAACATTATAGCTCTGGAAAAACAACAAAACAATGTTCTAGGTGCTTTAAGCCACACTGATTATTATTATTATTTATATTACTTATAATAATAATAATAATGATAATCACATATGAATGCCATTCCTAATTGTTACGTTCAGTAAGCTTGGCATACACAGAAGTTGTATAGTTTGTACAGTTTTGTTAAGAAGATAATACGCTGTAAGCTAAAGTAGCATTGTCGTGTGAAATGTTTGCAGGAGGCGGGAGGGCTTTTTTGTACTTAAAAGGCGGTCAGGAGACAACGTTGAGTCTTATCATAGATATCCATGACACCCTGTGAACCCCCCCATGTGGGCCCAAACCAGATGACGGACAGGGGACGGATGTTTCTATGGCAACACCGGGTTCAAGCTAAGTCCCCTCCACCTCTCTCTCGATCCCAACGTACTTCAGGGCATCGGCTTGGCTGTACCTGGGGGGGGGGGGGGGGGGGGGGGGGGGAAAGAAAGAAAGAGAGAGAGAGAGAGAACACATAGTAAGAGTAAATGCACATAGGCAATTGACCAATCAGAGGGAGCGTGGTCTTCACCTTAATTTCTTAACATTCTACAGGAGGAGAAGGGGGTCTGAGATCGCCATGGAAACAGGGTGTTAAGTGACCCTACCTGTAGTCAAAGAAGAGTTCCTCCCCCTGCAAGATAGCCCTCTTGGCAAAGATCCCGATGCGGTGATCTCCGTTCACCATCACCACTAGGTGAAACGCATGCACGCACACGCACACGCACACACGCACACGCACACACACACACACACAGTCAGCCCACCCATAACTGGTCCAACAACAACAACAACGTCAACAACAACATCTCATATTCAATCTAACAACCATTCAACTCCACAGCTTACCTTTTGCGTAACAGTTGGGGTTGACCGAGTGATTCGCAAAGCGGATTTTGTTCCCTTTCCGGGTGGCATCCACAACATAATCTATGGGGAAGAATATGTATCACAATGTTTACATTACAACTAGCTGGAAGGAGAGAATGGGCATTAATGGGAAAGGAAATAATTCACCAAGGGGCCATCTTGGTTCTAAAAGATAACTGCTAGCGTTTAACCCAGCTAGCGTTTATAACCAAGATGGCCGCTAGGTGAATAAGGCGCATTGAAGCTTGATCCAGAACAGAGGGATGGGATTGGGATGGGGATGGGGATGGGGGGGGGGGGGGGGGGGGGTACTTGCCATTGTTCAAATTGAAGAGGAAACTGGACATGTATTTGTCGTAGATCCGTCCACGTCGGTCAGCTTCGTCTTGGGAGATCAGCTAGACAAGCACACACATATACACTCAGATGTAAGGGACGGGAATTTATTTTTGAGCGCAATCCGATATGAATTGTGATTCTGTACATATTGCAATGATGCGATCTGATATTACGATTTTGGGTTGGATTTGATCTTTTGTGTGGTTTAACCTATGGGTATAACGTTGGTGGTTGGGTTCTACAGGTCCATCTGTGTCCAGCATTTTTTTTTTATATGAAAGTGTCTGAACAGAACGCAAAATAACGAATCCTACTAGGGCGAACGCATGACCCGCCCTACTCTGCCTGTGGTTGGCTTATTAGCCTGACGATGAGTTTTTTAAAAAGGGCTTTCTGCCTCACCCTAACCTGCACCCTAACCTCACCCAAACCCTAAACCTAACCAAGTAGTTGTTTTGCCTAAACCTAACCAAGTAGTTGTGTTGCCTAAACCAAATCAAGTAGTTGTGTTGCCTAAACCAAATCAAGTAGTTGTGTTGCCTAAACCTAATCAAGTATTTGTGTTACGTTAACCCAGGGGTCAGCAACCCGTGGCTCTTCCACCCCTCTGCAGTGGCTCCCTGTAGCTTTGAAAAAATTTGAACTAAATAATGGCTATTTTTCTTTCAGAGGGAACACCTCTTATTTTGGAGATCAAGGTGATACTGTGACTAAAATAACAGAATAAAGTGTTTTAATATTTTGTCAACCAAAATAAACATCACATCCTACAACTACAAATTAAATAAATGCAACAAACTATAGGCAATTAGTTATTTTCTACATAGTATAACTATATATCAAACTTTATACGCTGTGTTATCTTCGTTTTTGGGGTCTAGATAATTTTTATTTGGTGGGAGAGGGACCAAAAATGGCTCTTTTGATAGTGAAGGTTGCAGACCCCTGCGTTAACCTAATAAAATAGTTTTGTTTCCTAAACCTAACCAAGTAGTTGTGTTGCCTAAACCTAATCAAGTATTTGTTACGTTAACCTAACCAAAATGTTTTGTTTCCTAAACCTAACCAAGTAGTTGTGTTGCCTAAACCTAATCAAGTATTTGTTACGTTAACCTAACCAAAATGTTTTGTTTCCTAAATCTAACCAAGTAGTTGTGTTGCCTAAACCTAATCAAGTATTTGTGTTAAGTTAACCTAACTAAATAGATTTGTTGCCTAAACCTAACCAAGTAGTTGTGTTGCCTAAACCTAATCAAGTAGTTGTGTTACATTAACCTAACCAAGTACTTGTGTTGCCTCAACCTAACCAAATAGTTGTTATACCTAAACCTAACCACACTCGTCAGGCTAAGCCAATCAGAGGCAGAGTAGGGCGGGTTATGCCACGCTATAGCGCCCTCTGTAGGACACCCCGATAATATAATCTTTAATAAGATTAGATGGTTTTTGCGTTCGCTATGCATCCCTCACATGAATAGACCCCCCATCCTTAACATACATAGTCAAATGAATAGAGAAATAACAGCTGGTGAATACCAAACACTTCTATTGCTTTCTTATTTATTTCACTGTTGAGAAATATAAGAGACTGACCTCTCCGCAGTACTCTGAGATGAACTCATTCTTCTGGACAGACTCCTTGATGAAGGTGCCCCACCCGGCCACATCTGACGGGGCCAACAGGAGGTGCTAAGGAAGGTGTGAATGAATGAATAATGTGTACAGGATCCAAAGACAAGCAAAGCTGACAAAGACTCTCCAATTTCCCACGTGAACCACGAGTGCTAAACAGGCATTTTTATGAACATACCTTGTGTGATACACATATTGTTGATTATCAAAAATACTGTGTTTATACACAGGATGAAAACACAGACATGCACATATAGTTGTAGCCGATGTATAAGAGAACTGGTATGTAAAAGTCATTATTTTGCATCTAAATCGTATCCAATCAAAATTAATACAATTAAATACAATTTTTTGAAATTGAATGAATTGAAATCTACATTCTCTACTTTATTCTACTCTAATCCAATCCAATTCAATTTAATCCTACTCTAATCCAATTATATCTGCTCTCATCTCAGTTGACAGCAGGAGCCCCCTAGCTAGCATTCATTGAGCTAGCATACATTGCTGTGTGTGTGTGTGTGTGTGTGTGTGTGTGTGTGTGTGTGTGTGTGTGTGTGTGTGTGTGTGTGTGTGTGTGTGTGTGTGTGTGTGTGTGTGTGTGTGCCTGCGCTACCTTCTTCAGGCCTCGCTGGATGCTGCAGTTCTTGCAGGACACCACCTTGCTGTCCCAGTGGTCGGCGGCACCACAGGTCATGCACAGGTCCGGGTCGCACTCCCTCACCGCCAGGTAGCATGGACACTGCTTGGTGTTGCACTGCGTCTTGCACCGGCAGCCCGGGAAACGGTTCTGGCCTGTGTAGTTATGGGGAGGGAGGGGGAGAGAGGGAGAGGAAGAGGGAGAGAGATGTTCAGTAGTTGTATTATGTTGTCTATTGGAAAACTAAACACACAACAAATTACAGACTGGTAGACTAAGATACACTAAGGCTAGTTGAAAAATGACCATGTCTAACTGAATGTGCAGCTTCTGTGTGAATGCCTAGCAGCTGGCCACTGTCGTCAGTGGGTCCATTAATCAAGTGCTCTCTGCTGGCAGATATGCAGAATTACAGCTCTGCAGAGTGCAGGAACAACACCCACTGGCCAGATACAGAGGAGAGTTAGGAAACAAATATTGCGAAAAGTATCCCGGTAGTATATAGTAATTTGGGGGAAAACATCGTCCCATAAAAATAAACACAGGGATTTAGTTTATTTGCGGTTGTCCTTTTAATGTCAATAACCTCCCCCCCAGCGTGAGTCAGGGATTTTTGTGTCTGTTTGATTTCAGTGTAAACCATCCGTCCTTTTGTTTTCATCTCGATGGTGGAGATGCTGTTGTATCTCCGATTCTCAGCCCCCCTCTGTCAAATCCATTTTGATGACACTCCAGAATACACACACGCAGACAAACACACACAAGCAGACACACACGTGCAGAAGATGTGGGACACTTCCTGTTTGGCTCTCGTTGCGCTCAGCTACGGGAAGAGGCAAGTACTGGGAGGTACGAGACGGGAAAGTGGCGAGGACTACAAACACTTCAAAGAAAAAAAAAAAAAAAAGACTTTCCATTTCTCTCCTAGCCAAGCGACTCTGATGAGTAACGCCCCACAGCCACGGCCCCCGTTTACACCCACTCCACTCCCCTCCCTTTGTGGCCGCAGTCGAAAAGAATGCCTTGTGGCTTTTCCTGCATCGATGCAATGAATGCATCACGGCCACTGGAAAACACACATACCCCTTATGTTAAAAAACAGACACCAACCCATCCATCTCTCTCCCACTGCCAGAGGACAGTGTCTCCAGTGACCCGTGCCAGCCAGAGGCACAGCAAGATTGGGTTACGTTCTCCCCATCCTCTGCTCTATTATGGGATGGCGAAAGAGAGCTTCTACTGAAAGACAGTAGGTGTGCGTGTGCGTGCATATACTAACTGGGGACATTGGGGATCGAACCCAGTACCTTTTGGCTGGGAGTCAAACACCCTAGCCACTACAGTCTCTTGCCCTGTGTGTGTGTGTGTGTGTGTGTGTGTGTGTGTGTGTGTGTGTGTGTGTGTGTGTGTGTGTGTGTGTGTGTGTGTGTGTGTGTGTGTGTGTGTGTGTGTGTGTGTGTGTGTGTGTGTGTGTGTGTGTGTGTGTGTGTGTGTGTACAATAAGGACCCTTGTGTGTGGGCAAGAATAGATTATGTAATATTTTATAACAACATGTGAAGCATCCATGTAAAAGCATCCATGCAGGTAAAGTGGGATGCATGATTGGTTAGTGGTGGTTAAGGTGTTGGACTACTGCAGTCTACCTGTGGGCAAGATGTCCAACAAGTAATAGCTGCTGAATAAGGAGGTATCTATGAACTGGATGAAAGCACTGGCTACGTAAGTGGGGACTCACATTCGGTCTCACAGCGGCAGAACTTTTCGCAGAAGTTCTGAGTCATCACGCATGGACATGAGCTGTCACAGGGGTGGTCCGGGTGGTCACATGGTTGGTAGTTGTACACCTGATTGGAGGAGTTGTCTAGGGGAAGGTGGAGAACAATGTGATATGCATTTTAAACCATAGCAAGGTAGTACTGATCATACACATTATGTGGGGAGTTCAACGCACCTTTCTTCAGCTGAATCTTTGCCCATAACCTATGGCAGAGAAATAGAAGACATCATTAATCACAGCCAGAGAGAGAGGTCATAACCGGCCGACAATTAGATAAAATGATGCTGATAAAATGCTTTTTTCTTGCAAACAAAACCTAACAAACAAAATTGTTACAGAACAGTTTGTCTGAATTTCCTTTTCTTGGATTTGATGTTGATAAATGAATGAAGAGTGAAAAGTGGAGATTCAAGGGACTGGTTAAAGGGACGGTTTAAAGGTGAGTAAGGTCAGAGAGATAAAAGGGGTGGGGACGTCTGTGTCTGGCTTGCCTGTGCTTCCTCTTCTTCTTTTGTGGAGAGATTCCTCCATCCTCCACCGGCACCCGATGGATCAGGACCTCTTTCACTGCAAATTCGTAGACCTGGAGGACAGGAAGCCAATGTTCAACAGTTTTGATAACATTCAGCTCTCTAAGGATGGCATTACTCTGATGGACACTAGATGCACTGACAAAGAGTTGTATGGACGTCAATTAAAATTTGTTTATTAAAGTTTTACTATATCAATACTAATGCATGCAAAGTTAGAATATATAATATATATATAAATATATAAATCAAATAGAAAGCACATTATTTTGTTTCCTCTTATGCATACATTGTGGTTGTCATTATGAATGATTGTTAATTCAAAAGTTATCAAGACTCAATATAGGTGTTATGATTATGGCCATGTTTTCCTTGATTGACAGGTCTGACAGGAGTGATTGACATGTCACTCCAGCTTTGACTCATGAACAATGCGCCAACGAATGCATGATTACTTGAGTGGCCACACTGGTCACTGCTATATACATGCAGTCCATTAGTTATAAATCGCTGACATCTGTGGTTCACTCAAAATACGAAATTCAACTCTAAAAATGTAATGGTAAAATACATCCAATTTAAATACAAAATACACCCAACAATGCATGCATCAACGCACCTGTTTACAGTTCTTTGATCCGATGAGGCGTGCGATGGAGCAGAAGTTGTTGTAGTAGGTGCCGTGCAGCACCCTGAAGAGAGACTCCTCTGCCCCTGTCCAGGGGTCCACCTCGGCAGGGGGTCCCGTTTGCTCCTCCTCCGCCACGCGCAGCTTGGTCGGAGTCTGGCAGCGCGAGTTCTCCTCTGTAACACACACACACACACACACACACACACACACACACACACACACACACACACACACACACACACACACACACACACACACACACACACACACACACACACACACACACACACACACACAATCCACACATACGCACACACACAACCACATGCATGCATTGCACACACACATATTCACAAAAACGTATGTCCGCACAAACGCACATGCACGTATGTACACACACAGACACACAAACCCCCACATGTACACACGCACGCACGCACACACACATACACACATAGATCCAAGTTAGAATTGCTGGATATTTGAAACTCTTGAGCTCACTGCTCAACGCCAATAGCCCTAATGTTACTTGGCAACGAGCTGAATGCAGCATTTCTGTGGGCACACGCTTCATCTTTGCCGGGAATGCCTTTCTGTTTGGTCATCAGTGTGTTTTGTCTTCTTTTTTTTGCTGAGTCACCAGGCAAAGAGTTTGGGGGTTTTCCCAAGGTGAGGGGGCTAGGACGACAGAGTAAAGATAAGGATATTCTAGCAGGAAACAGGAGGAGCGAGAGGATGATAAACAGTGAGAACAGTGTCCCTCTATCTTCTTCTCTCCACATGAATGTCAACACAAAAGACCACGTGTGGGCTTCGTGTTTAAGGCGCTGCTGAGAAGAGGCAAACTATAGGATAAGTTATTACAGATGTCTGTTTCTCACTCACTCTCGGTTTCACAAAATATCTTATGCGCTGCAGTTGAAAGCAGTTACTATAGTTACTGCAGTCAGTTCCATACTGCTATAGAGAGCCCTGACCGGTGTTTGCAGGGGAGTTTAGAGAAAATGATGCCTTCAATCAAACTGACACTGACTCAACCCCAAGATTAAATAAAAACCCATGCTTAGTGCCAAGTCAGAGGCGTTACTACATTTTCAGGAAATATTTATCCACCATGGATTCAGTATGTGTAGTACAAATAAAATAGTAAGTGAAAATGAGTCAAATGTATTTACAACCCCATAAATAACTAGGCACAACATGGAATGATATCACCATTGAACCAGCATTGTTGTCATGACAACATGTTGTGATATGACATGACACAGATAGACGGGGAGATCCAGGAGGATCGGAAGCATATGACTTTCCATTTAACTACAACGCAGAATACTGTGGTATTTAGCTTTGTAGTTTAATGCCATTAATATGCTTCTCATTGCAAAGACATAATACGTTAAAATGTTTAAAAAAATACTCCTTTGAAAATCTGATTAATGATAATAATCATAACCAAAATTATTTCTGTTCATTGTTAGAAAAAATACAGATCAGGTAACAAAGAGACACAGAGTATTTTGTCCTTCTTGTTGCCTCATAAATTTACTAATTTGTTTTTTACTTCTCATGCTAATCTCATGGTATCGTGTTTCCTCCTATTCCCATATTATCGATACCCTTGTGCCTTTTTAGTCCAATGTGCTTTATCCAATCCAGTCCCAGTCTGAGTGACCCTACCTGAGGAGGAGGTGGTTTCGTGGTCACTGTCCCCTTCCTTGCCCTCCTCCAGGGACCCCGACGGCCCGGGACAGCTGAGGCTGGGCGGCCGCGGCTGCTTCCTCCGTCTTCGGGACCTCTGGGAGCGAAGCATGTACTGATCCGCAAACTCCTTCGCCCCTTTCTGAACCAGAGGAGCCCACACCACATGACAACCATTAAGAGACGAGAGAGAGGGAGAGAGAGGCGGGGATATCGAGATAGTTACAGTAGTACAGAAAGGTTCAGTTTTGTAATTTGTAGAGCCTGATTTATTACTACCAGTGGTAGTAATTAACTCCCACTATGGCCAAGCAGGAGAAAATAATTGTACAGTAATGTAAGAGAAGTGTCAAACAAATGTTGTGTATGTCATATAATTTATGATAAAGAGAGAGGGGCAGGTCGGGGAGGATAACCACTAGGTAGATCTAGTGGTTACTAGATAGATCTAGTGGCCAGGGTGCTGAATTGCTGCCAAAAGGCTCTGGGTTCAAAGCCCAATGTCCACAGTCTACCAAAAAAGTAGGCATCCCTGATGCCTATAAAATAGTAGAAAATGGGAAACAGTGTCACAAAATAACAGGTTTGAGAAGCACGGAGTGAACAGAACATGCCTGCAGAAGAAAGCAGTCAGCGCCACATGGCTCGGTCTCGATGCGGATCTCCTTATTCTTCCTCTTGTAAACATTGGGGGATGCATGGAAAGCTGGGAGAGAGAAAAGAAAGACAGACGGAACACTTCAATGTAGCGCACAGCGCTAACTAAACAGCAATAGCTGGCTAGGCTAGTGGTAAGGCTGTTTGACTTCCAGACAAAAGTTCTGGGTTCGAATCCCAATGTCCGCAGTGTACCTGTAGGCATCCTTGCGCAAGATCGCTGCCCCCTACCTGATCCTACTTAAATAATACTATCTTTAAGCATAGACAGATATATGCCTAAGAAAACACACAAAGATAATATGCAAAGACTATAGTTGGTATAATAAGAGTTGTGTGGTCATATTTAATATATATATAAATAATATTTAATTAAAGAAGTATTACGGTGAAGGAAACAGTCGTATTTGAAGCAGCGTCTGCAGAAAAGGGTGTGAAAAGAATGCAGTGACTGCTCCCGCTGCACAGACTTGGCGAAGGGCCCGTCTATGTTGGGGGTGCATAGGGGGGGCAGCTTCACTGGGCTTGCCGGCTCCAGGAGGTCTTTGTATCTGCACAGGTTGGAGGAGATGAAAAGAAGATATACTAGTTCACATCCACGCATAGAAACACTGCAGCAACCAACAGCAACTTAAAAAGGAAAAACTGCACCTTGTAGAGAAATTTTATCTTTTTTGTTTTGTAAAAAGGGTTATTTTAGTCTCCCCGAGTGTGTGAGGCTCTTTCAGATGCTGATGGAACTGCTTCTTTATGTTTTTCTTTCAGAGCGCATGAGAAGGAAGCGGCCATTATTACTGTCCCTGTGTCGCCATGGTGAACGCTAGGCAACCTCACTGGGTTCACTATTCTCCACCCGGGTTCTCCTCTTACTTTTCCTTCAGCTCCTCCATGGTGCCTTTGTAGGGGAACATGGAGGCGATGGCGGTGAATATCTTGTCGTGGGGGATCTTCTTGGTGCACGATGCGTCCCTCACTTCAGACGATGGGGAGACAAGAAGAAAAAATTAATCATGTTTAATATGAATATAAATACATGCAAGTATAAATATGTAAATACATATTTTGAAATACTTATAGAAATATGTAAATATGAATAATAATTCAATATGCTTATACTAATAATAATATAATACAAACACAAATAATGCTATGTTAATAATTTTTAAAGGTCCAGTGTGCAAAATTGAGGTGGCCACTAGCGGTGAGGTTGCAGATTGCAACCAACTGAATAACCTCTCCTCACCCCTCCCTTTCCAACGACTACGGTGGCCTGTACTGGCCTGTATTGGCGTTATTGTGTAAGGTGCCAGTAAGTACTTCCAAAATGATGTAATCAATCACCCAAATTGTCAAATGATGAGGTTCTTTTGATAGATTTATGAATTGTATTTAGTTATTTAGTCAGTAAATTCGCTATTTACTGTCTGTGCAGCGGTTGATGTTGATGTCCGCGTCCGAGAGAGGGTTAAGCTTCTAGGACACTTATATATAACACCAGGGTGTGTGTGGATGTGTGGAGCTCCGCCTGTGCAGCGGATGATGTACGCATCCGAGAGAGGGTTAAGCTTCTAGGACACTTATATTATAACGCCACGGTGTGTGTGTGTGTGTGTGAAGATGTGTGGAGCTCCTGGCCAGCGGCTGATTTCGAGGCTGATTTGAAAATGTTGACATTCTAATGCTGTTGTAGGGATACCATTCAAACTCTGTTGTGTATTGACTACCTGTATATGTCTATGTATACAATTCTCTCCGTATCCTTCCCTCACAGTAGCTGATGACTTGTGTGTCAAAGTTGATGTCAGCTGAAATCATAACCTTGCAACCTTTGTTGTTTTTCCGTACAGCTCGGCAGAGTGGCTGGTTAGATTCGGTTATAAGAGCCAGGCAGTATCGGTGTCACGGACAAACAGGTTCTCTCATGCACACGGGACACGGGGTCCATTTCAAAGTAAACAATCCCACTGGCGGGAGCTACAGTCGCAGGGTAACCTGCTGCTGCCACCTGTGTGCAGTGTGTAAGTGAACAGAGCTTACTTTGTTTAGACAGTGACCTACTTGCTTGCTCATACAGTGTCCAATGTAGGACAGCGAGTGCACACAGGCACACAGCAACCCCCCTCCCCCGCCCCCTTCCCCAACCTCTGTTCCCAGTTAGAAAAATAAAATAAACTGTCTCGCTTCAAAAAAAAAAAATTCACCTTCTGCAATACTCCTCCTCTTCCTCCTGATGAAGGTGGTGGTGAAAACGGGCCCCGTCTTGGTCTCCTCCGAGCCCTCTGCTGAGCTCCTCCTCAGAGCCCTCTCCTCCTCTTTCTTCACCACCACCACAGCCGCCACCTCCTCCTCCTCCGCCGCCGCCACCGCCGCCATTGTCGTCTGTTCCTCCTCTTCCCCCACCTCCTCCTCCTCCTCCTCCAGGTCGGGGTACAGGCTCAGCGCCTCCACCAGCTCCTTGAAGATCTCATCGTTGATGAACCCCCCTTCTGGAAAACACCACAAGCATGCCCACTGATGATGTCATCACCTGTTCCTCAACATTACGTCATCTTATTTTTTTCTCTCCAACGCAGTGCAGTCTTTTGTAGGAATAATGGTGGTATTGTGAGCCATCGCTATACGCTCCACTCACAAACCATTACCGATTCACATTTCAGGAAAATCTTTGCGATAACAGGATAACGGATATGCTAATATTAAGTCAAAATAGCTCTCACCGCTCAACCGATTCAAGTGGTTGAGTGGTGATCTCGGAAATTAATAGCTTTGAATTTAATTTGAATCACTCTTAATTGCTTTTACCTAATGTACAAAATGTTTCTACAATTCATAATCGTCGCCATTGTAAATGACAAGCGCTCCTCAGTGTATTTTTCCGAGAAGGTTGAATGGATGGATACTGATGTGTTGTAGAGAGCTCAGGCACACACACACGCACCCCTGTCGCCATGGACACCGTCATAGTTGTCGATGAGCTCCTCCAGGAAGGCCTCGTCCTGCTCCAGCACCTCATCGCCCATATAAGGGATGTTATGGAGGAAGGTCTCATCTTCTACCTGCGGACAGCACGGTAACACACACACATGGATGTATTGGTGTAAATTGTCAGATGTTCGCCACTGAATAAGCATTCTTTTACAATGGAATGCCCCTTGGAGCCAGCACCAGGGCTAGCAGCGGTGGAGGAAAACCCAAAGAAAGTGAAAGTAAAAGTAACATTTAATTTCAGGTTATTTCTGTCCAAAGCAGTAATAGCAAAACTCAAAAGGTACAAATAAAGAGCCGGCAAATGGAGCACTGGAGTAAAACCAAAACAATAAGATGGCAGGACTTTAATTTTCTTGAACTTTGCTTGGAATTTTTCCCCAATGGTAGCTGGTGACACCAAGTGGCTTGCTGAGGATGTTTTTGACCAAACAGCTAGCATACTGATACTATTACTTTCATGGTACAATACTTGCACCTATTGTGTGTTTAGCATATGTATTAATATTAGATTAATTGTTGGTTTCTAATACATTGTGCATCTTACTCTTCAATATTTTATCTTTAAATCTCTTTCTATAATTCTACTTTATATAGGTTTTTGAGCTCCAAGAACCAATCTAGTGGCTTAACATATATATATATACAATAACATTATATTCTATATTTTGTTTACCATATAGTTATGCTGCAGGGGGGACCAGGAGTACATGAAGGGGATCCCGGCCACAGTAGTTAGGGTACGCATGGGAATGGCCTGCGTCTTGAATCCTGTGTAGCCAGACTCCACCGTACACATCTGGAGAAGAGACCACACGAAGAAGAATCCCAAGCTGTAACAATCCAAGCCATAACTTACCTTCTTACCCCCACATCACAGAGAAACACACCCAGCTAACATATACCGTTGATACCATGCCAGCAACTGAGAGCACTATACAGGGATACAACCGAACATACAAGTAGAGCTTAAACAATAAAACACTATCTAGAAACGAACTAGAACTAACTAAAGGCCTTCCTATATAAAGTATTTATGAATAATTATATTGGTTGACACACCTTTCTGCCAGGTCTGTGTGTGTGTGTGCGGGGGGGGGGGGGGGGGGGGGGGGGGGGCACTCAGACTTGGAGCAGCTCAGACTTGCATGTAACGCTATGCTGTAGATTTTTTCTTTTTCCACAGAGCAGCTTCAAAACAGGCCAGCACAATAAAACAGAGGTTAACTCGTTGAGACATAAGCGTGTAATGATGAAAGAAGCCAGACATGACAAAACACCTTCTTGCTGGGCAGGGATCCACTGGAAGTCGACCGAGGGATCGGCTGAAGCCTAAGTTTGGACCATTCTGCGTTCAGGACGTTTGTCTTCTCCTCAATCTTTTTGCTGTTGGACACAAACAGGGCCTGGAAATACATAAAGAATAGGAAACAATGAGAAGCTTTTTATCTGTGTCTTTCTTGTAGTGAAATTCAGACTATATCCCTGTTACTATTGAGTATTACTATATTTTACTACTTCAATTACTATTTGGTCATTTGGCAGATGCTTTTATCCACAGCGACTAACATAAATTCAGATCCATATCATTTGAGGAGCAAGGAGGGGGTAAGGCATCTTGGATGCCTACAGGCTACAGGTTAGGACATTGCTGGAATTGAACCCGGTACCTTTCAGCTGGGAGGACCCTATATCCACTACACTATCCTGTTCCATAGCTACCTCGGTCATCATCAACACAAGAAAAGACGGACAGGCCGGGCTCACCTTGACCTCTTCCACCTTCTTGAGGCGTTTGAGCTGGCGAAGGCGCATGTACTCAGACTTCACCCTCCTCCTCCACTCCAACAGGCTGCGGGAGGGGGGTACGTTATTAGCCGGGGGCTGGGGCCTGGAGACTGCGGGCGTAGGACCAGCGGCCGGCGCCGGCAGTGCTGCTGCTGCTGCTGCTGTTTCCTCCATGCTTCTGTGGAGCTACGATGTGGTGATGTGGGGACCCAGCAGAATGCCACTGAGGTGCAGGGCGCATTCCTGGAAAGCCCCAAAAAAACTGAGTCAGAGTTCTGTCCATGATGACATCTGTTTTCCTGTTAAGAGTTATCGGACCAACGCCACAATTTCAATACCAGCAATTAGTTGTTTTTTTCCAAGAAAAATAAACCTCATCTGATTAATTTGAGTTTACATTTTTTTATCTTTTTCTGCCCACAAAACAATGTGAGGTAGCTCACATTGTTTTGTGGCACACACCCGCACGCACACACACACACACACACACACACACACACACACACACACACACACACATTGCTGTGCGGTCATTGCAACGACTGCCCCCATCTGTTGGCAAAACAGCACTGACGTAACACATCCAAAGCGTTTTATACACTGTAATTTTAAATGTGCCTGTGCATGGCGCATTATTACAATGTATTGTGTACGTCACTCGTCCTCGTCTATGTATTGCAGGTTAATATAGAAGGTAGTCTCGAGCTATAGCTAACAGTCACACATGTCTAACACACACACGCACTCATTGCTCAGAAGTGGGCGTGTCCCGTGTGAAAGGCAACACGAAAGGCAGCATAAAGTGCGTAGCAGTAGTTTTCTACATTTGCCTAACCGCTATGGTAAATACATGCCTGTATGGTTAGTCAATACAGATGTAGAATTGATTACTGAGTCTATACATCGATAATTAGCCTTCCAAATGCAACGTGTGCTTGGCTGACGAGGAGAGGGCGAGCTTCCGTCACATATATGAAGTGCTTTAAATCAGTCATGACATGAAAGGCTACCCATTTTGAATTTGGAAATACATATTGTTTACTTCACAATTATCCTACCAATGTTCATGCAAAAGCTCTATACAGACATTGTATTCGTAAGGACGCGCATAGTCTATACACATTGCAGCCCATTTCTGCCAATAGCCAACGTGTCGCAGTTGCAAATACCTTAAAAATCCTCGTGTGTGTGCGTGGGGATGAAGTCCCCCTTCCTTAGGCAACGAACGCTATCTTTGTATTCTCAATCTGTCGCAGATCCCGTCTCTAAACAGCGAGATGATCGTGGAATCCCTACGTTGTCCACAGGCATGGTGAGATTTGTTTTCGTAGCGTAACCATGTTTAAACCTGCGCACTTAGCTCAGTTGTAGCAGCAGCAGTCTTAACGGATAGTGACGTCCTTATTATGACCATTGCCTACCAGAGGCGGAATCCGTCTGGAGCGAGAGGAGGAGGTGCGCCACAGCAGCATAGGCATTTAGGCTGCAAAATAGACACACGGTCTGTTTCCCAACGTGGGGAGAAATAAACAAGAAACGGGTATCATGCTTGGAACATGCAAAATAAAAATAGTATCATTATAGGAACTATAGCCTATTATTGCACCTTTACATAGGGCTAATTAATTTGTAGTCTATTTCTTAATATATCATCCTAAAGTAATTTAAACATGCAAAACACTTGTAACTTTAAAATGATTAAGATTTTTTGACAGATGTAGACTTATTGTATGAGACCACCCCTGCCCTTGTGTTGCCCTAAACAACCTCTAGGGAGAGCAACTATCCTGTTTTTGAGAGGTTGGTACTGTTTAGCACTGGGCCGAGTCACAAGGCGTTGCCAGGGTGTCAATTCCCGCCCGCTTTGCAGACTAGGTTGCTGCTGCTGACACGCATGCGTAACAGCGCCGAAAACACGGGCTCAGTCATGCCCTCTATACATTCAAGCCGTTTAGTTTTTTTTTTTACACATCTCCAAGTTTTTCATTGAATATTCTACATATTTAGCTGCTTGAAGATTATATAATTCAAATAATTATGTTGTTACTATGTTGTACTCATTAATTCGGATATTCTGTATCGTGGGCTTACAAAAACATTTAATTTATCCAGCTATGCATGACCTTACATTAGGCCTAGTTATGATCTTCCATCGTTGGCGACCCTCCCGGTCATTTATTTGGGGCAATTACCAATAGCCAATACCATATATGTCTATATTCTTTTATGTTTTAAATTAATTGGTTGCTCTGCTCCAACAGCAGATGGCCCTGTTGAGTCAATATTTCAACCCATTCACATATCCACACACACCCACAAAGAAAACTGTGAACAGTAAACACCCTGATTCAGTTGGTCCCTCAAATCCAAAATGTTGGTCCAGCCAAATCCTAATAGTGTAGCTATACACTTAATAATAGTGTATTATTGGCTGTGTATGAGGACTGACATTACCACATTTACATGACCATTAATTATATGCACATGTCAACACTGGACCTCGAAGCGAAAGCAGACAAGCATAGGATGACAGCATGATGAAGGAGCATGTTCATTAGATGTAATGTAAACTGTGTGTTTATCTTGGCATCCAACAGTGTGGGGGCCTGTTATCTTCAAACGAGTTTAACTAGCTCGAAAATGAAGAAGTCAGCCGAAGAAAGGATTATGTTAGCGTGTGTTGATGTGTGTTGAATTGATGGTGCATGTCTTTGTGTGTGTGTGTGTGCGTGCATGCACGCTTGTGTGTGAGTGTGTTTTTATGTGTGTATTTCAGCTGATTTTGAATACAAGTGTGCATGTGTGTTTATTCCTGTGTTTGTGTGGGTTTGTGTGGCGTGGTTCGGGGAATTCAGTCATTTGAGTTTATCAAAATATAAATGTGGAAGCAATTTTGGCCCTCGGTTCTATGGCCCAAGCGGCTGAACGAGGCTACACTCGCAGTGGCTGTCGACTCGTCTGCTCTCTATCCAGATGCAAGAGGATCCATAGGCTTGGCTTCCTCCATAGACCGTAGTACTACACACTGCTACAGTGGGCTGGCTGATGCGCAATGCTGATGCCTGTCACTGATCCTCAGGCGTGTTCGCTTCTTAACATTTGTATTCATAATGTATATATAATGAAGTATAAAATGTCATGTTATCTTAATGGAACACAGTCCGGTCAGTGTAGTAGTGGAAGATTGACCTAACCCGGGAGTTAACACTCCCCTGCACCTATAGTTTACAGCATACTCACATAGCACTTTAAATAGCTATTGAAATATGTATTTAAATATAATATATATGAGAGTAGGCATACCTCCTCCTCACTAGTCCAGCCCTCAGGTGGCTCAAACAGCATCTGTTATTGTGCAATTGATGTTATGTTATTCTGTACAGTGTTATTTTATGTTGAGTTAAATTAAGTTATATTAGGTATTGTTATATTATTCTATGTTATGTTATGATGTGTTACGCTATAGTTAATAAGAAAGAATGAAAGAAAGAAAGAAAGAAAGAAAGAAAGAAAGAAAGAAAGAAAGAAACTAAAGCCAAAGCGAGAGGGTGGCATAAGTTGACCTACAACATGGGAGAGAGAGAGGTGAGAGAGTGAGAGAGAGAGAGACAGAGTGAGAGGTGAGAGGGAGGAAGAGAGAGACAGAGAGAGGGCGAGAGAGAGGGAGAGAGAGATAGGTGGTGGTGGGTCAGTGGACCACAGAAGTTCTTCCCTTATCAGGGGCTCTCTCTCTCTCTTTCTCTCTCTCTCTGTCCCATTATGGGAGTCTGCACAGGACGCCCATCCTAGGAAATCAGAGCTTCCTGTTGTTTTATAAAGCCTTCCTGCAGAAAGGTTGAGATATGTAATCGCTATTCACCAGGGAAGTGGAGCAGACCAGTGTCAGGCACAATGGCAAGCAGGGATTGTTCCTCTTCTTGGTTCTCCTGGTGGAGTGTGGCTCTTCTCTTCTGGGGTGAGTACAACGTGTGTGTGTGGAGCCACACGTCTTCGGTCAGGGGCTGGAGAGAGAAGTGTCCCCAGTCGCTTGGCCTCTAGCTCACCTCTAAGGTGGAATGCTTTGGTGCATTTTAATGAGCCGACCACTTCAGAAGGAGCCTAGCTAGTCCCATGATTTGTATTTGTTTTTTGCTCACATTTTGTAATCATTGAATCGTGTACAATTATTCTGACCGGTTGTGATCAGATTGGTTGTGTTTATTAAATCTCAGAGTGTAGAAACGAGTTTAATTTGATGAAAACAGTTGCTTTTTACATTTTGTTTGGAGTTTTTTTGTGCAGTTATTATTACAATATTATTAATAATAACATTGTGATTGTTATTGTGTTCTCTGCAGGTTGAAATATCTTACATGATGTATGATGGTGTTTTCAACCAGCTTTATTTCCTAGCTAATTTGCTGAGTTTAATGTTAAACAAATAATAATGCCAATTAAGCATTAATGATCTCTATTTGTCTCTAATCTCGAATACTATGTATTGTCCATTGGCAGGGACTACGACAGTGGTCAGCTTAGTTAACCAGGAGTTTGAAAAACTACAATTCACAACACCTGGTGCATTGTTTACACTATCAACCCCAAGGCTGAGGAGACTCACGCCATATTTGTTGTGAATGACATAGACTACATCTAAACCATAAGGCCTCTGATTTATTAAGAACATTCACGTTTTCCTTTCCACAGGTAACTACATCATCGAGGGGGCAGCTAACAGTACCAACAGTAAGTTTAAAGTTTTTAAGTACTTTTTTGGCAACCATTGTACCCACCCCGATTGAGATTTCTTCCTTAAACTTTCAGTGACGGTTTCCCATACTAGATCATCTTGATCAGCACATTAATCAGATATGATGACGTTCTGTTTAGATCAGCCAGGGGGATTTCCATCTAATTTGTTGGACACATTTTCAATGAACACGAACACTCTAGGTTGGGGGGCTGACAAATTCAAGGAAATCCATTAGTCAAACCACGATGACACTGTGCCAGCGTATTGCAATGTGTTCTTAGACAGAAAACTCCTGGGGAGGTCTCCTATCCCGAAGCGCACGGGGGGGGGGGGGGGGGGGGGGGGGGATGGTCGGCAGCAGCTAGGGATGCAAGACATATAATTGTTTGGGGTCAAAGGTTAACCGAACCTTTATTAGGAGCAGCCTCCCACCTGGCTGCACTTCCTGTGCTTGTTCGTCATTCACCCCAAGCGCCATCAGCGTTCGACGCATGAACTCTGAATTGTGAAACAACTGGAGCTGTGGAAAGCCGCCTCCACCCTCCCTCTCCTTCTTCCTTTCCCCTCCTCTCTCCCCTGCTCCCCCTTTTCTGTTCCTCTTTTTCTGTGCCTTCCCTTTTATTTTATTTTCACCCATCTCACGCCTCCCCTCCCCCCCACCCCCATCCCCACCCAAATCCAGACCCCAGGCTCCTCCTCTGCTGAAAAGACACATTTCCTGATGTCATTACTAAATCAAAACGTTGCTCAGCAAACAGATGTTGTGCGAGAGGCCCAACATGTGGACACCGTGACGTAGATTAACATGTTTTTCCCCGAGAAAAAGCCGCATGCATTTCGGTTGTTCACACGGCAAATAGCCTACGTGTCTCTCTCTCTGACGAGGAAAAGTAGTTCAAGGACTTGACCTTTTATCAGGCGTGTCTTCGCTGCGGTGTAAGGGAATTCCAGTAGATGTGTTGGTACGATCACGATACAAAATGAGACAGAAATCTTCAAAATGAAGCTGGTGCTCACAGCCATAAGCAACAGCTTATCCCATGTCGAGCCAAAGTCGTCACCTCTCAGTTTCATTCAGTGTTTGTTTTTTCTTTGTCTTCTTTTTTTTACTAGCTTGTGTAAGTATGTTTTTTTTTAAAACAGCTGGCTTACAATTTTATCCAGGATTGTTCAACACCCTGAATATGAAATCACGGGCCCACACAGCACACCCTGCAGATTCTCGATCACATCCTCCCTTAAACGCTAAGCCCTAAATGTTTACTTATGTTTCCTATTTGGAGGAGACAGCCCAAAAGGCAAATAAATCACATGCTGTGAGTCGGCCAGGCCTTCAACTGTGAGAAACTGAGACTAAAAAGCAGAACAAGAGTTAAAGACTAAAGGGTTTTCAGATGTGCCGCCAGCAGCCCTGCCTTGGTGTGTGTGCTCCTTTTTTTATTTGGGAGAATGGAGAGAGACACGACAATCTCTGTAGCCTCCACCCCTTTCAAAGGCACCAAAGAAATCCTAAAGAAATGTGAATTGGGGAGAGGGGAAGAGCTGTTGCCAAGGCGCAGGGGCAGGCAGACGGGAGAACGTCGGGAGAACATCTGGTAACCGTGGGTAACACCACTCGGACATCTGGTGACGGAAGGTTACTTTGTGTCTCTCTTCCACCCTGGCGGGTTTCCTGTTATGCCTTGGCTCGCTCTTAGGGAGAAGTTAGCAGCTCGCTGTATAGATGGTCGTCGTTTTTCGGGGAACGCAACGCACCTCTGCTCGCTCTCTTCCTGACATGATGGGAGTGCTTGGTTTCCTTGGGGTGCTCCTCTCGGTTCTCGCTGGTGAGTGTGTGGTCTGACTCTCCCAACCCCCCCCCCCCCCCCCCCCCCCCCCCACCCCCCCCCCCCAGCATCCACCCCCTCACCCTGCTTTCCTCCCCGCCGCTGCAGTGTTAATGCAGGCCTACGCTGGCTCGGGATTCCAAACGTTCAGAGTTTCATCCGCTTTAGAATAACAATGTTGAGATGAATTGCGATGTCGGTTGATGTGTGTTTCTGTCGTGTTAAGTGTTGTTACTTGGGTATTGGGGTAACATTGACTGTGACATGTCATTTTGGTCGGGTTGCAATATTACGTTCTCATTGTAAAACGCTCACCAATTCGCCTTAACAAAATGTGTTGTTTTCTAATTATGACTGTATTTAACCAAGCAATTGATCGACACTATCCTCTTTAGAAAGCAGTAATGGAGAGTCCATCACAATACACGGTAAGATGATCATCTTCACTTATTTGAGCATTGTAAATGCCACATGGAATAAAGAGCTGTTTTTTTAAATATTAATTTATGTTGTTTTCTTGAAATTATGGCTCGTCTCCTTTACATACACCAACAATCCACATTCCCTCTATCCGTTTCATTCAGATTGTGGGAAAAATACACAAAACTGTGCATGGTACTGCGAGACCTGCAATGGCTTCGACCAAATGTGGTGCCTTACGGTGCTGATAGAAGATATGTGCTATAAAACTTTTAAAATCAAGATGGATCTGCACAACAGCACTGACTGGTGTGTCTGGAGTAATGTGAGGGGGTAAGAACTCTTGTGTTGACAATGCCTTTGTAGGTCCATTCAACATCAACATACAGTTAAGGAACACAAGGGTGAATGAACAAAGATGGGGTCACATGATGGATGCTCACAGGTAGGTAGGAGATATTTCAGGGTCTTGATCTGGAATGGTTGCTTTGGGATTGAAACTAAGCCTCCTCTTCATTAGACCCAGTGACGAGCAAAACCAAAATATGGGCAGATGGTGTGCCATTGGCCCATTTTGAGTTTGTTCAAGGTCACATTTTCATACAGTTTTACACAGTTTTAAGTCTCTCCTTTTATGCTGTCACTCGCTCTCTCTCAATCTCTTCCTCTCTCCCTCTCTCCTTTTTTGCTCTCTCTCTCCCCCTCTCTCTCCTTTTTTGTTCTCTCTCTCCCCCTCTTGCTCTTCTTATGTCACTCTCTCCATCTCCCCCTCTCCCTCTCTCTAAATATCTCCTTTTGTCCTTCTCTCCCTCTCTCTCTCCCTCTCTTCCTCTCTCGCTCACTCTCTCTCACTATCTCTCTCTCCCTCTCCATATCTCCCTCTCTCCTTCTCTCCCTTCCCTCTCTCCCTCTCTCTCACTCTCTCTCCATATCTCTCTCTCCTTCTCTCCCTCTCTCTCTCCCACTCTCCCTCTCTCACTCTCCCTCCCCTCTCTCTCTCCCTCTCTCCCCACCTATGTCTCTATCCGTGAATGCAGTGCGTACAACAACTTCACCATCTGCACCGAGGAGATGGCAGAGTGTCTCTTGATCCCGTGGCCCAACCCTATGGTGGAGAACATGTTCCTGGATATCCACTCCACCTACTTCCGCAACTGCCCCACCGAAGAGCTGAGCGACCCTCCGCCGGGTATCGTCCTTGCCTTGGTCATGACCCCCATCTCCCTGCTCCCTGTCATGGTGGTGCTGGTGGTGCTGAAGACCAAGAACGGAGACGGGAGCTCCTGAGGATGAAACACGGAGACATCTCAATATCTCTGGCAATAATGATATCAACCGGAGATAATGATATGCCATCTCCCACATCTCCATATGTCCGTATGTGAATAACCACCTTCAGGTATTTTAAATGTGAGAAAAACATTTAGTGTAATAATGTGATTCCATAGAATGGACTGAAACTCCCAACGCCCTTCACACCATTGAAGAGGACTCACCTGGTTATCTTGCAAACGTGGGAATTTGGTGTTTGCCGTTTTGTTCCCTATTTCAGATGTTTTCCATGCCAATGGCGCCACGACTGGCGGACTCTGTGTCCATTACCGAAAACATGCTAGCTTGATTTAAATGAAATGATGTGTAGCAGATGTAAAAGTATCTACTTGGAAAAGAGCATAACAGCGAAAATAGGAAAGAGGTTTCTAGAAACAAGATAAACTCTCTGCAATCACTGCAATGCACTGAATTAGCAACAACTTAGGTGAGAACATGGTGTTGTCATAGAAGTATATATGAGATGTAATGAGAACGCTTTGGAGAGGCATCACATGGAGACTGGAGCCACCTCTTCACATGATGAATAAGTTAATCTTACTGCTAGTATCAAGATGACAAAAGCTCTCAGGCTTGCAACGCTTAAAATAAAGTGTGAGGATGTTCCCTGAGCTGATGTACAACATTGTTGTACTAGGGATGATTTGTTAAAGCAGCACTAAGTCAGTTTCCTCCATAGCTGTGTTAGTTCTGTAATGAGCTGAGCCTATCCCTAAACCATAGAAACATTAACCACTTTAAAATCGACAGGGGACCCACACTGTATAGGACACAATAGCAAGAACTTATTTAAATATTCAACCTCAAATGAATGTATATTATTTTCTAACATATTTAAGAAACCATTCATCTTTATATGAATCTTGATATGTTTTAAAATGTATAGTACTCTTTTTTGACAGGGATGTGAAGGGACATGTTAGGTCAAGTGAGCAGTAGTACATGGAAAGTGTGGGCCAGTGATTGTCACGTTACCTTTAGCGTCACAATGGATGGAAAAGCCCACTATAAGACATGTCTTCCAGGTATTGTCCTTGCGATAAATCGTCCTCTCTTCCTCCCACCACACAATGACAACCCTCACTGCCTCTCGATGAGCAAGCCGAAGCGTATTGTAAACCGTATCTATACCTTGACCTTCTTTGATTTCAGACATGGAGACGTAAACACACGTGTCTTAATAAGTAACAATGAGCAATGACAAAGAGATGCATGGTTATCGTTGGCTTGAGTGATTATAAGATATATTCTATTATTTTGTAGTATTATTCTTGAAGGACAACGAAGCCGCTGAAAGGTGGCTTTCACATTTGGAAAAAAACTAAGAAATATGTATATGTATTTTAATATTCTGTCATCGTCCGGGCAAACTGGAGTATATGTGCTGTTTTTTTCTCACACAACCATGTACATTTTGTGTGAGTGACTTTACTGGATACCTGATCTTTATACATTTGTTGTTGGAGAGATTTTCTTTGTTTGTACTCTCTGGTCATCTAACTTAACATAAATAAAACTTTTTTTTTATACATTTCGAGATTTCTCCAGTAATTCTTCTGAAATGCTCTGAACGATTCGTGAATCAAACCATTGTAATCACTGTATTCAGACTCCAGTTCCACCAGTGCAACTCATCTGATGTTGCATTACTCAGCGCAATAGGACAGCAATTAGACCAAGAGCTATGAAAACACACGGCCCCTCAGCTATATAGTTATGCTTGGCAGATAAAAGTGTGCTCCTTGAAGTGCTTCCGGAAGGAATTCCCAAAGTGCAGACTGAGGATTCTCTAGGGCTCACTGAAATGAAGGAATTGTAATCATAGCAGTAATATGATGTCATGAATACTGGGTAGATATACGAGGAAGATTAAATTGTGAATCAATAGCAAGGATGAGCTTTTGGGTTAATGGAAATTCTGTTGTCCTGAGAGTGTGTGTGATGATCCATGCTTTCGATGTGGTTCGATGTTGAGGGGCCAATCGTAATATTTTGCTGTGGCCAGTGAGACCAAGAGACTCCGCTCTGACATATCACACCCTCATCTGGCATCAGTCGAGGGTGGGATACATGCTGTGTGTGAGTGTCCATGCACTCGTGTCTGTGTGTGAGTGTGTGTGTGTGTGTGAGTGTTTGTGTGTGTGTGTGTGTGTGTATGTGTGTCTGCGCATATGTGTGTGTGCATGCGTGTGTGTGTGCATATGGGTGTGTGTGTGTGTGTGTGTGTGAATGTGTGTGTGTGTGCAAGCATGTGTGTGTGTGTGTGTGTGTGTGCTTACGCACGCGTGAATGTGTGCGGCGTGTGTGTGTGTCTGGGAGTACTGGCTGGGAACATGTGTTTGCTGACCTTCTTCCTGTCTGTCTAAAAGTCAGGTCATCCTTCTCCCCGCGCCCTGCTGATCTCATGCTCTGTACAGTAGGCCAGAGTAGCTGGTTGCTTTTCCAGTTCGGGCGGGCCAAATGACCACCATTGCAAAGGCTAATACATGTTTGCTTCTACCCCTGTCTGTCCTTTATAAAGTAGTAGTATTTGATAACTATGATGATTTTATGCTGTATTACAAAAGTATGATAATAGGATTAGGGCAATGTGTCCAATATAGGAGTAAGTGTATTTATATTATGAATCATATGGTGAAGAAAAAGAACAGGCAACATGTGCAGTGTCATTGATAACAAATAGCCAACTCATTGTTGACTGTGGCACATTATACAAACGTATCCGTCAATCACCTGCCCTCTAGTGGTTATTATTGGCAGCAAAAATGCTATTCAATCATAACCAAATAAAAAGGACATAGCTTAGGTAAAAAGTTGATTAAGTAATGAATACATGAATTAACATTTGGTAATTACATAACATAATCAATTGTCTGACCTACATTGGTTTCTCTTTGTTTGAAAACCATTCAAAGTTATGTTTATTGCTGAACCTGGGGCTGGCAAGCTCAAGACTCTCACTTCTCTTATTTCTGTTATTACAAAAAATAAGATACACATCTGAAATAAATTCTCCCAAAATCCCCTCCTCATTCACAATGAGATCAACATCATTCTCCCTGCAAGTTACCCCAATACCATGTCCCGGTTTCAAAGTCATTACAGAACTCAGGCTTGATAAAACGAAACAGATACTCGTGTTTTTGTGTACATGTGAGAATACTTGTGCTGAGGATATATACGTTGTAGAACACTTGAAGATACGGAAGAAGGAGGGACACAAGAGGAGCCCTATACTATGGATTCATTTTCTATATTACAGTCCTTTAGTTATTTCAATTAACAGTTACATAACACTTCAAAAGGTCCCTTAAAGTGTTAATGGTATCAACCAACCAGCCCTGTGGGTTTCGTTACTGCAATAATCAATCCTTATATGAAGTTGCTTGACATCCTGGTGTAGGCTTGTTGTGGTTCAACTGACTACCAGCTATAGCCCACATATGTCATGGAAGGTGTTGAAGTTACTGTATTTTGTTTAAACTTACATGCAGTCCTTCAATGTGTGCAGTTGAAGAATGTAAAGGCATCTTCAATAGTTCTTATATGATATAACTCCTATGAACCTCACATGAGAAACCTCATGTGACAATTCCCAAGGACGACAAGGACTACAGGACAACCCTCAGCATTCTCTCAATGACCGTCTCCGTCGGAAAACGCCCTGCAGTGACGAGGCTTAAGGATCTTGAGAAACCAAACCAGACTTGTTGTGCACGAATAGCCTGGCCTTTGCCACTTACTCTTAGTCTGTGCCCACATGACTGTGTCTTTGTGGAAAGCATATCTTCCAGGGAAGAAGGGGGTTACGCAGATGGAAGCCCCAGATATAGAGCTCTTAGGACGATTGTGTGTGTGTGTGTGTGTGTGTGTGGGGGGGGGGGGTCATCTATTGTGATGTCAGCCTGTGGAACTAATTAACCCAGATGAGAGGAGACACAGAGACAAGTGCCCAGGAGAACCAGGCCCATGCATGTTACACCAATAGACTGCCGACACCAGGGTTAGCTGAAGTCAGATAAAGGATCTTCCATGACAAAATGTCATCCTATAGGTGTGTCAACCCCTACTATTCCAATAAAACAAACCAAAATAGTTCAAATGCTAACAGAGTACAAAATGTATGCTGATTTATAAACTATAAATATGTTGAAGTATAGTTTAGCTTGCCTCAAGATGGCAGTGTTTATAAACTTATGACAGTGGTTTGCTTTGCTAAAAGAAAAAAAAATTATGTAAACGCTTTTGTAATAACCATTTTATTCTGCAGTAGTTTGTACAGTTTGTCCTCACATAATTGACCAAGTTTTGAATATCCTGCTTGTTCTCTTATGACTCTGTTCAATAATGAGCATAACTATTATTTTAAGCATTCAAACCCATGTCTGAGGTTTGTGGGCACAGAATCATAATGTTTGTAAAGCATGTTTGGGTTTATCTTTGACTCACCCCTAACACACCACATGATTTCAACATGAAACGCGAAAACCAGAGAAATCAGACCGATTATTATGGTAGAAGTAACAAGCTTATGATCACATTGGTTATTAGTATGTTCATAGTCTATTTTATAGAATATTATACTCGCTAGCTTAATGTTAATTATGTTTGATTAAAAAAAAGATATGGATAAAAGGGGAATGCATGTGATATAGGTACTGTAAATACAATTCGTTTTTGAACACCTGCCAATTAGGTTACAGATCTTGGCCTATATCGTCAAAGAAACACATTCAAGATATGCACTCATGGGTAAACGCCCGCACGCGCATACACACACACACACACACACACACACACACACACACACACACACACACACACACACACACACATACACAGTTGCATTGTGTTTCATTGCACCATTTCAATAAAGCAGCCTTAAGGTATAATATGTCATTTCTGCCACTAGGGGTCGTTCAATCAAAATATTAACAAAATATGTACTTTGATGATATCGTTGTTGTCTTCACCATTGGTGGTTAAAATCAATCTGACGTAACTATGGCAGAAATCATGTTCACGGACGAGTTAATGTATTTAAGTTGACAATTTTCAAATGCCAATGAGTGGGCGGGACAAACTCCACGGAAGTTAGGGGGTAAAGTGCATATGACGCCATTAACATGCGACCAAATGTAACAGACCGTTACCGTAGATAAAACTATGGATTTCTCTGGGTTTGAACATTGTTGGAAACAAAATGGAAGTACAAAACTCGAAAGAAAACTCATAAACAAAATATATAAAATAGGTCTAGTCATTTTTTGATATTTGAATGCTACATGTAATACCTTTAAATGTATGCAGGTACAAACACACACAAAAGAGAGATTTAAAGTGGAAAAACGCATTTGTGGGAATTTATTCCCATTTCAAAGCGCTGGCAAACAAGAGTTTCTCGCTCAGTGTGAGTGACTCCATCTGTAGCCCCATCTGTTTATAGACATGGTCTGTCAAGGACTGCTATTCACTACCTGACAATGCTTAAGGGATTGAGCCTATACACACGTAGTTTATACTGTTATGTGTGCATAGCTCTTGTGCACATGCAACAGTGGAAGCATGGAATAGGCTACCTTGTATCAGGAGGTGGCTGGAACTGGATGAAATTGAACTGAAAAACAAAAATGTCCACAACAAGGAAGCAGGCGGACGGTGGTGTTTAAATGATAAATAATATCCCTATGAGATGTATAAATGAGAAAATGTGTAATGTTACCTCTTCTCTGTTATCAGTAGGCCTACTTGCTATTAACTTGAATAAAATGTGTCCCGGGTGATTGTGTTAGGATAGCACAGTGACACACGTCCTTTTGCTCCATGTCGTCGTTTGAATCTGGTTAGTGAGTGTAATGAGTTTCTAAACTGTACAAAATGATGAGGTCTTCACCTATCAATTACTTTCTGTCTTCTCCCCATATCGACCCTACTCTAGATACAAGACCATTGAATCGGCTTTGCTAATATGCATTCATATAGCATCATTTGAACATGAATGAATGTTCAGAGTTAAATGTGTCTTTTGCCATTAGTATGACGACATGCTAATGGGAGGAGAATGTAATTCTCCACATGCAGTTTAGATCACTGGTCGTTTTTTTTGGGATTGTATCACATAGAATAAGGAAGGTGTCTTCAGAAATAACACTATCCACTAGACATGTAGCTATCAGCACTAGCAGTGGATTTCACACTTTAACAAGCACATCTTACATATTTATAAATTGTTGTTTAATTTAGATCTTTGCTTTTACAGTAGTTAAAGTGTTACATCACCCTTGGTAAAATAATAAAACAAACTAACACCTGTCTGTCAAGTCATAGGCTATTAGAAAATGGGGTGCACAGTAGAACCTCATTTATTTTAGCAGTGATGTAGCCTCGGCATTGTAACCTCTGCTTTACAATGCTGGTATTGTAGTTACAATTCTACTACTCATATTTCTTAATTTAGTTTGTGATTTGAAAAACAAAAGCAGACCTACGTATGTTTGTAAGTATGTAAGCTATTTTTGAATATAACCACAAAATACCACACGGTTTGTGATTCTAAAGACATATGCAAATAGCATTTTTGAGCTGCCTTTGAAATGAATACAAAATAAATCCTGCACAATACTAGATTAATGTTTAACTCTGGAAGGTATTTTAGTTTTGGCTGATAATGCTAACGATAAAGAAAGTGTGTCCTTCCTAAACCTGTTACAGAAGAAACCCCCATGAGAAGACAGTTTCACTTTGTACGCCCATACCGCAACCCATGGATTCAACAACTGCCCTCAGTTGTGTGGAGATATACAGAAGACAGAGATCACTCCATCTATGAAGCCCATAGTGTTCTACGAAGCAATAAAACCCATCCAATACAAACATGTACCATTGTGTTCAAGGTATAAGAAGAATAGAAGCTCAAACAGAAATGCCTTTGAAAAATTCTTTATTTCTCTGCCATTGACAACAGTGTCGTGGATAGAAAGAGACGAGCCCCTTGATTATGTTTTTATTTAGCTATCTAACCCACGTCCTGTGAATGCTTTGATGCCCGTTTCTGAGGATGACAAAGATTAATGCTATCGAAACAGACAAAGGATTCGAAAATAAAGACGAAGAGGATATTGGGTCTGGATTCATAAACAAACTAAACTCCAATTTCAAGTCGTTTTTATCTGGGGGGGGGGGGGGGGGGGGGCTTTAATAGAAGCCTTTTAATAGATTAAAAACAATTGTAACATGGAGGTGTGGTGCGTGTGTGTCACTGTGGCATAGACGCACTCTACCAGGCACCTGCCTTGAATTAGATGAATGGGCTTCTGCCATAGAAGGGATTCAAGGCGGGGGGGGGGGACGGACGGACGGACGGACGGACGGACTACACTGGGGGACTGAGAGCATCCGCAGCGTCTCCTCAACTGGACTGATGGGGAGTGAACAGCGAATCCCACACCTCCACTTTCATGATGGAGCGGCCCATGGGGGACATGGTGGCCTTGATGTCCAGGTAGCTCCCCGCATAGGTGATCCCTGAGCCGACAGCCTCCTCCCGGACGAAATGCTGCTGCTTCTTGTCGTAGTACATCTCTTTGTACAGCGCCGCGTCGCACTCGCGGCCCTTGGCGTAGAGGCCCACGGCGAACCAGTTCTTGTACAGGTTGTAGTCCCAGGGCACGGAGAACATCATGGCCACCGTCTCGATGTAGTCGCTGCGGGTGCGCTCGAAGAGGTCGTAGGTCAGCACTCCGACGCTGCCGGTGGCTTGGGAGCTGGACTTGCTGAAGGTGCAGACCTCTGTGTGCAGGGGCCGCACTGTGGGCTGTGGAGGGTTGTAGACCTCCCCGCTGTCCAGGAACACCCTGGTCACACACGCACGCACACACACACACATATGTACACACACACACACACACACATACATATATACACACATATGTACACACACACACACATATATATACACACATACACACATATACGCACACGCATAGAAGCACACACACATACACATATACAGACAGACATACACACACACATACACACACACATATATATATACACACACACATACACATATATACAAACACACACACACATATATCCACACACACACACACATAGATCCATGCAAGCACAGACACGCAAACACACATGCAGGTCAATTATTCTCAGTAACAGATATAACACAGACCCAGATACATTACAGTGTTTGGCATTGTTCTGACAATGACCAGTGGGTTTATGCAAAGGGAGGGCGTGTGTGTGGGGGGGGGGGGGGGGGGGGGTCTTACCTGGGGTTAATGAGGCAGTAGTTGTTGGTGATGTTGGAGATCTCAATTGTCACATTTCTCTTAGTGGTAATATTAGCAGCCACAGCTTCGGCAGATTCTGACATCCTGAAACGTTTATGTTATTAGTGTGGGGAGTTCTGTCTCTCTCTCTATCTCTCTGTCTCTCTCCGTCTCTCTGTCTCTCTGTCTCTCTGTCTCTCTGTCTCTCTGTCTCTCTCTCTGTCTCTGTCTCTGTCTCTGTCTCTGTCTCTCTCTCTCTGTCTCTGTCTCTGTCTCTGTCTCTGTCTCTCTCTCTCTCTCTCTCTCTCTCTCTCTCTCTCTCTCTCTCTCTCTCTCTCTCTCTCTCTCTCTCTCTCTCTCTCTCTCTCTCTCTCTCTCTCTCTCTCTGTAGCTGGGATGGATTATTCAGCGTTAAAAGACATGCTAGACGGCGCACGGCAACCCTAATCACTATTGTGTTCTACCAAACTTGTTGAAGAAATGATTCCATTAATTAATGATTTCCATTTGCTTCTGCAAATGCAACGTTAATGCCGCTCATAGTAGAGGAGAGACCCTGGATATGAGATGGGCGAGGCCTCTCTGAACATGATCCAATATACAAAACGTTTTCAGCAGAGAAAGTTCTGAAGCCCACCACTGAATTTACTCGGCTCATTAGTCTGATTCATGTTACTCTCATTAGTCATTATTCAATTCATTATTGAAATAGCAATCATTAAAGTTGCAGTTCAGAGAATGGAGGAAAAGAGTAACAATGATACATAAAAAACATTGGTCTACCCACAACATAGTGACCTACTAAAGGTCCCCAATTCTAAATGTCAGCTTATATTCAGTAAACTATGTCAAATAAGTTATCCTTACCTGTGCAGCAGCTCTTAACTTCAAGATCCAAAATGGGAAAAGTAAACTAAAAGGGAGTTGACGGTTATTTCTTTTCCTCCGAAAATGATCTGTCCTTTAAAAAACAAAACCCTCCCTCTTGCAACCCTAACCAGCAGTACGGAACACACCCTGTTTCGAAATACACAGTCACACAGTCATAGCCCATGGCATGGAAAGAAAATGAAAAAAATAAGTGGGATGTGAATCACAAGGCAAACAGTTTTGCTCTCTGTATCCCAAAAGAGGGTTGCCACACCCTGTTTTCTTTTTCGTTGTTTGGCTTAAGTTTAGAAACATAGCAATTATTACAGATTGGATTTGAATTTATGATGTGTGAGTGTGAGAGATGCAAACACGCATACCTCTGCTTCGGTGTGTGAGTGTGTGTGTGTGTGTGTGTGTGTGTGTGTGTGTGTGTGTGTGTGTGTGTGTGTGTGTGTGTGTGTGTGTGTGTGTTTGTGTGTGTTTGTTTGTGTGTGAGTTTCTAAGGAAAAACCACTGGGATGGCTGGGGTTGCTAGGGTTAGGGTTCCTGTGGTATTGTGCCACAGGACCAGCAAGGAAGCACAGGCGTCCCTTTGGCGAATTGTGCAACATTTTGCTCAACGGGAAGTAAAGAATGAGTGTGTCAGAGGTCCCATGGCCTAATCACATTCTTCACACCCCTTACCTTTACAAAGTTCTACGTCTGCAGCTTGTGATCCTATCATTATCATTGACAGCTCGCTCATACAACGTCGTTGTATCTGTCATTCACAAATATATATAATTAGGAATGCTTTAGTCTTTCAGGAATAATGTTAGGGAGTCTGGGATGGAGATGCAATGACAATGACTAAGAACTGTGATGAATTATTTTTATTTTTATTCAGGTAGTAAGAACAAAATAAGGTGCATTTTGTACACTGTTTGAAAAGCCAACGGAGAACATGAAGACTCCCTGATGAAGATGAAGTCATCAGTCGCGCGAACCTAGAAACAGCGCGCATGCCTCTGCGGTTCGATCAATTTCAAGGATCAGTATCTATCCAACATCCCCAATTGTGTTTTAACAAGCAAGTCTCTAGTCGTTTTCCTGAAATCTCTTCTAATTTCCCATTTTGTCATAGAGCTCCACCTTCACGATGGCCTTGCCCATGGTGGACATGGTGGCCCTCAGCTCCACCTGCGCCGTCTTGTACTCCAGCCCGCTGCCGGTGGCGTCGGAGCTGGCGCACATGCTCAGGTCCTTCCCGCCGTACATCTGCTCGTACAGCTGCTTGTCGCAGGCCCGCGACAGCTCGACCATGCCGACCGCCAGCTTGTTCTTGTAGAGGTTGTGGTCGAAGGGCACGGAGAACATGATGGCAGCGCGGTGAGCGGCGGCGCGGTTGTGCATGTGGAAGAGGTCGTAGGTCAGCAGCCCCACGGCCCCCGTGGCCTTGTTGTCATCCTTGTCGAAGGAGCACACCTCCGTCTTGCCCGTCCGGACAGTGGGCTGCGGTGGGTGGTAGCTGAAACCGCTGGACATGTAGACCCTACGAGAGAGAGAGAGAGAGAGAGAGAGAGAGAGAGAGAGAGAGAGAGAGAGAGAGAGAGAGAGAGAGAGAGAGAGAGAGAGAAAGCATGGAGAGGCAGAAAGAGAGAGAGAGAGGGATATAGAGATGTTTATTACTTAGCAACCGTCACATGGCAACAGCCAAGCTACCGACATTTCATTACTTTTGTGTACATAAGATTTTCTGCTTTTCTAGAATAATATCGTCCGACACTGACACTAAAAACCCATGATGATAACAATAAAATAATTCATAGAGAATAGATATCAGATCATACATCTGAATAATACAAATAATTCACTTTTTAATTTCGAACACAAACAAAAGTTTTTTCTTTCTTTCGGGGAACTTTGGTATGCGGTGTATGCGGTGTACTTGTGAGTGCTGGGTATTTCCAGGGTGAAACAGCTTGGGCTGATGGATAGAGCGTGACTGTTGCAAGTGCTGCTATGGACTTATAAGCAACAGAAAGCAAACCTCCATGCAATGTGAAATGGGGTGGAGTATGTCAGTGTATGATGGATAGGTGGATATTTTCAGGGAAAAGGGATGTCACACATGAAAACCACTCAGCCAAGAGACTGTCTACCCTGCCAGGTACAGATAAATGTAAAAGCATGACACACATAACAAAAGGGTTTGCTATTATTGTGGTAAAGAGACGCAGAAAGTGAGAGGAGAAAAAATGTAATTTAAATTAAAGTTACTAAGTTACAAGACTGCAGCAATTCTGAATATCAAAGGTTGAGTCTTTAACTTGCAAATATACACATTCATTATTTTGTCTTGTGTCCCTCAGTACAGGTATTTCAGAAAGAATCTTGCAGTTTACATAATAATTACCATAAAAATCCCAAATATTTACCCAGCACTAACATATGCAATTTTCTCCAGTAAATCAGGTCTACGTGAAATTCTATTAAAATGTATCACTCTCTATGTAGGCCTTCACTTCTTAATAAACATCCATTGTTATCACTGTTTTAACAACCAATAAATAGATATAGGACAGAAAATAAACTGTTCTGAAGCAAAGGGTTTCATGTTTCCAAACATCACATATATGTTATAGTGTGTTATGACATAGTCTTATAGTGATTCTAATCACAACGATTTTGTACTTACTTAGGGTTAATGAGACAGTAGCTGCTGCTGAGATTGGTGATTTCCACCGTGCAGTTTCTGTTAGTGTTGAAAGTGGCTGACACAGCCTCCGCAGTCTCTGGCATCTTGGCTGCGAGGGGGAACACAAAACACACGCTATACCGTTAATGCTACCCAGCACCAGAGGTTCCCAACACTCAAGTGCCACTTTCATATTGCACAATTTGATGACTCAAAACGTTTATGCTTAGGCTGAACCAGTATTGAAAGAGCAATGGAATTTCATTGTAGCATTTTCATAGGATGTTATGTTGTCATGCTACTGTTCCGCATTTAGATATGCACAGAGCCTGTCACCCATTCTTTTTTAATTTAGTTTATTATACAGTTGGAATCATGCTAAAAGTTAGTGGAGACATATTTACCTTTTGTCTTTTTGAGTTGGTCACTGTTGTGTGAGAAAGATTTTTCCAAGTTTCTGTCTTCCCGAGCCTTTGGTGGAATAGAGAGGACGCCCTCCTTCTCCAGTTTCACTGGCACAGTACTTGTTTCAACACACGCTCGGGCGTGGTCACTTTCCATTATGAGCACACAGTGGCTTTCACACACGAGGGGAGTAAACTTGTCCTTAAAATGCAGTACATTTGAGCTATGCCACTCGTCAAGATACCGAGTGCATTTTCAAATTGGATAGGAATTATTTTCGCAGGGGAAGTAAGAAAGGGTTCTGTTGAGATGGAAAGTAAAAAGAAACATTTATTCTATTCTCTTTATTCAAACATTTATTCTTACACACACTTTTTATTACAGACTTATCACTGCTCTCTGTGTATGTTGATTGCCAAATGATCTGCATCACTTTGGAAGAAATCATAAAACTTCATTCACTACTAGTAAATACTGATTTCACTTCCAAATATGTGACTGAAAGGTGTGGTTCCCATGACCCTAGGTCATCCCTCATACCAGTGTCCTATGAAGATCTATGTTCAAGCAGGTGAAGCCTCTGGTCATTTGTATGTTTCCCTTACATTCCAAGACTAGTTGACCAGCAGAATGTTTTCTTCAGCTACGCCTATATAATGACTGTCCTCCCTCTCCCTTTTTCCTGTAAAACCTGTGTATCTTCCCCTTTGGGGCAGTTCTCATGTGTTCTGTAACTCTTCCCATGATCACACTCATCTGTGTTTTTTTTTTGTGTGTGGTGTGCAGCACTGTGTTTTTGAGTGCTGCACACCACACACGAGAGAAAATCTACAGAACTTGTTGTGCACCCAAGTTTTTATCATGGAAAGTAGTTCTTAGGTGGGTTGGGTGGTGGTGGTGGTGCGGGGGAGGGGGGGGGGGGGGGGGTTCTGTAGCTCCTGCAGGTGTGGGCAGGTGACACATTCCTTGGTGCCACCCCACCGGAGATGACACACGCGTTTCAACACACTGTCTGACTCCTAAGCCGCTCAATGTTCCACAGCATAATCACAACAGAGCATGGAGGAGAAGAGTAAACATGCTCTGTTCTTGCTTGTAGCAGCAGGTCGAATTACAACTGTGTAGGTGTGTGGTACACAGTGTCACTCTGTGTGTATGTATGTTTGTGTGTATATGTATGCATGTATGTATGTCTGTATGTGTGTGTGTGTATGTATGTATGTATGTATGTATGTATGTATGTATGTATGTATGTATGTATGTATGTATGTATGTATGTATGTATGTATGTATGTCTGTGTGTCTGTATGTATGCATGTATGCATGTATGCATGTATGTATGTATGTATGTGTGCGTGTGCATGTGTGGATGTTTGTGTGTGTGCGTGTGTGTGTGCATGCGTGTGTGCGTTCATGTGCGTACGCGAGTGTGTGCGTGTGTGTGTGCGTGTGCCTGTGTGTGTGTGTGTGTCTGTCTGATTTCCTGTCTATATTTCTTTCTATCTTTACCTGAGTTAAATGGCTGGAATTCATTTCATGTGTGGTTTCAGAGGAAGGAAATTGTACTGTACTGCAGCTCTTGTGCTCAGAGGCTACTAGGTCGATGAGCAAACCTGTACACTTGAAGTCACCAGATGGCACCAAACATTCACTTTTACAGATACAGTAAGTTGTCACTTCACATGCCTGCCTCTGTGTGTATGCTGACAAGTTACGATGCAGATAAAGCAACACTACCCTTGTGACCACCAACTGTTACAACAAAAATACTAACTGATATTCAAATATAAAGACACCCACACACACACAGACACACACACACACACACACACACTCATATGCGCAAACATGCACACACACACACGGCACATGCAGACACACATGTCAGCCACTCGCACGCCCTCACACACAAATGCATGCACGCACGCATGAATTCACACACACACACACACACACACACACACACACACACACACACTCACACACACACACACACACACACACACACACACACACACACACACACACACACACACACAAGTATATTAGGTCCACTACTCTGGTAGATACACTTTTTGGAAGGATGTTATCTTCTCTGTAATGGTCCACTGAATGCCTTTACTATGGCATTACATGATATTTTCATTCATCAACAATACATAACAATGCATACCATGGTGCAATCAGTGGAAATACTCTTAATGCCGCAAACTAAGTTCAAACCGTTTTCCCTTCTTTATTATAGCTAATATGTATTGGTATCATTATTGTTTTGTTCTCCATCTGCAATACAGCCTGTGATTTCAGTATTTTCATATGTAATAGTGGGGCCGATTAAAACAAATACATCTCATTATAAGCAATCCTCCTCCACAATGACCCACACTGGAGCTGGATCTTAGAATACATCTGCTGTCCAGCTCTCTAGTTGGCCAGCGTGCCCGTCTCTAAATCCACACTCAAAGACACTTGATGTTATTCCAATAAAAACACAACAACTCCGTTTTACTAGACAAGACAGGTGACAGATTGTGTCTGCAATGACTGTTCCTCTAAAGATACGGTGAGCTGAAATGTCCGAAGGGATAAGCTATAGCATTAGCCTACAGTTTACATTGAGTTGAGGGAAAAGGTTTCTACCTAAAGAAGATATTATGAAGGAATCTATAGCTATTATTAAGAAGTATAAATTGGAATAGTCATTTATTGTACAGGATGTACTTACACTGTGGGATTGCAGGATGAGTAGCACAGACACCATTTTCATTTTATTTACAAAGTCGCAATGTTCTGTAATTTTCTCAAAATCCTGTCCAAAGCAAATGTTTCAACTATCATTTATCCGGCTCCAAGGTTTCTTTTTTAGTCCTGCTGTTATGAATGGTACAACAACAAATCATTCTCTAGCATTTACCAACTACACTTTTTGCTGCTTAAACACATATTGTTGATGAACACCAATATCGAAACACCTTTTACGACAATGGACCACATCTTTGGTGGATAACATATTGTTGCACATGGTGATATATATGTTTCCGGGAATTTTCCAAGAAGATCGAATCATGCTTTTGTTGGAACACAACCCAAAACTTCATCTTTCACAAACAATACAATTCAATACACAATATAATAACAATATCATGAAAATGAATCCAGCATTTACTACTAAAGACAGTATATACCTAGGATGTATGAGACTCTTGGTGAGTATAGCACCATATGCAATGCCAGAAATGTATAGCTTAAAGACAACCATTTTCTGTTATAAATTCACACTTTGAGGAATACCACTTAGCTGATTCGATGAAGGGACACATTCACAGGTGTTCCTATTGAACGTTCCCAGGTGCAAATTGGGAGGCACTACGCAGGTGTTTCCAGTTGTGGGTTGATTCCTTTTCCATCACCTCTGGGGCAAAACATTTTCATACAGCACTTTTGTTTGACTTTAAACACAACCTGCCTGACACACAAAATATCTTACTGACATTGTAATGCTTAATAATTCATGCAACCCTACGGCGGAAATGTTCATTGGTCGCAATAAAACCAGATTAAGTAATATAATATGAATTCTAAACGTTTCCATAGGCCGGGGGATCGTGGGTTAATTCCTTCTTTTAAAGTGTGCCACACGGTGTTATATCGTTTCTGTGGCGTGGGGAGTTTTTTGTGATTGAGATTAATCCTTTGAGCCATCAGAATGGTCCTGGAAAGGTAAAGGTTCTCACACGTGGGGTAATGGCTTGGGTGTGAGCAGAGAGAGATTATGCAAACTTCCCTGTGATTAATTTTCGGCCAGAGATGAATCTCCGTCGCTGGTGGCGTGGGTAGGGTGGGGATAGCATATTGATTGATTACTGTGGGGGGTGGGGGTGGGGGTGGGGGGGGGGGGGAGGTGGGATGCGGGCACGTTTACTTTTTGATGAATCGGCTGTCAGAATGGCTCACAACCAAATTTGGCCCCCATAAATGAATGTTTAAGTGATTATGGTATGTTAAATAAAATAATTACACGTCCATTGAAGGAGATTAAATTTGTGCCACAATACAAACTAAAAAAGAGAAGCTATTGGAATATCCTGGAGTTGAATGGATACCACATGGAAACGTGATTTAATTTAAATCTATAATGAATTGCAATTCTCAACAGGGAAGTCCTTGACATTAATCTGGGTGTGTATTTATGTGTGTGAAGACACACGTTTGTGTGTTTGTGTGTGTGTGTGTGTTTGCTGTGTGTGTGTGTGTGTGTGTGTGCAGAGACGTGTGTGTGTGTGTGTGTGGGGGGGGTGTGTGTGTTTGTGTGTGTGTGTGCAGAGACGTGTGTGTGTGTGTGGGGGGGGTGTGGGTGTGGGTGTATGGGCATGTAAGCACATCTGTGAGTGTGGTGTGTGTGTGTGTGTGTGTGTGCATGTGTGTGTGTGTATTTGAGTATGTGTGTGTATGTGTGTGTGTCTGTGGACAGGATTTCAACAGGGCAAGGAGCTGCTGGAGCAGAGGCTTTAACTTGATGGCGCATGCCAGCGCATCCTCCCTCTCACATTACCATGTGATAACGCATGAGAAGGGGTGGTGGTGGTGGTGGCGGCGGTGGAGGTGCTGTGGTGGTGGTGGTGGTGGAGGTTCTGCTGCGGTGGTGGCAGTGGTGGTGGTGGCGGAAGCGGGAATAAATGCACGCCTCAGAGATGATTTCTGCTCAGTGGCCATTCATTCCCTCACCTCTCCGAACACAGATCGATAGCGCCGCCGCTGCCAGAGATCAGAATACATTTGTGTCGCCCCTCCGGGGACACAGAGAGGAAGGAGATGGGTATCAGGTGGAAATATACAATGGACCGGTACATTAAAACAGGAACAAGCGAAACACAAACAAAACTCAAGTCAAGTAGGCTGTCCGTAATTAAGAAGGACATCTTGCTCTCCTCTCTCTCTCTCTCTCTCTCTCTCTCTCTCTCTCTCTCTCTCTCTCTCTCTCTCTCCCTCTCGCTCTCTCCCTCTCTCCCTCTCTCTTTTATTTCCACACACTTTCTTTTTCGTTCTCTCGTGCATTCACTCTCTCACTTGTTCACTGATTCTTTTTCTCAAACAACCAATTCTCTCCAAGCCATGTCAAAGTCAAAGTTGTCTATGTATGTTGTTCTATTATTTGTATTGACTACTTTAGAGTTTTCAGCATACAAATAATTCAAAATATGCAAATGCATTCATAACACTTAACACACAAGGAAGCTCCCTCGCTAAGGAATGTTTGTTCTAAAATGTTCAACAACTCACTTGATTAATATATTTCAATGCTCCAGATGGCTTTGGCATTTTGGCTGTTTGACCGCAGATTTGTTCTGATTGTTGTTTTAATTCTCATCTTGTATAAATATGTGCTTCCCACACAATTAAATACACAGACTCTCTCTCTCTCTCTCTCTCTCTCTCTCTCTCTCTCTCTCTCTCTCTCTCTATCTTTTCTCTCTCTATCGCTGTCTCTCTCTCCCACACACACAATGTGAAAGACGTTGCAACGAAAGTAAACACTTTTGTCTTTTACCCGCCTCATCACTTTGACCGTTTTTCGGGGTCATCTCTGAAAGACATCGAGGGCGAGTGGGGGGGGGGGGGGGGGGGGGGGGGTGCACAAGCGTTTCGGGAAAACATGCTGCATCACCAAGTTTACCGTCCATTTCCATATCCCCAGACGCCACATCCTCATCCCTCTTTTCAATTGACAAAATGATAAACACTGGGCCTGTGTTTACCACTGATCTGGTGAAGAAAAGACGGACAGTGGAGGGGGATCAATACGGTCCCGCCCCTCAGGCCCTCCGCTCTCTCCAGGAATTGACTTTTTTTCCTCTCCCCCCCACCTCCTGGTGCAGCCTGCCGTCTGATGGCCTGATCCTCTCTCTCTCTCTCTCTCTCTCTCTCTCTCTCTCTCTCTCTCTCTCTCTCTCTCTCTCTCTCGCTCTCTCTCGCTCTCTCTCTCTCTCGCTCTCTCTCTCTCTCTCTCTCTCTCTCTTTCTCTCTATCTCTTTCACACTATCTCTTACACTCTCTCTCTCTTTCTCTCCCACGCTCTCTCTCCATCTCTTGCTCTCGCTCCCCCCCACCTCCACCAACCCTCCACCCTCCTCCCCTCCTCCTCGTCCTCCCTTTATCCCTCCCTCCCCCCCACCGGCTTTATAACAAATATAATCCCATTGATCCGGAGTCCGATGGGAAGCGTTGCTCTGTAAACACACCAGGTGCTCAATAAATAAAAAATAAAAAAACCTGCACATGGTGCAGCTGATGTTTGCCGTCCGGGGGGGTGGGGGCAAACACCAGCTGCACCACGTGCACACAACATCAGAGCGAGAGAGATTGAGGGGGGCGGAGGTGGTGGGCATTGTCGTGGAGGGCAAATCGGTTGGGTGGGGGATGTGGCGGAAAGGATGGAAAGGAAAGGATGGCGGTGGTGGAGGAACCGGGTGTATGATACTATTGGATGTACTTGTTCCTGAGTGGTTGGGCTCATTTATCACCTTTATTGCTTTCTGGTCTTGTTGCCATACAACCGCTGTATTCGCCTCCCTTCACCCCTCAGATGCACCTGTTAGTCCATGGATCCCACCCCCACACACTCCCCCACACGGACCCTCCTTTTGTTCCTGCTCTCTCTGAGGTGCATGGCGTTATTTAAAGGGATTGTGAGCCCACCTTACCCAGCCCTATAAGCCTACATCATTACCTGCCAGTTTAAAAGGGCACAATGCAGTGGGTAGCGATTCTTTTTTAAGTTACCTTGGTTATTTTCTGTTTCTTCTCCTGTGTGTCTTTTGTGCCTGTGTAGGTCTTAGATAATAGGGAGTGTGTGTGTGTGTGTGTGTGTGTGTGTGTGTGTGTGAGGCTCCTCTGACGCGTGAGGTGTGACCGTGAGCCAGGTGAGAGGAGTATCTTACAGGCTTATGAGCAGTTTGAGTCAACAACAAAGGCTGTGATAGGACGGTTACTGCTCTTAGCCTTATGTATGTCGCCTTGGGCTTTCATGTGCCTAAATGATCTAGAAAGGCAACTTTGCATGGTTCTTGTTTGTGAACAGAAACTATTATACTATTGTAAGAAATCCATTAATCACACACCAGACCTTTAGATATTTATTCACACATACATATGTGAATGAATACAAAACAATAGAGCGTGCATTCAATATGTTTAATAAAAACAGGGTTATAGTTCACAAGCCAAATAAATAAAGAGCTTTTTTTACTGCTGATGGTACTTTGAGTAAATATACCATACGAGCAATCAAAATTGGACTCAAAGTGTGTGGTTGAATATTGAAAGTTTTGTAAACTCTCCTTTGAAACGTAGATAATATTCTAATACCAACTTAACATACATAATATGTTCTAATTAAAGTACATTACTATTATTATTAATAGGGTAAGGGTTAGGATACTTTCAAATAGTACTTTTGAGATTCAGGGGATATGTATCAGAGCTTCCAGACCACAGTATTGACTGCAGTGAACCTGGGTTAGCAAGTTCAAAGAGCAGCATCCTAATTAGCTGAAGAATTAACAGAAAGTGGCATTTGTATCCAAACACCCACACTCTTCAAACATTATTCAATACAGATTTGTTTGCATGATCAAACTCAGATAGATGATATAATCAAAAGCAACACCAGTTACCAGTTGAGTAAGAAAGGCTTTTTCCTTGACGCAACCTGTCCATTAAATTGCAGTTTCTACAGTTTCCAAAATACAAAGAAATGCATATGCTAGGTGCATCGGACATACAGGACCCGTCATGGAAATGGCTTCTCTTAATAGACCTAATTGGCAAATCACGGAAGAGGAGGCATTCATTAGCCAACAACATGGTCAATCAGGGACATCGATCTCCTAAGAGTCCAATTCAGCAATAATCAGCCGACACTTAAGGTCCTCTATAGATTCTCATACACTCCCACTGTACATGGCAACTCTATCGGACAGCAGGGAATCACGATGTGGAAATGATGCATCTTTGTGTAATTGTGTGTAAGTATGGGTAGGAGAAAATGTGTCGCGTGAACATCACATCAGAAAGCTCCCACTAAAACAACCCCTGCTAACCCTAATGAGCTGTTATGTTAGAATTAAAACACACTGTGATTTGTGGTGATGTACCCTCTCTGTATCTCTGAGATGGATTATTATTATGTGCAAAATAAAAAATGATATGCACCTTCTGATTGTTATTGCTGCTATGCACGCGCTTTGGATAAAAGCGTCTGCTCAATCACTAAATGCAATATAGATGCAACATAACCCGTTTCCACCACGATATCGCCTCCATTTTCAATTACTTGAGACAAGTCAACGTAGCCTCAGGGTGCAACGCAGAGCACAGCTTTGGTTCTGTGTAGAACAAACGTTAAGGAAAACGTTGCGGTGAACGGTCCCGGTTTCCCCCCCTCTACAAATAACATCAAGAGGAAAACCCCTGAGGTAACCTGCAGCCCGTAGGCCTGCAGGTAAGCGGAGAACAAACCTTAGTTGTCTCACGATACGCGTCTCCTGATTGTTTGCCTTCTTCATTCCTGCATGCGTCCCTGCAGGCCCTCAGATTTAACTACAGGAAGCTTCGGGCGCAGCATAGATCTGTACTTAATTGTTTTGTTCACTTTACAAAAATCCTTATGTGTGAGTGTGTGAGTGTGTGTGTGTGTGTGTGTGTGTGTGTGTGTGTGTGTATGTGTATGTGCGTGTGTCTGTTGCATGAGTTTGTGCTGTGTGTTTAAATGTGTGCAGTTGTTGTGTATATGTCTGATTATGCATGAATGTGTGTGTGTGTGTGTGTGTGTGTGTGTATCATTATGCACCCATGTGTGTGTGGGTGTGCTGCATGTGTGTGTGGGTGTGTGTGTGTGTGTGTGATTATACATGTCTGTGTTTTAACCAGCTTAGGGTGCCCTAGGCCTGTGAGGGAAATTAAGGATTGATCCGAGTCAACCAGTAGAATTTAGGAGTGGGTTTTGTCACCTCTGCTGATTGCAGACTTTAAAATATTAGCTTTAAGAGGAGAGCAACAAGCCCCTTGATACAGCAGAGACAGCACTCTGTCAGTGAGCAATAGCAATTGAGCTTTTTGGGAAATTTATGTGTGGTAATAATAGGTTGACCTTGACGTACCAGATTTTTTCAACATGGTGATTTATGCATATATTGGATAATAGCATACATTTTTAATTTAATTTCCTTTAACACAATTAGCTACCCTTGCAGGTATTTTGATGCTTTGAGCCCATAAATACAGATTATAATCAAAATCATCTTCATCATCAGCATCACAATCAGCTCATCACCACAATCTTCTTCTTCATCTTCTTCTTCTTTTCATAATCATCATCACAATAATTATCTTCATCCCCATCATCCTCATCACCATAATCTTCTTTGTCATCATCATCTTCATTATCATCTTCCTCCTATTCATCACTCTTTGTCCCCATCATCACCCTTCCTCTATATCATCACTTCCATCATCCCCATCACCGTCATCTTCATCCCCACAACCACCACATTTATCATCATCACCATCATCTTCTTCATCGTCGTCATCCTCACTCGAAGGATCATCTTCATTGGCTTAAACTTCCGTGTAGTCAGCTGCATCATCGTCAACATTATCATCAACATCGTCATCATCATCATTCATGTAACTCTCTTCAACCTTCCTGCAGACTGTATGGAGAGGTCAACAAGTGCAGTCTTCCTCCGTGTCAAACAGCGTGGGGGGGGGTGGGGGGGGTGGGGGGACAAGTCAGACAACAGGGAACCACTGTCTAAGGCTTGTCCTGGACCGCCAGCCCCTTGACGGCATTGCTGCATGCTGCAACGTCCCATTCAAAGCTAATAGGCAATCCATCCACCGCCGCCATCCCCTTGCCCTGTGATGGGCAGCTAATTAATCTGAGTTGTGTCAAGGTCTATCTCTCTTGTCCTCCTCCTGCTCCTCCTACACATAGTTTCTTCAACCTTTCAGCAGGTTTTTTTTAACACCAGACCGGTCTCCGTGCTGTGCTTCTGTGGTATTTGTTTAGAATAGCACTCCTATTATAGCATTGGGGGATAACGTATGTAAATACACATGCAGAGTATATTAACGAACAATGAACGAAAACTAACATTGGAGCCAGTGAACGTATTCTCTGTGCATACCCGTGAAAGGATGTGTGTTTTTTTTCTCCATCAGGGGTAATAACGTTTTACCCACTTAAAAAAATAAAATAATACAAAGAAGAAGAACGAATGAAGAAAGAAAAATCGATTGCTTGTCATTTGTGATTTAAATAGAAGTGACAGGGAGGAAGCGTAGAGGAGGAACCCGGACAAGAACAACGAGCGAGAGAGAATGACAGCAAACTAGAGACAGCGAGAGAGAGAGAGAGAGAGAGAGAGAGAGAGAGAGAGAGAGAGAGAGAGAGAGAGAGAGAGAGAGAGAGAGAGAGAGAGAGAGAGAGCGAGAGAGAGAGAGACAGACAGAGAGAGAGAGAGAGAGAAAGAGACATGAAGAAAGAGAGAGGAGTGAGAGAGGGAGGGAGGGGGATGGGGGTAAGGACGCGGAGCGGAAAGATGGGCAGATGAAATTACAGCTACAGGTCTGTTAGCCCGAGCAGTCAAACTCTGGCAGTGTGCGGCGGCATAGCATAACCCCCAGGGTCCAGGAGGAAAAAAGAGTGAGTAAACCTCACATATCAAAGTTTATTTTCCTCCACACTCTTTCTTATTGCTCCTGCGCCTCTCCTTGACAGCCCCGTGATTCATTTCCTCCGGCCTGAAAGACGGGAAATGAATAGAACGAATCTTGGATATTGTCATGCGCTAAACAGAGGAGCAGTTGGCTGGCTACATGGGCCAGGTGAAGGAAGGAAGGGAGGGAAGGAAGAAAGGGAGGGAAGGAAGGGAGAAAGTTAAGAAGAAGAAAGAAAGATTAAAAGGAGTGCAGGAGACCTATAGGAAGAAATAAGCAAAGAAAGGGAGGAAGGAAGGAAAGAAAGGAAGGAAAGAAAGGAAGGAAGGAAGAGGAATGCTTATTTTCTTATTTTTTAAGGCTTTCTTCCTTCCCTCCCTTCTTTCTTCCATCATGTCCTTCCTTCCTTCCTTCCTTTATGTCATAGAACATGAAGAAAGAAGGGAAGGAAAGAAGGAAGGAAGAAAGAAAGATTTAAAGGAAGTAAGGAAGGACATGAAGGGAGAAAGAAGGGAAGAAAAGAGGAAGGAAGGAAAGAAGGAAGGAAGAAAGAAAGATTTAAAGGAAGAAAGGAAAGACATAAAGGAAGAAAGAAGGGAAGAAAAGAGGAAGAAAGGAAGGAAAAAATAAAGATAAAAAGGAATGAAGGACATAAAGGAAGAGAGCAACAAAGGAATGAAGAAAGAAGGACATGAAAGAGGAAAAAAACAAAGTAAAGTATTGCAAGTAAAGTACGAGAGAGATGCAAGATGGCTCAAAGATGAGAAGTGAGAGATACGATTTCGTTTCCTGCATGTCGAGGCATCACCCACTACTAAACTGAATGGCTGCCTCTTTTTCAAGAACAAAAACTACGCAACCCGTCCATGGTTATAATCCTTCACATTGGTATTTTTATCGCTTTAACACTCAGTCTCTTTCACATTAGCAATAGCGGAAGCGTGGGGTCATGTGCTTCATGAAGTGTAGCCTACATGCCGTGATTACCTTGTGTTGTGAAGGATGAAATGGTTGAGGACCAAGTTGGAGACGCAACTCAGTGGTTTCATTTAGCACACACCAGGTCATGGGGTTCGACTCCCGCTGGGGTCGCCCATGCTAACAATGTCTATGCATTCATAGTATTATAAGACGCTTCGGATCTTTTTTCGTAGGATAATCCCATGAAAACAGCTGCTGGTGCAGATGTGAAATTACCAGTATTGATCTAGCTCCCCTCCCCAGGCTCATATATAATGTGTCCTCTAGTAACCCTAAGCGTGTCCCTTTTCCCTCATCAAATTAGCTTGACTTTATATGGTTGCACTTTCAACGGATTTTCTACTTGCTACACTACATAGCATGGCCTGAGGAGTGCAGAATCAGACCCTATAGAGGGGCATGTGGGGCCCTTTCCTGAGCAGACTGGGGCTCTGAATGTTCTGACCACGGGGTGCGTTTGGTGTTTTATCTGCTGGAGAGTGCTCTTTCCAAGGAATCACTCCTTCCCGGGGATGCGATTGGTCTCCAACTGGAGCGTGTCTCATCTGGTCCAAGGTGGATCCCTGCTGGGAGATGAACAACGCTAGCATATACCAGATCTGGTCCCAAATAAACATCTATTTATTCTCTTATTCATTCGAAAAGAAACGGCTGAAATTCAATTTTATTTTCTATTTCTATCTTGTCACTAATCAGTCAATTTTGATCCAAGGTGACTTGCATACTGCCTACAGGTAGACTGCGGACAATGGGGTTCAGACCCAGAACCTTTCGGCTAGGAGCCAAACAACCCAACAACTGCTTTACTATCCCATACCAACAGATACATTTATTTTCCTTTAAAAGGTTTACCAAACTACTGTTTGAAAGTACATGCTGCAAAGATGTTTTAATTGTGTGCTTGATGAGACCGCTGGATTCCAGATTGGGATAAGGGAGGTGCACTTGACAGATCTTCAACAATTAGTTGTACAAAATTAAGGGGGGGTTGGTACACACACAGAACCAATTATTTTATATTTTGTTCTGTTTCTATTCAAAGATACAAAACTCACATTCCTAAGAGCATGACATTTACTCAAACAAAAACCTAAAGCCGGTTTTCCCGATTGTTTTTAACTTGCTCAGAGCTTAAAAGTACATTGCAACCCCAGCCATTCACCACCCCCAACTCCCCCACCCCCAAAACCCAAAATGACCAGTTTCTTAAGCGTTGAAAAGAGTTCCTAAACACACGATGATTGGCATGTAGGCCGGGCGGCTGGGGAATGAGCTACAAAGCAAACGATATTGAAATGTGAGATAGCTTAGTTCCACCAGAGCAACAGAAGTAATTCATTGGGAGAGTGAGAGAAAGAAAAAAAAGGCGAGAGAAGTGTTTTGTACCCCGGCCCTGTCCAAGACAATAGACCGTGAGATGGACACCAAAGAGAAAGGACACGTGTGGGCAGGGGACTGGATGCAGTGGGCCGCACAAAAGCCTTACGTAATGATGTCGCTCTCAATTACTAACCTCTCTGACCCCCCTATTTCCCCCTAGCCCTCCCCACGAACATCACGGACAGAATGCTCACCCTGAACATATATCTCTGTCTGCTGAGTTCACGGCACTGACAGCGGACACGACTCAACAACACACAGGGCCACGGTGATGTTATGTTACTGGCTTCACCTCACCGTATGCGCTCAGTACGATCCAATGCGATATATATATTTATGTAAATGTATATGTTGCATTAGCTCTTTTCCCTCCATCATAGGGAATCGATAGGATTACGCATTAGAGTAAAAATTCTCCCAGCAAAGCAGGTTAACATAGACTACAACTTGCGCCAACCCTCCCAATTTGCATATAATGAGCGAGCTATGTTTTGCTTATAGGTCAGTGGTGTATTGCTGCATCGCATTGGGTGCCCAGAGCCCAGCAAAGACCATGAACATTGTCCACCTCAGCAAATGTTTTCCAACAACTGATAGTACTTGTTAAAAGAAACAAATGGTGGTGCAATGTTTTAATTTTGCTGGTCAACCCATGGCTATAGTTTTGCATTCTGCAACATTTCAGAAGTATATTGTTTTAATGACGAAAGCCATTGTGTGTTGCTGAGCATGTTGTAATAGGAGTGGAGCATGCGAACAAGCGTCTTGACTTTTGTTTTTCTGCTAGAAGAGTAAAGAAGGCGTTGTCTTATTAAGACTGCTATTAATTGATGTGTTTACTTTTTCAACAAAAGGTACATTTGTACTTACTGTAAGTACTTACTGAATGTCGATTGTCCAATCGCATGGCCGAATGCACGTTGCAAGACGTGCTCATTTGCATCAAGTTAACTGACGTTAAACTTTTGTCCCGCATCTTCAACGTGCCACGATCCCCTGCCCGCACGCTAGCCTTCCCACAATCCCTTGCCCCACGCGAGCATGCGTCCAGCACGCGTCCAATACAAAGTGAATGGGAGGCGAGTGTCACACTCGAGGTCATGCGTTTGGTAGGGCCGAGCCGTCAGACAGTCACGGCTGCAGCTTGACTGTGTAGCATATATAATGTAGCTAACGCTCTGTTGCTAATATTACTGTACAAAACATTATGCTCGCACTCTGTAGCTCTCCCTTTGTAGGTATCAGTGTACAGCTCTACAACACTCTCACTCAAACTCTTACTACGTAGCTAGCCTTGTATAATGTGTAGGCCTAGTGCATGTCGTACAAGGCTAGCTGCAGTCTGAGTTAGTCACTTGTCACACTGGGTGTGGCCGTACCATCCCAAAAGAGCTGAAGGGCATGGCGTTGCCTGTGGTTGAATAAAAAACAGACGTGTCTCGGTGGTCAACGGCGTTCCTCATAATACCTTGTGTTCTCCGACTTGACATATTTTCATCAACTGTTTCCCCTCCACCCAGTTTCGCCCGCCATTATTCTTAGACAATCTAGCTAGCTGCCAATCACCAAAATAACATCGGTGGTGGACAGAAAGAGAGAGAGAGAGAGAGAGAGAGAGAGAGAGAGAGAGAGAGAGAGAGAGAGAGAGAGAGAGAGAGAGAGAGAGAGAGAGAGAGAGAGAGAAATGTGGGACATAATAGTACAACAATACAACACTACTACAACGATAAGAATGTCACGTTAGTTTTTTTCACAGACTGGTGGGAATCCATACGGTGATCCTTGAGGTTGGCTACTATTTTTCTCTGTGTTGCTATTCTTCAACTCTCGAGAAGGACTGGGGTGGGGGGGAGATCTATCCCTGATCTGTTTGCATCAAAAAAGTCAACTAGCCTCCCGGAGACAAACCATATGGTCTGGTGAAGTGTTTCATGGGTGTACTGTCTGCATGTGTCTGTGTTTGTGTGTGTGTGTATGTGTGGTGGCGGTGACATCACACCAACCCCACCGCTGATTTCTCATTATCGGGTGAATAAAAAGAACACAGGGAAGGGACGGAGAAGCTCTGTGTTCTAGGCCCATGGTGACGACTGTACATGCCCGGGGAGGGGGGACAGATGGTGAAGACCCGAGCGGAATGGCTTTGATTGGCGTTGAGGGAATGGAGACAAGGAGAGACTTTTCGTGAATCAGAGAGACACCTCTCATGATGGGATAGGATGGGAGATGGGATGGGAAGGTAGGGATGAAGTTGGTTGGACTTGCTAAAGATTAGTCTCTCACAAGATCAACCCAAACTCCTAGGTCAGATGGACCGCCTCCCCTCCACGGATCAACCCATTTCTCAGGACTTGCATTTACCGCCGGAAAACGTAATGTTATTGAGACACTTCATAACGCATGATTTAATGTTTCGCTGACAATCGCTTCGGAAATGCAAGCACACTGTATACATAAATGTACATAAAATATATATATATATTTTTTTACATACATACCTAGTTCTGTCTATGTTCATTTTGCAGGGAATGTGTAACGCACAACGAAAGAAGTAAAGCACACAAAGCCGGGGCGGTGGGGCGACACAGCGCCACGCGAGTCTGCGGGAACATCTGAGGAGCGTGTGGCGCTCCGCTAGGTGAACGGAGCAGAAGCAGCAGTAGAAGAAGAGGCCGGAGAAAAAGCTCAGAAGGTTTGCATTAAAGAGCGGTGCGTCTCCCAGTCTCTGGCTTTATTGCTCCGTTGCTCTGGGAACCCAGGGCCTCGGGGGGCCCAGGAGGCTGTTCAGCATTATTAGTCACTCATGGAGCATAATCCCTCAGTACGGCTCTGTCTACCACACCAGACACACACACACACACACACACACACACACACACATACACACACACACATACACACATACACACACACACTCAATGGAGAAGAGGAGAAGAGAGAGGAGAAAGAGGACAAAAAAAGAAATAAACACAAATAGAGATAGAGGCAAACAGATGAAGTCACGGCAGAGACAGACAGGATGATTGAGAGGCAGGCAGCTAGGCAGGCGGACAGACAGACAGAGAGAGACAAAGGGTCGGACAGACAGACGGACGGCTGAAGTTGGCTGGAGCCACTGCTTCGTTCGATGGATGACAAACTGATAAAAGGAAGGGAAGAAGAAGAGCAATCTTTATTATTCTGGGAATTGGTGCTTGACTGCAAGGCTTATTGCCGGTCGCAGGTGGGGCCGGGTGATTCAATGTGAATAAACACAGTTGAATATGATAGGCTATTACAATAGTTATGTCTCTTTTGTAGATAATGGGGTTGATTGACAAAGGTGCAGTGTTTACCATATTTTGCCTGCAGGTGGACCGAGCTGAAGCAGCACTGATTAGATCTATATTGTATACCCACCGCCATACAGGTTCAGCTAACACTTATGTTGTGACGCCAGATCGGGAGCACAGAGAGTGAGAGTTACACTGACATGACCTTTAAATGAGCGCTGTCATGAGGAAATATCATTAAACCAGCATATGAACCAACACAGCAGCGGAAACACTCCCTTTTCATTCCATAGCCATGACCCCGTGCATTGTCTGCATTGGGTGTCACAAAGATAGCATTCACAAGTCCTCCAACAAAATGTCTCATTTACATTGTGTTTATGTTTTTTTGGAACATCTGTGGTATCCACAATGGCACAGCACCAAGTCTATGATCACATGCCCCTAGAGAATGAAGGGGATTGGATCATTACGTTTTGCACCAAAGCAGACATCATCATTCCACTGTCCTTACTAAAGTGGTAGGTTGTGGAGATGGCAAGGAATGCGCTGCCATGTTGGAAAGAGTGTAATCATATGAAGAGGAGGCCACAGTGGTCTGTGAGGAACACAATGGCATAGAAATGGGGTGTTGTCAAACCATTTGCCCTGTTATTTGTGGGGTTTTTGTCTGTTGTTTTGTATGTAATCTCCTCCACCTGGTTTACTTTTGTTTTGTTGAGCTCTAAGACAAATAAAAAATGTAATCGCATACCAGAAGACATCGATGCTAAACAGTCTAGTATGACAAGTATTTGCTAGTAGATTCTGTTGCAATGCAGCAAGTGATTAAATACGTGGGAGAATATAAAATATCTGAGGCGTGAATTATTAAAATGTTCTTTGACGTTAACTGTCATAAGCAAGGCAAATTAGCCTACACATTTTTTTCCCTGGAACATGTTGAATAATGATACGATAAAAAAATATTAAAAAATATATAATTGAGAAGAAAAATACAATTATTTTGACTAACAATGGGTTCCAATGGGTTCACGGTTTAGTTGAGTCAGACCACAATAAGCTTCTCTATGCTTCTCCTACCTTACTCAATGGAACCTCTTCCTCTGCCCCATTCCCCTTCACCCACCACCCATCCCTATAATCATACCGGCCTCCAAGGAGCCCTTCTGTCTCTGAATGGGTCTGATTGGCATCTCAGGCCACTTCCCACCTATCCCAATCACCTTGTCTCCCACCACCTTACTCCACTACCATAGTTAGTCATCAACCCCCAACCACAAACCACCCAACCTCACCCCTTCTCCCCGTCTACTTCTGACTCCTGACCTTTGCTAAATTTCCTTTCTGCTTTCTGAGACATCATTCACAAAGTGTAGAATGACTCACGCTTGATACAAGCTCTTTGACTTTCTGTTCACCCGTCTACCTTTTTGTTGTCCATTGTCCACTTTTGGCTTGAAAGTCCACAGACACATGGGGCTCTTCGGATAGCTACGAATAAATTAAACCTGGATAAATATTATAGTAGCTCATCATCCGATGACTCGTATGGACATTATTGAAGGTTTATCTTTTAATATTTTAACCTGAAGTTCACCAACACATGTTTAGTTTCTTTCAGATTGCTAAAAAATAACAACCTGGATGCATATTAGATTAGCCCATCTCAATGATTTGTGTGGACAACATCAATGTTTTTTTGTGTGTTCTTTTTGGAACATGAATAATAAGCAATACCCTGCGTGGACACTGTATCTGTTAGCCAGCGCAGCTGTACCGAAAGGTTAATGAATGCTGAGTGAATGCCATGGGTCAAGGCCAACTCTGGAGAGGGATTACAAATCCAGTCAAGTCTGTAGTTGATAGAACAATCTAAGATCTCCTGTACCCACAGTTATTATTATTATTACACGGGAGGAAAAAGAAAGCTTACAAATGCATAAAAAAGATGATATGATAATAACAATGATAATGATAATGATAATGATGACAATGATGACGATAAGGATGATGATG
>JACYXH010000069.1:4117500-4130000 GCA_026745465.1 Lota lota | reverse complement strand
GTGTGGAATGTCTCCCACTACAGTAGCATACGTTTTCCCCTCAGTGCAGAAGCCATTAGTCAGAATAGAGGTGATTTATGGGTTGTCTCCTTTCTGAATTTAAATTAACTGCCATACTATGAGGTGGGAGAGGGAGGGACCACTGTTTTTGGGCTACTCCCATTTCTACCTCAAGTCTTTCTGCCTCTCTCTCTCTCTCTCTCTCTCTCTCTCTCTCTCTCTCTCTCTCTCTCTCTCTCTCTCTCTTTCTCGTGGGGCGTGTCAGGTTCACTTTGGTTCAGGTCCAGGTGGGGTTGTCAGGTGGTCAGCTGGGGTAGCAGATCTCAGCAGGCTGCGCAGGATAAATGTTCAGTCAGACGACATCATTTGTCTTGGCTGGGAGAGGGAAGTGAGAATGAACAACAGCAATAAACAATAAATTAATCAATAAATAAATAAAAAGCCACTGCTCTGCAATGTGCTCTACACAGACTCACAAGACTCCAAGGAACAGCATGTTAAGCATCCAAATGAATCAATCATATATAAAACAGTATTAATAATCTGGTTTATTGTTTCATCACAGATTTATTTGTGGAATTCCATGTTTTATTCAATGACATTTCTCCGGTGTGCTTTTTGTGAAACAGGTTCCACATTCTGGGATAGGATAATCGTTTTCTACGAGCGGTTGATATAAGAATCAATGCATTCTCATTACAGCAGAACCCTCTCTCTGCTACAGCCGGAGGGAGTTGTATGAATGCTATGTTACGACCTGTGTGCTTTTCCCCCATGGCTTGGTGACATATAGAAGTGTCCGGCTGCTCAGGACGGAGCACAGATATGAAACTCAAAGATTATATATCTGTTGTTATTTGATCCAAGCTCCTCATGGCGGCAAACAAAATAGAAAATAAACAAAAATAAATGGTCTTAAAATCAAAATAAAGCTAGAATAAATGTTCTTAGTAAGAGGTATTAATATAACACCACTACATAACTTTGCATCTTAAGTTTGATAGGTTGAAAGAAATAAAACATGAACCGTGTTTTGTGTTTTGTCTTCACACATTGAGCCGTTCCCAAACCACTTATGTTTCTATCGACCGCTCTCAAATCCTCGAAAGCTCCATCCAGCTGTCAGTTGCAGTACCCCAATTGGCCGATGTCGCAGGCGAAGGTCCAATCGAATACCCTGATTGATAGGGTGAATTGCATCAACTCTGTGAGGTTTATTAAATTATCAAAACTCGAGAGTACATTTTGGATGAGACTTCTTCTAAATAACTTGTTATTACTTTAGTTGTGTCTGCAGGCGGTTGCAGTGTGGGCTCCGGGGTACAGAGAGCTCTGGCCTCTAGCTGGACAATAAATCAATACAAAGCAGTGCCTGAGGTTTTTTATTATTTTTGAATGTATCAAGTTTGAAATTGCTATTATTGTTTGGTTTGATTATTATCATAAAAACGCTTCGGACGCAAAATTTTGTTAATACTTTAAGAGCAGAGCACACAATGCCATAGCATTCACATTCATATGTAATTATCCAGATAGTATATATACTATATATCGAGTATATATTTCATGGATTAAGAACTGGAGCTCCGATGAATCTTGATTGCTTCTTACTATGCCACACAATTATGTAGACAAGAACAGGAAGAGACGTAGCGTGGATAGTTGCATGATAAATACAACAGTTTGGTCACTTTAGTAATTGCGGATATTGTCATGTTTTGTGAGGAAGCTGACGTATGGAGCTGTGCACTGTGCTGTCGGTTGCAGAACGAGAGGAATACATAACACTTAAGAGCAAACCAACACATACAGACTATGTATTCATTTAGCAGACACGTTTATCCAAACCGACTTCCAGTAAATTCAGATACAGGTCATTAAGCAACTGCACTACACTATCCTGCCCCTAGTGTAATAGATGGAGTAAGGCAAACATACTTTTCTATAGTATAATTCTGTAGCAGTATTACCTCCTCAAACATCTACTTCTTGCGCATCACATTGATAATACGTATATTTCTGTGGGTTTTCTGAGGTCATCTAACATAAACATGCAATTATCTTGCACATGACCAATCATAAAAACAATATCACCACAGGGCATCAAAGATCGAGTTGCATTCAATAATGTAATTGCAGATTAATTCTGTATTATTTAGTTATATTTACCTAGCTAAGGTGTATATATGCAATAATTACATTTCTTTAAATAAAAAAATCCTATATTACTTATAGATACATTTACATATACAGGGGACATAAACGGAGACCGCATAGTAGTTAATCATCTCACAGACTATTATCTACTTAAGGGAACTGACCGACCAGATGAGATGATGGACAGCTTCTGACAGGTGTGAGTGGAGATTTGCCAAGATAATTTATTTTATAAAAAAAAGACTTCTCCGATCAGTTCTGTCCACCACCACCACCTCTTCACCTCCAGCTGTCTCTGAAGGAAGCATGCTATTTCTGGGGAGAAGTTTTCTCTCTCCTGGAGGAACCACCAGTCTCTCCCCAGCTGCAGCGGCGAGCCAGGCCAGGCCAGGGGCACCCTCGCTGGGCTCCAGCTGAGGACTTGACAGGCCCTTGTCCTTTATGCCTGGCTGAAGCTATACCCAACCCCCTGGGACCTATCCTGGGTCAGACAACGAAGAAGGGCAAGAGGAGAAGCGTGGGGTGGGGTGGGGGGGAAAGGAAGGCAGACCGAGAGAGCCAGATCAAGAAATGAACCCTTGGGATTTCAACATTCAACACTTGACCATATCCAGAATGTGAATTTCAATCGAAATACATTCTCATGAGTTTCATGAATTGATTGAATAAATAAAAATGTGGATGCTGGTTAGCTGAAGAGATGAAAGGTGGCTGTGTTTTGTTGCTAAGCTACTGGGAGTTAATTTGTGTGGATGTTCTCGTGGAAGAAACCTAAATTAATCTGCAGCTGTGATGCTTTCTGTTTATTTTAGACACCCACACCCACACACATGCTCTCTCTCTCTCTCTCACACACACACACACACACACACACACACACACAACCAAGGTGATCTGTTATTCACTATTCATTTGTTAACTTTCCTGTTTTAATTACCACTGTTTACACATTACCTTTGCATTTTTTCTTCGGAGAGATGGTAGGGAAAAAGAGCATTTCCTTGGTTTAATAAAAACGTGTGGGGAGCATTGTACTCTAGATTTCTATTAGTTCACTGGGAGGAAACAGAAAACTGTACTCTGCTGCTTAGTCGCACTGCAGTGGAGAGAGTATAACCTTTTACATAAACGAGAAACCTCAAGCAGCAAATGTTAATGCGGAGGCCAGGGTTTTGTGTATTGAGTATACATGGGGGGATTAACATTTCCATTTTGAGCTTGAGCTTGATTCTTAAAGACCACATTAAGAATTCAAAAGTAGAGACAGAGAGAGAAAAAAAAGTCCCATACCCTTCATAGATCACCGTTATTATTGTAAATCCCAGCTGAGTGAAGCGCCATTACGAACCCAAAGTAGTTAGTCATTTACACTGACAAAGATGTGGTGGCCGTAGAATAACACATATACACGTTACAGTAAACAGGACAAGGATTCAGCGCCAGGTAAATTAGTCAGAGTTTTTTATAGAAATAAAGCCAGGAAGGGTTAGATGTGTTGCTGAAAACATGAGGACTTCCTGTGCTGATGCTAGAGTAATGTCCAAACGGAGGAGGTCAAAAGGTCAACACACCATTTGGAACCCAGTGGGGGGGGGGGGGGGTGAAAAATGATTGGTGCCGTGACCGGGGCAAGTGCATTAGCAGGGTGGAGTCAAGCGTACGGCAGAGGGCAAGGTTGGTACTATATGTTAAAGTCTGAGACAAGGGCACTGCTCTATCTACTGAGGATCACTGGGATTACGGTTACCCGGTTCTGCTGCTGCACATAGCACTATAGAGCCCCTAGCTCTCATCTCAAACAAGCACACATTACATTGATTAACTATGCCTGGCCAGATAAGGAAATTTTCTGGGGCAAAGGGTGAACCCAATTGCAGAGATAAAAACCTCGAAACCAGGAACTCTTAGAAGTGAACAGGATTTTATTGGAGTTTTGCTCAGAACATATGTGTCACACCTATAACACTTATTATAGGTCTGCTTCTTTTATGTACCAGGCCACTAGAAGTGGACTGAACTAGTGAAGATATGTGTACTTCCCATTCATGGTACATAAAAGGACCAGACACAATTCAAGCGTTATGAGTGACACCGTGTTTGTGATGATAACTCTCTGAAAGCGGTCTCTTTCCCTAGTTTCAGTTTTATACATTGCCTCCCCCAAGTTATCGATTAGTACCTTACTAACAAGGGACACAGGTGAACATAATCAGTAATCAGAAAGAAAGAAACTAAGAAAGAAAGTAAAGTAAATAATGAACAAATGAAAACAACAAAAGTAAGAAAAACACTCAAAAGTCAGTAAAGTAGAAAAGAAAACATAAGAAAGAAAGAAAAAAGAAAGATAGAAAGATCCACAAATGAAATAACAAAAGAAAGTAAGTACAAATATGTTCCCAGTGTTTATACAGCGATGTCGGCCGGCTGCTTAATTAGTGTTGAGGTACACATGGCTGGAGGACAAACCCTGTTGTTTCCTTGTCTGGGGTCGTGTCCTTCACTGTTCCTTCACTTGGAGGCCGTGCAGTAGAATACGCGTCAGCAAAAAGTCAGTGAGGCAAGGCAAGGCTTTAAGCAAATACATATTAATTTCCCCCTGCATATATAGAAAAACAACTGCTACCTCGGTGCAATGCCTGCCCTCTCACACACGCACTCCCACACACACACACACACACACACACACACACACACACACACACAAATATACACACACGCGTCCATATGCCCACACACACACAACCCGACACCCACACACCGATGCCTGCACTTCAAATCAACATGCATGTCACAGACAGCAGCAAAAGACAATTACCTTCTGACCAATTTCTGTTTCTGATTACCTCTAAAGGACGGCTCTCCTCTCTATTCATGCCATTCCCATTTCCCATTCAGTATGGCTGCGTGCTCCGCGCTGGCCGGTCTGTCTTCCCCCTGTCCCTTTAAACCTCTGTGGGTGCCAAGTGTGGCCACAGCAGAGTCTTGATCCCGGCCCCACTTATGAAAGGAGTTCTTTCATAAGACCCCGCCAGCAGCAGCACAAGGGAAGCAATCAGAGAGACAAATTCAACTGGAGATGAGACGTTTACGCTGTTTGCTCATCCATGTGTGTGTATGTGTGTGTTTGTGTGGTTTTGTGTGTGTGTGTGTGTCAACGATGAATGTTTTGTCTCTTTGATTCATCAAACTTCTCCCCTGAAGAAATCCACATCCTCATGGTCTATTTCACTCTGCGTCTTCTTTCCTCCCGCTATGTGCTATCGCTACACAGTTAGGACTTTGGCAATAAACAAACAAAAAGGAAACGGTTGGAAACAAGTTTTGTTTTTGTGGTTCTTTGTTAACCCTGTTTCTTTGTATCCGTGGAGAGAAACAGTATAATCAAATGATTGAGTTCTTTTGATTTTCAGCTTCCACTGGAATGTCAGACTGGTGTTGTGATATCACAACACACACACACACGGCCACAGCTTGCTTCAAGTACATTTACCGATCACATCTCCAGTAACTGCATCAACATGATTGCAGGTGTAGAACAACATCCATCAGCAATCCACCCTTATCCAATGTTTCTATTCCCAAAGCTTTCTCCCCCCTGACCGGTTTATCAATGTTGACTTGAAATCTTCACAGAGATCATTTCGAATCATAAGAAAGCCTAAGAAAGGTACCTGCCTGCTTCAAAACATCTACCATTATCCCCTTTCTGAAAAACCAGAGGATCATGGGTTATAAATTACTACTGTCTCCCTGACCTCTGTGGTCATGAAGACCTTTGATGGCTTCATGCTGTCCCACCTCAACCCCATCACCAGTCCCCTCCTCAACCCACTGCAGTTCGCCTACAGAACCAAGTTACAGTATCTGTAGAAGAGCCAGTCCACATGGGACTCCACCTCATCCTCCATTGACCCCACTCCCCCGGCGCCATGCCCGGATCCTGTTTGTGGACTTCAGCTCTGCATTCAACACCTTCGCCCTGGCTCTTCCCCAGGACAAACTATCTTCCCCGGATCACTGACTTTCTGACAAGCAGCACGTGCGGCTGAGCAAGCTTGTCTCTGAGCCGCGTATCGTCAGCACTGGAACCCCGCAAGGCTGTGTGCTCTATCCCCTTCTCTTCTCCCTCTACACCAACGGCTATACCTCTAGCCACTCTTCTGTCAAGCCTGAGTCAAATTGTTTCTTGTAAAAGTTAACTTGTGTCTTCTAAATGGACATGTGAATGAATGTGCATTGATTTGCACCAATGCATACATATTTATGAATCTAAGTTTTCCATTTTGCACAAATACCTAAAACAATTATTTATATTACACATTGGTTACAATAACAGTCTCAAATGTAAAATCGGCTTGTGAACTGTTGAATCTACATTTGTGGATCATGTGACATATTTAAATTATAAAACTGACTCACTAAAATCGGTTGACAAATGTATAGTGCCTTTAATCCAGAAAAACTGCAGCTCCCTCGTTTACTTGTATCTGTTTACAGGCCAGTCTTGGCCTCTCTAATATAGCGGCGATGACGTATGATTCATAGATCAATGTGGCAACTATATGATTTTGCACTCCACCACCGAAGAAGAAAAATCTGTCGACATGCGTCGATAGGAATTAACAAGTGTGTTCAAAAGAGATAAAGAAATTGTCTCAAAACTACGTCAATGAATACAAGCGTGTCACTTGATCAACAAATCATATTCAACAATTCACAAGCCAATTTTACATTTGAGACTGAAGTTTTGAGTGTGCAACTAACGAGACATAGGAAAAGTATATATTTTTTTTGGGGGGGGGGGTATGTGTGCCAAATGTAAAGCTTGGATTCGTACATATGTATGCATTGTATGAATTCTTGACCATTCACTCAAATGTAAATTTACAAGTAACAAAGTTCACTTTTACAAGACACAAGTGAACTCCTATTAGTACTAATAACAGAGACAAACCCCTCTCCATACACAATGCATGATGTTTCTGCGCAACCAAAAACTCTGACCTTCCATGTAAAATAAACATGTGCGACAGAAATTGATATGTATACACACGTCTTTATTTATTTATATTTATTATTATTATTAATATATGCTGTTCTTCGATGGCCTTCAATAATCATATAATCATAACAGAACTATGCAAATACACATACACTGGAAAAATCCTTTTTAATTTGTCTAGTAAATTATGTTGCTATAAATTAATGTTTGCATTGGCAGAATGTATAAACTGATACTAGAGAGAAGACAGCATTAGAGAATAAAGTTAAAGTATCCCTTTGCTTGAAGAGATGCATTTCAGACGACAAGAACAACGTTCAGAACATACCTGAAAAGGTCATTGTTATTAATTGCTGTAGCCAGATGCTCCCAACTCCTCCTCTGCATGCAACTTTCACACCTCATATGCTTAAGAGCGATTTCATGGAGACAAACTAAAGTCAAAATAATAAACCTAATGACACTCGAGGATACCTTTACTGCACTGTGTTCCAACCAATCAACACGTCAAACAAATCTGCTGCTAACAAGACTTATACCTGAGTTAGGTCAGTTGTGGTTGGTAATAGTCTCCTAGTCATCTCTCTCTCTCTCTCTCTCTCTCTCTCTCTCTCTCTCTCTCTCTCTCTCTCTCTCTCTCTGTAGCCATCAAAATCCCCCCCCCCCCCCCCAGCTTTCATCATCTCTAACACTCCCTGTTTGTCCTCTATGGCGTTTATTGATCTCTCCAGTTCATAGATGGACAGATTCGCGGCATCCGCTACCTGATTGCCAGGTGTCCAGACAGGGCAGGCGGGCATGCCAGAAACCCCCTCGGCCATGCCTAACAACAAAACCCCTGACACGTAATTGAGATATTGTTTCACATGGGCCTTGATAAATAGCTCAGCTTGGCCGAAAAAAATAACCCAGAAAACACAAATACAAGCAAGGAAGTACATCTAACCTACATGTTGCAATCCCTGGCCCTGTGGCAAACTTTGCAAGGAGGGATATCCATGGAATTTGAATCAGAAGAAGTGTGTGACGGTTACCACCACATTTGTATTGGAGAGAGATTTTTCCTCCACTGTACTGCTCTAGAGCAAAACTGCATGAAACACGAACATACAGGATAACAACGAACGATACTATGTATTCATTGAGCGGACGTTGGGAGACTTGGGGTTGAACACCCCTAAACAACAGACTTTCATGCACCCTGGTTTTAGAGGGAACCGATAGGTGACAGTCGTTTTAGGTGGTGCTTTTATCAGTCCTGAAGAAGACGTCAGTGGTGATTTGGTCGAAAACAAGGTCAAAGTATCACTTCCTTTACTCATAATACCCGGCACACTCCACCCCCCACCTCTCTCTCCCCTCATTCCCCCTCCTCTTCCTCTTCCTGAATATAGCACATATTTTATATGATAAATCCTCAGACATTGTCATTGCCTTTTCCTGGCTTATCATTCATCACTCTCAGAAATGAAAATGTCAACCACATGATATCACAACGCTCATAGATTCATTTTTAATTTGATATGGAAAAGAAAACATGAAATCAATAGGTAAAAGAAGGCACCTATAAACAATAAAGAAGGAATCTAAAAGAAGCACAAAAAAATCAGGACACAATATTGACAGAAATAAAAGGGCAGAAAGTGATGTAAAAAAGATAAAGAGATATAGAGTGAGGAAATAGTATGTGTGATGGACCCCCTGAAGCAAATATACTCTAACACCCTTTATCTATCTAAGGTGCCTTTACCCAGCGTGACGACAGGTTAACCCCACGGAACATGTGCAATATGCCATCGCTTCACGAGTTGAAAACTTTATCCTTCTGAGCCTTGGTCTGAGGTGTGTGGTTTCCACTCACAAATTGCTGGTTGATGCATTAGTTCTTGGCATAAGACTATGTAATTAACACCTACATTTTACAGTATGCAGTGTTTAAATGGATTGTCTGTGCTTGTGTGTGTGTGTGTGTGTTTATGTGCGTGTATGTTTGTATGTGTGTATAAATGTGTCGCCATCCTTGTGTGTGTGTGTGTGTGTGTGTGAGCACAGCGCTGTACTGGTCATTTGCATACACACGTGCGTGCGTGTGCACATATACATATGTAAACACTTCTTAAACCCCAGGGGTGTTTTCCAGAACAAGCGTTTTCAACCATTACGTGCTTTTTATTATTTTTAGAGACAGGATGCTGATGAGATTGGGTGGGAGGGATGGAGGGAGGGATGGAGGGAGGGGGGAGGGACAGAAGGAGGGAGGGAGACGAGGAAGAGAGAGGAGGGAGGAAGGAAGGGAGAGGAGGGAAGGAGATAAGAGAGGAAGATGAGAGCTATACGTGGAGTGAGAAAACACACCAGAAGGAGAGAAAAGGGGAAAGGGGGGAGGGAAATAAATGATGGAGGGAAGGAGAGAGGGATGGAGGGAGTGAGGGAGAGAGGGAGGGATGGAGATAGACGGAGAAAAGGGTGTGGAGTGAAGCTGTGTTGGCTCCTTACTGGTTCAGGACTGTGGAGTGGGAGACAGTAATGTGATGTGATGAGAGCCTGAGAGAGAATGGGGGAGAGACAGACAGAGAGAGAGAGAGAGAGAGAGAGATAGAGCGAGTGGGTAGGGGAGGGGTGAGGGGTCCTCGGCAGCAAGTGATGTATAAAAAGGCAAGCCTGTGAATCCGTCACCACAAACAAACCAAACCCCCTCACACACACATACACACACACACACACATATGCATGCGCGCACACACACACACACACACACACACACACACACACACAAACGCACACACACACACACACGCAGAGACCCAATAGCTGCTCTCCATCGCTCTTCCACTCTCTTACCTCGCTCTATCTCTCTCTCTAGTTTTTTCTCTCCCTCTCTCTCTGTCTCTGTGTCTGTCTCTCTATCTCTCTCGCTCTCTCTCTCACACACTCCCTCGCACCCTCACTCTCTCTCGTCCAACTCCATTTCACTCCAACTTAGCCATCCTCTTGGTTCCCCGTCTTCTTCTTCTTCTTCTTCTTCTTCTTCCTCTTCTTCTCCTACTCCTCTCTGGTTTCTCCTGACGAGAGAGGGACATCGCCCAGAGTTTCGGGAGCACATGTCTTTGCGCACACGCTGCCCGCGTTCCTCGCACGCGTAGGGCTGTGTGCCGGGGCAGCAGAGGTACACAGGCAGCGCCGGAGCGCTTCCACACCGACCGGGGAGCACCACACACCACCACCACCACCCATCCACCCAGTGGGAGGCACGTCGGCGAGCGCATGCGGGTGTCTCTGCACCCGTCTTCCTCATCTTCCTCCACCTCCTCCTGAGGAATCTCTGGGACCCCCTTTTTCTTCCTCGATCTCGGGGCACTATAGGCGCCCCCCTGCACCCGGCCGTCACCATTTCTACCCCCGGGAGACCCACGCTGGCGGCGCAGCCCCTACCCCGGCTCAGCATCGGGAGGAAGACCCTGGTGGCGGCGGCCGTGGGGGTCATGCTGGTGCTGGTGCTGGTGGTGCTGATCCCCGTGCTGGTGAGCTCCGTGAGCTCTGACGCCAGTCACTACGAGATGCTGGGCACCTGCCGCATGGTGTGCGACCCCTACCTCAACAAGGGCCCCACCCCGGCCGGAAGCACCAGCAGCTCATCCACGGGGCTCCAGGGCGAGGCGGAGGCCCTGAGCGACCACAGCAACATGCCCCCGCCCTCCACGCTGCTGCAGGGCCCGCAGGGCAAGCCCGGACGCCCGGGGAAACCCGGACCCCCGGGACCCCCCGGAGAACCGGGGCCGCCGGGGCCGATGGGGCCGCCGGGGGACAGAGGGGACCGGGGTCGGACTGGGCTTTTGGGCTTGGGTGGGGGCGGGGGTGCGGGGGGCGATGGAGCTATCAGCACGGCGACCTACAGCACCGTGCCGCGGGTGGCGTTCTACGCCGGACTTAAGAACCCCCATGAGGGCTATGAGATCCTCAAGTTTGACGACGTGGTCACCAACCTGGGCAACAACTACGACGGCATCTCCGGCAAGTTTATCTGCAGCATACCCGGCACTTACTTCTTCATCTACCATGTGCTGATGAGAGGGGGGGACGGAACCAGCATGTGGGCGGACCTCTGCAAAAACGGCCAGGTGAGTGCCAGTTGGCGGTTAATAATGTTTTTTAATTAGGAATTTTTTTATATTTGTGTGCCGCGGTGAAGCGACATCTGACACTACCAGGATGGATTGAACGCAACTGCCACATCGAATGTGGTGGTAATAGACAGGGAACTTTAAATAGTTAGTCAACTGGAAGAACACAGCTCAAGCTGTCAAAACAGCAGCGCGACCGACCGTCAAAGAGCAGGGGGAAAAAAAGACCTCGATATCCCCGTCTCCGTGTTGCGCGGCGCGTTGCAGTTGTAAACGCAAAGATAATTGCCTACAGAACACGTTAAGGTTCAATGAATTGGACTAATCATCTAGGAGACGGCCGATGAAAAGTTGCCAACGTGAACGGGATCTGTTAAAAAAGCTAATGTCAAGCAAATGACAAAGACATGGACTTAATGATGGGCATACATGATGGAAATATTTATTTGTTATTTTAGTTCTATAATTCTGTCAAAGAGTAAGAATATGAAGCCCTATGAGAGAAAATGGAAATTGCATTTGAGATATAGCGATTTCCTTAAAGATACAAGTCCATCATTAACTTCTTACATTTATTTTTCTTATTGTTGTTATTAGTGTAGTCAGACGTTATTGCTGTTGTAGTTTTTGTGATCGCGCATACAATCTTTATCCTTTGTATGCGTAAACATATCTCCGGTTGACATACTTTTTCTTTTGCATGCGCGCATCCCTACTGTGTGGCACATGATGTTAAAAAATAGTACTAAGAACGTGTTGTCACTCTAGAGCAACGAGAACAGTATCTTACATTCCGGTAATTAAACATGGCATCTACATAAATGATAGGGGTTATGTCTTCGGCGTCTTTGGCGCATGTTTATGGATAAGGTTCTGTACGCCTGGAGGTTTCCGTTTGGAGCGGAGCTTCAGTTTCCAAGATAGATGCTCATTCTGTAACTGGCATTACAATCTCGTAAAACAACTTGGAATAAATATTTGCCCATAAAAGAGTAACTGAACGCTACATCACCTCGTTTTGTTTCTCGCACACTGCTTTAGCACAGCACTTCTATTTTTTGAGATAAGAATACAAAGAATAATACTAATTATTATCATAATAATAAACTATTATAATATCAATAGACCTACATAACAATAATAATAATAACAATAATAATAATAATAATATATATAACTATATATAACTATATATATAACTATATATATAACTATATATA
>JACYXH010000069.1:4040000-4115000 GCA_026745465.1 Lota lota | reverse complement strand
TGGTGTATCTCCCCAGGTTGTCTTCATCCGCCTCCTTCTCCTGCTCTCTCCTCTGATCTTAGGCTCCTCCTCTCCCCTTCTTCCTATCCTCCTCTCCTCCTTCTTACCACCTCCTCCTCCTCTCTTCTCCTCCTCTCTCCTCTGATCTTTAGATGAATCTATAAGTTCAACAGATTGCCATGTGTGAACAGAGCCATTGTGCTGCAAATACAGCACCACCAGCACCCCCACCACCGTGCCACCGCCGCTACCACCACAAACCCCACCACCACCGCTACGACACAGCCACCACCCCCACCACCACCATCAACACCACCGTGCCACCGCCGCTGCCACCACAATTCCCACCACCACCACTATGCCACAGCCACCACCACCACCATCATCACCACCACCACCATCATCACCACCACCACCATCATCACCATCACCGTGCCACCGCCACTACCACCACAATCCCCACCACCACTATGCCACAGCCACCACCACCATCTCCACCACTGCCACCACCACCACTACCACCACTACCACCACACCTTTCCCCAATGCCTGTGTTCTCCTTTCTCTGCTCCCAGTACCTTGGCAGAGCAGAGTGAAATGAAATGACAGGCAGCTCTCTGTCCTGCTGCACCACGACACTCTTCACAGCAGACCAAAGAGCCTGCTGTCTGGGTAAACAAGCACAATATATACCAAGATATCCTGGGCATTACTGTATATGCACTTCCTGGCTTCACCCACACACAAACACACATACAGCTGTGCGGGCAGAGACGCACACACACACACACACACCCTTGCATATATGTACACGCACAGATAAAACACTCACACACACACACACACGCAGGCACGCACGCACACACACACACACACACACACACATACACACAAACACACACACATACACACACACACACACACCTATAGCAATGGCAATACCACCAGCAGCCAGCTACGTTCTCCTCTCTCAGTCTGTCATGTTTGTGTGCCAAAATATTCTAGCCAATCACCAACTTCCTCTTCACATGTTATTCAGCTTCCCAGCCGGAGAAATCCTGCAAAGGCAGAGGCGATCATGACAGATGTGGTGCGCTTTGCTGTGGAGTGGGTGATGAGGGAGATGGGATATTTGTGTGTGTGTGTGTGTGTGTGTAAGTGTGAGTGTGGGATAAGGGGACATATAGCCATGGTACTATTGTGCCTTGGTGTCTATTTAATTGTAATTAAATTGCTTGAACCAGATCCAGGAAGTAAATGTGTACCACCTCCTCCTCCTCCTCCTCCTCCGCCTTTTCCTCCTCCTTCTTCTTAATATTGTTATTAATCCACAGAACCGGTGGAGAGTTAATTAAAGGCAATGGCTTCAGCGTCAGTCTCTCAGGAGGACGCTTTTGAATAATCACTCTGTCTCCTTCTTTAATAAGCCTCAACGTCCTCCCGTGCACGTGGATCCTCTCCGGCAATTACACAATGCACACCCACTCATGCACACACGCGCATATTCACACACACACACACACACACACACACACGCATTTTCACACACACACACACACACACACACACACACACACACACACACACACACACACACACACACACACACACATATGTATTCACATGCACACAACTGCATATTCAAACACACACATACACACACACACAAGTATTTAAGTGGACATATTCACAGAGTCATACACTCCCACACACACACACACACACACACACACACACACACAAACATTAATTCACACACAAACACACTTACACACACACACACACACACACATATGCACTGCAAGCACGCACAAACACTTAAGTGGACATGTTCACAGAGTCTCACACACACACACACACACACACACACACACACACGCACACACACACATGCACGCACACACACACACAAAGCCCCCAACCCCAACCTCCTCAGTGCCCTCTATCTCTCCTGTGCTATTTTCCGTCCTTCGTAGCTTACTTCCGGAAAGGCAAACAAACTTTTCTCCCAGGAAGGAAAATGTTTTTTTCCCTTTTAGTAGTGAAATAAATAAATATATAACAGACATTTCATCAGAACCGCTTCAGTTTCTTTACCCCGTCAATGTCCCTCCTACGCCGTGTGATTGTATATGTCACTGTAGTTTCTAAAAGCTTGAGTCAGAGCATGTAGTTGTAATCTTCCCAAAGAAACCCAAATTGAAGTCGGCGTGTGTGAACATGGCCCCTCGCGCACAGATCATACGCCGATTTGTCATGCGATGCGACAAATCGTCACATGCAGCGCACGCGAAGGGCCATGATTGCATCATTTTTAGTTCATGCTATAATTTAGCCCTAATATGATTATGAGCTCTGCGATTCCCTCTGCCCTTAAGTGTCTGCCACGGTCATTGTCCCTTCAGGCAATCTGTCCTTCCTCCATCTCCTGGGGCACTTAAGCCCTGACACACACGTACACAGAGTGTTTATGATATTAATGTGTACCCAGGTGTGAGCCTGGGCGTACGTGTATTTAGTGGGCTACGTTGATCCTTATGATAAACAGAGCGGACGCAGCCACCTGCAGGGCTCATCAGTTTGGGATAATCTTGAAGCAAGCTATGGGGGTGAGGTAATTGACATATTTTATCACTGACAACGGGTGATGTGAGATGTGTGCGGTGCTTAGCTCTGGCTCGATATACACCGACAATAATTTAGAAGTATGGGCTATGTTCCACCCCGTGTGGACAGTAAAGTTGTATTGCGTTGAATCATATAGACGATAGATCAATCTGCCGCATTGAGGATGGAATGGAGAATAAATCAAAATGGGAATGACGAAGGGACAGCACCGCACAAGCAGCAATATTAGTCTCCCAAATCGGCACCTTAAGAATATAGAATCGTGTGACTTGGGATTTTAACATTCTGGTAATGTGGAGACCTGCTAAAGTCATTCTCCTGGTTTCACTTGAGGACTGAGAGCCCTCTGTGTGTCCGGTACAACCAAGACAGTCTGTCTCTGTCTCTGGAAATACAGCCGCGTCTGGCCTCAGGAGAGAGGAGAGAGAGAGAGAGAGAAAGAGAGAGAAAGAGAGAGAGAGAGAGCAAGAGAAAGAGAAAGAGCCAGAGAGAGAGAAATAGAGAGAGAGACATAGATAGGGAGGGAGAGAGAAATAAAGAGAGGACCAGAGAGAGAGACAAAGAGAAAGCAAGAGAGAAAGAGACATAGATAGAGAGAGAGAGAGAAAGAGAGAGAGAGAGAGACCCCTCAGCCATTATAGGGACCTTCGCCCCTTGATATTGATTTTGCGCTGTGTTTATGCCTGTGCGTGTGTGGTTGGAATGTGTCCAAGCATACAGTATCTGTGTTATTCTCTGACAGACCCTGTCTCCCACCATGTGATGCATGTACTTCTTCTCTAATCAGTGGGACGAGGGTAGCTGAGGCGGACCTTTGGCCTTGATCTGCTGTGTAATTGGACATTGGATGTGACACTCTAGCAGTAGAACATTAGCGCTGGCCTAATTAGGTTCAAGGGCTGTTAAATGAAGATTTGCCCATGTTGCGGTAGGAAATATCACACCGACTGCAAATGTCAAGATGACAAACCCGGCTGTCTTCCGCTGCACCTCGAGAGGAGAAAATCTATCAATTATCAGGGAAATTTCAAAACTTTCTTGCGAAACACCATTGATTTTTTGGAAACCTCACCGCTTTAAAATTGGTTTCCCGTTTTTTTTAACCCTGAGCTGCGTCGAAGCGCACGTCTTTTTATTGGCGTTAAAGATCAGCTAAGTGGCGAGGCAGCGCTATAAAATACAATAATACTGTGAATCCCGATGAGCCCATTGTCTAAAATAATCCTATAGGTTCTTGGCAGCAGGCTGAGTCAGGCTGGCTCTGCTGTTGACTCACAACCGATTCCTCATTATAATGAGCACTCATATGGGAACCACAAAAGTAACCCCGACAGTTACGCAAACATCTGTCTCTTCATCCTTACCTTTGACATTCAGCTGTCCTGAAAGATATGGGCTGTGACACCCACACGTTTCCTCTTTTCCACTTCACGGTGCAGAGCACGGAGTCAATAGCAAAGTAATTACATGTTGAACACACCAGTGGTTAACACTTAATATAGGTACGATATTAACAGGGCTTTTATTTCTTAAATATGATGAATAGGGTACTGCACGCACGCACACGTACGCGCATGCGACGGTACACACACACACACACACACACACACACACACACGCGCACACACACACAAACAGCCTATTAAAGCAAAAATGTATAATCATCTTCTATTCGCTGGAATGTTCTAAAGCAGACTGGCAATAGATGATTTTTTAGCTTCTCTCTTTAAACAAAAATAAAAACAAAAACAATTGCACGGAGATGCTTAGATGCTTCACAGTCACTCCGAGGCAGGCCATGAAAAAACAAACAAAAGAGAAAAAAGGCCTGGTGTGATTTCTCCTGTGGAAGTCTCTTTTTAGGCTCAGTCGGCGTGATTGGGGTTTGAGTGTGACCGTGGGAGGCAGACGGTGCTGTAGATCCCCAGATTGACTTGAGAATGATGGCTGGCACACAACGCGAATGGTCAGGACTCAGGAGTGTATGTATTTTCGTCCTTTCCTATATTATTTTAGGTTTTGTTTTGTTTGTGGATTTTCAGGAATAATTGAGTCTTCTCAACACTGCTTTACCGGTTCCACACAGGTCACACGGTGCACATGTAGAAAGAACGCTTTTAAAACCAGACTCACCTTGTGTGTTCAATAAGTCAGTCGTAGACAATAACAAGCCATATTAAATGTGTTTCGAATGAGGACATGGTGCAGGGTACAAGTATACAACAGCTGGTGAGATTAATGCAGTCTTTTTTTGGGGTTGCTTTTAAGGCAGATGGCAGACCAATAACACGAGCTGAAAAACAGTAGCATATCTGTCACAACCACTAGGAGTTTGGCACTTTCTCCATTTGTTTAAACTCTTGTGTGTGTGTGTGTGTGTGTGTGTGTGTGTGTGTGTGTGTGTGTGTGTGTGTGTGTGTGTGTGTGTGCGAGTGTGTGTGTGTGTGTCTGTGGTTGTGTGTGTGCGAGTGTGTGTGTGTGGGTGCGTGTGTGTGTGTCTGTGTCTTTGTCTGTGTGTGTGCGAGTGTGTCTGTGTCTGTGTGTGTGTGTGTGTGTGTGTGTGCGTGTGTGTGTGTCTGCATGTGTGCGTGGGGGCATGCGCGAGTGTGAATCCATGGTGTCCTTGTGCGTAATGTATTGTTAGCCCGGTGACAACAGCGCGACGACTAAGTGCGCCGTTATTGTGAATGTGGCTCACAGTTAGCGAGGTTCAAACACAATAAGGGAACGGAATACATTGGTGCAGATGGAGCCAGGGAAACAGCTTGATCCAAAATGAGCGTCAGCTCTCTCACACCCAGACAGTGGGACTGAAATATATCCTTGCGACGTCCTAAAACATTTTTCAGCCAGCTATTTTCAGACTTAAGTTTCTGGTCGTCTTTAGAGACCTGGTCTTGACGGAGCTGAATTTTGCGTTGCTCTACTATAGGTTGTGTGCTTTGACTGTTCTCGCAGTTTCTGCTAAATAAAAAAAATGATTAGACGTCAGTTTAAGTGAAATTGCCATTGTTTGAATCAAAAACACTGCTCAAATAGAAACAATCAAGGCCCTATGCTTTTCACATAATTATCTATTAAGTGTAAATATAGCATACTACACTTCAGTGCTGTCGATTAACGACAATATAGAAAGACTTTTAAAATAAGGTTAATATGGAAAAACAATTTACAATCTAAATTAGGAGCATTGACGTGAAAACCTGACAACACACGTCATGCTATTTATGTAGAACGGTAACAGATATACATTATATATATATATACTTTATATATATACAGACCAACCCCCCTTGTCATCATCACTGATAACTTTGACATTCCTTCATGAAATGCATGCAAAAATAAATATATCCAGTAGGCCCTAAGCAACAGCTGTACCTTCCCACCATCCATGTGCGGTTTCCAGTCCACGGCCGTTCGACTAGAGACTGATGGGACACACAACCCCCCCCCCACCACCTCCCTCTGCTATGGTTGGCACAGACACCACCTGGCTTTGTTTTCTGTTGTCTTGTCAACGTTCCACCATATCTTTTCTATGTCAAGGTCATGCAGCATGCGATTGGCTGCCCAGAGTGCTCCTCTGACGACTAGACGGCTCACCCGGATTTAAAGATTGAAAACTTTTGTGCTTTGTGTGCATTTTAAGATTAGTTAGAGGTCTTAGAATAATAACTTGCCCCCCAAAAAGTATAGAAAAATATTAAATAGAGTTTGAATGTATTGGCTGACTGCATTTCCGCCTAAGCATCTCCCTGATTCAAACACTTACTAAGATTTTATTAATTCAACATTTAATAACTGGAATTATTATTTCCAAAAATATATAGAGAGATGAGCTGTGATGTAATTAACGCCAGCAATTAATCTGCATCTGTTTGACTTGCATCTGTTTGATTCTGATTATAACATGCTCGTTTACTTTGGCCGAGACAGCCAACATTTATATTTGCCTAATCCCTGGTATAATTATATTATCATGTTCCTGAAAAAAAAGTCATTTCACATCTTTAACCTTCTAATAATTTAAGCTTTATTAGATATGTTTAATATTGTCAGAGCACCTTTGGTTCTATGTGAACAATAGAGCAAATATATATATATTGTTTTTACAAAGTTTCATTAAAATCCCAACTGACAAATCCCCCTAATTCACCACCTTCTCTCTCTCTCTCTCTCTCTCTCTCTCTCTCTCTCTCTCTCTCTCTCTCTCTCTCTGTCTCTCTCCCCCCCCCCCCCCCCCCCCCCCCCCCCCCCCAGGCCCAAAGTGGTGAAACCATCTAATAAGGCTGTGTTGACTTTGTTCACTCGGGGCGACCAAGTATTAATATGCACTGGACGCCTGCCTCTATCTCTCTCTCTCTCTCTCTCTCTCTCTCTCTCTCTCTCTCTCTCTCTCTCTCTCTCTCTCTCTCTCTCTCTCTCTCTCTCTCTCTCTCTCTCTCTCTCTCTCTCTCTCTCTCTGTGAATCAGAATATAAGGCTTTGTTTGCACATTGATATGAGCTTTGCAAGATTTAATCAGGAGGATCAACAATAGGGGAGGGAAAAAAACAATATTACATATATTACCCAGCAAAAAAAAAAAAACTCTTCTCAGCATTTCATCACCAAGTTTATCCTTCATACTGGTGCTTTGACTCTTCATTGACCGATGTGACTTCTGTTGTCTGACAGACATGACGTCTTCGTGGTTTCACTTGGGCCTCTTCTTATGAAAGGATTTAGGTTGAACTTTAGGTTAACTTTAGGTTAACTTTAGGTTGTCTTTGGATATTTGATTTGATCAAGCCTTCCTTCCTTCAACAATTCACGTAAAGTTTCCACAGACAACAAATAACACATTTCAGTATAAACAGATGAGGGAAAAACATTTAACAGATTCATAGAGATACACCAGAAAAGTTAATACTAAAAACCTTTACAGGCTATACATGCTGACTCAGAAAATCAAGACATGGATCTTGACCTACTAAAAGTAAAACTGTAAGGGCAGGCTATCAGTTACATTGTCTTCTGCCTATAGCTTACTTTTCAATTCAACAGACAAGAGTGCAACAAAATGAATTGTTCACCCTTGAAAAATAAATTAAGGTATCCACCGACTGCAGGTCATGTGAGGTGCCACATTGGCAGGTAATTGTTTAAAAGTTAGCTACTTCTCAAAAAAGAAAGATCAAGGCGGTTCAATTAAGTACAGTCTTTGAGGGATGGAATGCTATCGACGTGAGCTAGCTTGGCAGTTGAGGCAGCTCGAATGACAGATAATAGAAAACATTGGCTAGATTTTGTCTATCAGTTGTCTCCCTGGCTTTCCGAGTGGCTCTTTCTTGCCGGCTATAGTTTTCTTTTCTTTTTTTAAGACAATTGTTCTCCTCAGGCACCAGCTGGAAGAAAAAGAAATCCAGTGACAGTAGCGCTGGAAATGATTTCTGGATGCTATTAGGCTAAGCACTGTCACCCCGATGACAGTTGTGATTATATTCTTGATGATGGAGTATTCACCTGGGAGATTACTTGTTTCCACGGTAATGTGATGTCACTCACACACCTCAAATGGTGTATGTGCTTTTTGTGTAGGTTTGAAATAATGTGTCAATGTGTAACTGGCCCCACCAAAGCATTCTCTTTAATGAAAACAATCTTGATTTTGAATGGATGAAATAAAGAAAAAGTATCCATGCATATATTCATATACTGTTTTTATATATATATAAACTGGTTTTTACACATCTATTGTATATGTGTTTCCATTAAAGAATATTTTGGTGAGGTATATTGCTAGAATTCTGACGGTTGTTCATCAACACAGAAGCAGAAGCTGTGAGACAGCGAGACTTACACTAATTGTTATCGTGTGATAACTTATTATCATAGCATCATGATCTAGGTCTCTGTTATTCTGATAATGAATGTTTCAAGCATTGTTACTGCCTCTTGCCATAAAGTACTATCAAACTTCTACAATCGTATCAAACAAACAACAATATTTATACATTATTTATGTCTCGGCCCTATGTCAAAAGTCTGTTGACAAAACCCTTTGACATTGGGCCAGTAGCTGAAGGGAAGAAGATTCCAGTGGTTCGGGTGTTTTACCCCCAGCCTAAATGTTCCCATTTCCGAACCCATGATCTGCAGTATACCGCAGGCAGCCTTTATCAATGATGTGACTCATGTAACAATCACTTTGAGTAACCTGTACAAAATGTTCGTTTTTTGTTCAATAATAGTAACTAGTTTTTTTTTTTTTTTTATAATCATCTCTCATAGGATATGACCGATGTGGCTTTGTCGGTTTGGTTAATCATTCACATTATGAATTGAACTGACCTGAGAAACATACAGAATGAGAGAAATAGAGAGAGAAAGCAATAGAGAAATAGAGAGAGAGAGAGAGAGAGAGAGACAGACAGACAGACAGACAGAGAGACAGAGAGAGAGAGACAGCGAAAGAGACAGAGACAGATACAGAGAGAGTCGATGTCCCTGGGGTCGTGACCTTAGAAAGGATAATATTTAATTAGCCAAGGTGTTCTGGTCTCTTGAGTGAACTGAGGCACATTCTGTATGCTAGAAACATGGTGGATTTAAACCCAGTCCCTGACCTTTGCCGTGTGTATGCTTGTCTTGCCGCTCCTTCTGTTGCCATCCCTCCTGTAACTCTCTCTCTCTCTCTCAAAGTATGGATTAACAGTTATTTTCTAATCAATAAGTAGAAAGTGTATCTCAACAGTACCATAAAGTGTGAATTAGCCAATTCTGCACAGTTTAATTGGCATTTCATGTAACTGGGATCTGTATTATGGATGACAATTAACAGGGATCCCAAGCTTACCTCAATGAATCTCAAATGCGCCATGGCAACTTGCTATTCCTTACACAAGAACAAGGACAACAATTTTGAATCTTATTCAGGAGAACACAATGACGACAGAATAAACTTTCCTGCTTTGCTGAGTGCTGGTTTATATTATTGTTCACTTTTGCCGGAGAAGACATTGTATTTCTCCTACTGTTAAACCGTGGAAAACACAGTATTCAGGCAAAGGGATCCGAGATCAATGCAACATTCAGCGAGTCCCACATTCCTCTCTCCCTGCTTTTCCTCTTAATGAGCTAACTGAGTCGGGCATGAAAGCTTTGTCTGTCTAATCATCAGATGGCTGCAAATGCAAATGTTCCTTAGTGGCTGCATATGCTTATGTGCAGAATGTATTTCTCTATGTATTTCTCTCTAAAGCAAGTCCCCCCCTAATAATCACTTAGTGGGCCAAAACCAGTCCGTCCAGTGTCCTCATTCCATCCATACACACAAACGCATGCACGCACACACACACAAACACAGATACACACATACACGCACACAGTCACACAAACCATGAACAGACACTTTAAGCTAAATATTGAACGCTTCTGAATACATATCCTTCATCTGTATTCTTTAAATCGTAAAATATATTTTTTTATTTCCTAATATTTCTTTTGCAAAATACCCGCAATACTATTTCGGGTCACCTGGTTACCACAAGACTAGTGCAATTTCGAAGACCTTTTTCCTTTTGTGTTTGAAAACCCACTTGTTTCAAGGGTGATGTGGTTTTAGAGCCCATGTTCCATGGAAATGAGTAATCCACTCTTTGTTTTGCTTTGAATCCAATAATACAAAAATAAATCCTCATTCTATCATTACATGAGCACACTGTTCAAGACCACTGAGACTGTGAGCTGTTTGAAAAGAAATCCCAGACACGACATAGCTCCTTTGCATCCAAAAAAATCACCTAAACCATTGTTGGGCCACTCACAGGCATAAGTGTTTATATTAGAGACAAATACATCACTCAATTTGAAAGAAAAAGATACAAAAAACGTTTTCCGGTACAAAGGTTTCTAACCAGTACACTGATTCCAATACAACAGAATCCTCAGTCTACCATTACATTAGCAACGTGTATGACTAGGAACCATTTGAACTGCAAAGATAGCTAAACCAAACACTCCTCCCCATGTCCTTCTCTCCTGCCCTGCGATGCTAACTTCCTGTCTCCTGGTCTCCAGGTGCGGGCCAGTGCAATTGCCCAGGACGCCGACCAGAACTACGACTACGCCTCCAACAGTGTGATCCTCCACCTGGACGCGGGAGACGAGGTCTACATCAAGCTGGACGGAGGCAAGGCGCACGGGGGGAACAACAACAAGTACAGCACCTTCAATGGCTTCATCCTCTACGCCGACTGAGCACCCCCCCCCCCCCCCCCCCCCGCCCCGCTGGGGGTCCGGGTGGTTGGTGGAGTCGGTTCGAGGTCCAAAGACAGAGCAAGGAAGACGGGCACCCCACGGGATGTAGCTGTGAAATCGTTTTCGGCGATTGGCTTGGTTTGAAGCCGGGGTGGGGGAGGAATGCTTTCTTGTCCCTGATCCCCCCCTCCCCCACTCCTCCCCACTCCTCCCCTCTACCCACCTCCCCCCCTCCACCCACCCCCCCCCCCCCCCCCCACCCCCCCCCCCCCCAAGTCTATCAGTCCTCTATCTTCACAGACAATGTCATGTCGTTGTATCCATCGACCAGAACCGTGGCTTGGAGAACCCCCCACAAAATATGCACTGAGGAGGGGGAAAGGAGGAGGGGAGGAGCGGGTAGAGAGAATGAGGGAGATTGGGGAGGGGGGGGTGGTGGAGATGTGGAGAGGTTGTTAGATTGCTCCTGGTTTTTCCATTCCTCCATAGTCACTTGTTTCACAAAAACAACTGAGGAATCCCTCCTTTTCCCTGACTTGTTTACCTGGATTCTGAAGGCATCCACAGTGGCCACAGACAGGGTGTCTGTACTGTCAGTGGAGTCTGTTGACTCGAATACGTTGTCCCGTTGTGCTTCTGCTTAGGTTTGTGTTTTTTTTATTTTTCAACAGGCGCATCATAATCAACACACAAGCGAAATCAGGAGACAAAAAGTACACTATATGTTCCCTTCGTGAAGATATACCTCTTTGACTGAAAAAAGCTGAAAAAAAGAAAGGAAAAGTAGTTTGTGAAGCCACTTAACAATATCACAAAATGTCTGAATCGAAATTCCGTTAACCAAGACTGTTTGTAATTTGTGGCTGTGGATCAAAAAGGTAAAAATAAAATAAAAAAAGGCATAAATTGACTTTATGGAGAGGACGATACCTTCTGCACAATAACTTGTACTGTATATGAAGATGAAAATATCTTATTAAAACCCCACTGTCATCTCCTTCTGCCCACCTCCGTCCACCCACATGCACACACACACAGAGCGCCGTATGCTGCACGGATCGAAAATAGAGTTGATGTTCTCGTTTTTATGTAGATAGCCTACCTGCTATATAGACGGCCTTGAGACATAACGCAAATCTGAAATCGGTTTTCCAGGTGAACCTGAACGACTTTAGCGGTTTTCTGTTTTGTTATTTTCCTCCTTTGAACTACACTGACCTCCTCCAGGGAGTTAAAGGACCAAACAAGGAGTGACGTGTTGTTACCGTTGCTGTGCAGGAGAGTAATGAAGGTGTGTGTGTGTGTGTGGTGGGGGGGGGGGGGGGGGGGGGGGGGGGGGGGGGGGGGGGGGGGGGGGGGGGGGGGGGGGGGGGGGGGGGGGGGGGGGGGGGGGGGGGGGGGGGGGGGGGGGGGGGGGGGGGGAGGGGGGGGGGGAGGTCATGTAGAAAGCACAGCAAGGGTTAACTGGCAGACTTGTCTGTTGTTTTCTGTGTCTGATCTTCACTGGGTGTCAACCTGTCGTTAGCCGCATACTCCCTGAACATTATGCTAATATTTACTCTCAACATGGCGGCTAGACAGCTTGCTTGAAGGAATGAAATTGATTGGGTGAGTGACTTGGGCAATTACGGTTGCACGTTTGACTGTGTATATATATATATATATACCATATGGGTATGTGTGTGTGGGGGGGGGGTTGTGTGATTGTTAGTGTGATTGGTGTCTGCGGGGTGTGCGTTTATGTCAGTGTGTATGTGTTTGTGTGTGTTTGAATGTGTGCCCACATGATTGCCTACGTATTTATGTCCCAACGTGTGTGTGTGTGTGTGTGTGTGTGTCTTTGAACCGAAGCATGTGCCGTGCCATATAGCTACAGTACATCATTTTAAACCCGTGTGCTACAGCCAATTATAGATGATATTTTACTCAGCCAATGAGATTTTGCGCTGTAGGGTGACGTGAAGTCTCAATAGATACAACGAGAAGAACAAACAGCTTGTAAATTAAACCTATGCTATGTTGGTCCATCTTATTTTGGAAGTGTTGAATACATTGAAATAATAAATGGAATTTCTTTTTAAGTTATTTGTCTCGTGATAAATACTTGTATTCCTTGTGTACACCATAACTGGGGAAATGACCCTGGACGAAAGTAAATTGGTTTGTGACACTTGCTAACTGCAGTGCTAACGCTGCTAACGTCTGGCTCCTTCTGTGTTTCAACTCAGGATTTTAACCAATCGGCTGTCAACTGATGTGTGAAAGGTTCCCCTTTTAGCAGTGCTCTAATCTCTCTCCTTTCAATCGACCAGTCAAACCTTAATAAAAGTGTGTTTCGGTTGGTAAGTATCAAGGGAGGTGTGTGCGCAGGGTGGGGGGGGGGGGGGGGGTTAAAGCTCTTCCCCAACCCAAGGCCATCCCATTCGGGAAAGGTGCACTTTCGAGAGAAAAAAATGTCCACCTGCCGAGCGGTAAATATCCTTTGCTGTTGAGAATGCCAGCGCCGACGCTTACCCCTGTTCACATACACGGGCATCCCTCAAATCGCTGATGGCAGCGCCTCTTTAGAGATTATCATCCACGGAGGGATCATTTATCTGGTCAGAGGGGAGAGGTGGGGAGAGGTGGGTAAGGGGAGAGGAGGAGGAGAAAAGAAAGAAGAGGGAGGAGCAGAAGAAGAGGAGGCAGGGATGGGGGGAGAGGAAGAGAGCGTGAGAGAGGCAGGGATGGGGGAGAGGCAGGAATGGGGGGGAGAGGCAGGGATGGGGAGAGAGGCAGGGATAGGGGGAGAGGCAGGGATGGGGCGAGAGGCAGAGATGGGGGGAGAGGAAGAGAGGGGGAGAATGGCAGGGATAGGGCGAGAGGCAGAGAGGGTGAGAAAGGCAGGGATGGGGGAGAGGCAGAGATGGGGGAGAGGCAGGGACGGGGGGAGGCAGTGATATCAGGACAGGAGAGATTGAAGGAGATATAGGTGTAGGACAAGAGGCTTGACAGAGACAGATGAGAGTGTGAATAAAAGAACCAAGAGAAAGAAATGAGAAAGATGTACTTATCTCATCATACATTTCTTTATATATAATATAAAGAATATATAATATAATTTATATAAATATATACCTTGAGATATGTGAGATACATGTACGATATATACATAAACTATATAGTACCTAGAGGGTGAGAGACATCGTAAAGGAGAAAGACAGACAGAGAGAGAGAGTTAAATGGTAAAGCAAAGTATAAAGGCTGACAGAGAATGGGCCAGGGATGGGAGGGGGGATTGTGAGAGTGAGCCGCTGGGGTGTGAGGTGTCAGGAGAGATTAGCCAGTGGGTTGGTCGTGGGAGGGGGGGGGGGTGATGTGCTGTGATTGGACGACTGTCAGCGGCTGAACGATCCCAGGACCTGGCAGGAATGGGATGTGACACGGGCTGCTCTGTGCTCTCTCTATCGCTAGGTTTATTACCCCCCCCCCCCCCGGTCAGCTAATGTTATGGTGTTCTTGAACCAGGTATAGGTTGAATGACCACAACTAAATACCTTAGAGCAATGCCTTGCATAATAGCACTTATGGCTCTTATGTTCTTTATGAGAGGAAAGCGACTCTTTTTACAAGCTTACTTTTACGATGTAGTCATTGAGCAGATGCTCCCTGTGAATTCCGATACAGGTCATTAAAGAGCAAGTAAGGGGTTTAGGCATCTTGGGTGATGCTCATGGATGCCTACAGGTAGGCAACGGAGCTAGGGGGATCGAACCATGCACCTTGTTGAACACTATAGCCACTACACTACCCTACTACACTACTATAATATCAAGCTTTAATTGTAAAATACACTAAATACATATATATATATATATATATATATATATATATATATATATATACATATTGCTATGTCCCTTGTGGGAAACTATAACATTTTAAATGTTTGTGAAGCGGCTGGACACGCTCTCGTTTGTTTACAACAACAGTGTTCCCTCTGCCTGGGTGCTGAGCTCAGGCTTTTACCTGGTGGGACAAACTCAAAGGTTAGGAAGGCAGACAGCTGTTAGAACCTTGGCCGCTTCCTGGCTGCCCTGGGGGCTTCTGGAGCAACACACACACACACACACACACACACACACGCGCGCACACACATGTATGTACACACACACACACACACACACATACACATAAATATACACATACACACATGCACACACACACACAAATATATATATACACATTCAAACGCACACACACACACACACACATATATATATACACACACACATAAATAGACAGCTAAATAAACACACATAAATAAACACACACACACACAAATATAAACACACACACATAAAATAATACACATACAGAACACTTACATGCACAAAGACACACAGACACACACACACAGACACACACACATGCAAACACACACGCACACACAGACACATACACAGACATACAAACATACATATACACACACACAGACATACACACACACACACACACACATATACACACTAAAACATGCACGGACATGCCTGCAATGCACACAAACACACTCACTACACATGGAGATGCATACGGGGAACCAAGCACTCGCATGCATTTACACACACAAAAAACTCCACGCACATTTGCTCATACACTATATTGCCAAATGTTTTGGGACGCCTGCCTTTACATGCACATGAAGGTTAATGACATCCCATTCTTAATCCGTAGGGTTTAATATGGAGTCTGCCCACCCTTTGCAGCTATAACAGCTTCAACTCTCCTGCAAAGGCTTTCCACAAGGTTTAAGAGTGTGTTTATGGAAACTTTTGACCATTCTTCTTGAAGCGCATTTGTGAGGTCAGGCACAGATGTTGGACAAGAAGGTCATCCCAAAGGTGTTCTGTCGGGTTGAGGTCAGGACTCTGTGCAAGCCAGTCAAGTTCCTCCACACCAAACTCGCTCATCCATGTCTTTATGGACCTTGCTTTGTGCACTGGTGCGCAGTCATGTTGGAATAGGAAGGGGCCATCCCCAAACTGTTCTCACAAAGTTGGGAGCATGAAATTGTCCAAAATGTCTTGGTGTGCTGAAGCATTAACAGTTCCAGTGAACAGTTAGTTCACTGGAACTAAGGGGCCAAGCCCAACCCCTGAAAATCCACCTCACACCATAATCCCCCCTCCACCAAACTTTACACTTGGCACAATGCAGTCAGGCAAGTACCATTCTCCTGGCAACCGCCAAACCCAGACTCGTCCATCGGATTGCCAGACAGAGAAGCGTGATTCGTCACTCCAGAGAACACGTCTCCACTGCATCCGACGCTTTGCATTGCACTTGGTGATGTAAGGCCCATTCCATGAAGCTCTCTATGCACTGTTCTTGAGCTAATCTGACGGCCACACGAAGTTTGGAGGTCTGTAGCTATTGACTCTGCAGAAGGTTGGCGACTTCTGCGCACTGTGCGCCTCAGCATGCGTTGACCCCGCTCTGTGATTTTACGTGGCCTACCACTTCGTGGCTGGGTTTCTGTTGTTCTCAATTGCTTCCACTTTGTTATAATACCACTAACAGTTGACCGTGGAATATTTAGTAGTGAGGAAATTTCACGAATGGACTTATTGCACAGGTGGCAACCTATCACGGTACCACGCTTGAATTCACTGAGCTCCTGAGAGCGACCCATTCTTTCACAAATGTTTGAAGAAGCAGTCTGCATGCCTAGGTGCTTGATTTGATACACCTGTGGCCATGGAAGTGTTTGGAACACCTGAATTAAATGATTCGGAGGGGTGTCCCAATACAGTGTAGGGTACACTAATACAATAATAGACGCACACACGTATGCATGTGTATGTAAACACACACACACACACACACACACATACACACACATACACACACACACACACACACACACACACACATACACATACACATACACACTCACACATTCACAGAGGGCTAGTAATGGTGCAGTCACCCGTTAGCACCGTCACCCTCCCTTGGCTCCCTGGCTGCCTCCACCCATAATTACCTCCGTCACTCTGTGTTGTGACCGAGGAGGTCCTCCCCACTACCATTCCTTTCATACTCTTAATGGACCTTTCTCTTTCTCTTTCCCTCTCTATCTTCGTCTATGTAACTATCTCTCTCTGCCTCTCTCTCTCTTTCTCTCTCTGTCTAACTGTAATCCTTGGTTTCTCTCTCTCACTGTCTCTCTACCTCTAATTCTTTGTAATTATCTCCCCCCTCTCCGGCTACCTCTCTACCTCTTCCTTGATCTCTCTCTACCTCTCTTTCTCTCTCCCACTCTGTATTTATGTATTTACTGTATCTCTCTCCCTCTCTCTCTTTATCTCCCTCACTGTCTTTATTTATGGACTGTATCTATCTCTCTCCCTCTCTGTCTTTATGTATGTACTGTATATCTCTCCCCTTTCTGTCTTTATTTATGTACTGTATCTCTCTCCCTCACTGTCTTTATGTATGTACTGTATCAATCTCTCTCCCTCTCTGTCTTTATGTATGTACTGTATCTCTCTCCCTCTGTCTTTATGTATATACTGTATCTCTCTCCCTCTCTCCCTCTCTCCCACTCTGTCTTTATTTATGTACTGTTTCACTCGATCTCTCTCTCTCTCTCTCTATTTACTGTATCTCTCTCTCTCTCTGTATTCACTGCATCTCTCTCACTCTCTCTTAGCGCTCAATGAATCTGCATATTTTCTGCTGCACCCCTTCCTTTTCTTGTCTTTCTTCTTCAATGGTGTCAGACCAATAGCCTGCTCTGCACCCCCCCCCCCCCCCCCCCCCCCCCCCCCACACACACACACACACACACATACACACCCCATCGCCCCTTCAGCACCCAAGGGTTTACAGTAGATGGCTGCAGGTCACCGGAGGGGCACATCCAGCTTGGCAAGCCGATATTTCCTACCGCTCCGTCGGTCCGTCAACAGCTTTTAAATCACCAGCCCGATGTTCTCGCCTGTTGAACCTTGTACGCATTGGCTCCCCGTTTTCACTTGATGGAGTGCAAAGTCTCCAGAGAAGAAGAAGAAGAAGAAGAAGAAGAAGAAGAAGAAGAAGAAGAGTATAAAACACACAAGACAGAAACAAACCTCTCACATGTATTTCACTCCTTGGCAAGCTGAGTACATTAGTGACCTTTCAAAGCACTGCCTCCCTCGTGCTTTGGCCCCAAAACCGCAAAAAGAAGCAGCTCACTATTAGAGGGCTGAAATGCTGACATGCTCTAAACAAGGATCAAGCAGGTTCCTCGCTCCGCGCCAGGCTGCTTCGCTCCCTGAATTAATGGCGGTCACTTATGGAGCAACACTTAAAAAACAAAACAAACACAAAAACAGAAACAGAAAAATGCAAAGTGAAGAAAAGAACAGGAAATCCAGGCATAAATTGAAAGCATGTTTTCAAATTTATTAATCAAGAAATATGATTTATTTGTATATGTATATAAATATGTATTTTTATATATAACTATATACTATAGGTATATAAATATATTAATATATGGATTTAAAGACAGAAAGTTGCAACTTGTGTAGGCATTCCTTTTCTTCGCCTTCAGATGACCCGATAGGCTTCACGTGGGTGGCAGTACGTTTAGAATATAACTCTAATTGCTGTTTGTGCAAGTGTGTATGTGTGTGTGTGTATGTATGTGTGTGTCTGTGTGTCTATCCCTGTGTATCTGTGTCTGAGCGCGCATGTGGGTCTATGTATGGTGTGCGTCCATGTATGGTGTGTTTATGTGTGTGTGTATATCCGTGTATCCATATATTGTGTGTGTGTGTGTGTGTGTGTATGTGTGTGTCCATCCCTGTGTGTTCGTGTATGTGTGTGTGTGTGTGTCCCTCCATGTGTGTCCGTGAATGAGTGTGTGCGTGCGTGTGCGCGCTAAATAGTTGATTGGAGAGCAGACATCAGACGGCAGCCGGGGAGCCTGAGGGCGGGAGAGAGAGAGAGAGAGAGAGAGAGAGAGAGAGAGAGAGAGAGAGAGAGAGAGAGAGAGAGAGAGAGAGAGAGAGAGAGAGAGAGAGAGAGAGAGAGAGAGAGAGAGAGAGGTGGACGTGCTGAGGATTGCAGGGGGGCTAGGTGTCAAAGTGGAGATATTACCCTTCGCAGGACGCCCACTCTCGCAAGATCGGCAGCATCACGTCCTCCCCAGTCCACTGACATTAACATGCACCTAAGTTCAACTATCGACAAATGATTGTCAAGAAACCAACCAAGGCGCCTCGTCGTGGGTAAAGGAAGTAAGAATAGACTCACGGAGAAGCTGAGTAAAGGCAAGACGCTGCAGTTTAGATTAACAATAAATGCAGGCATATATGTAATTTTTTATATATGGCATTTTTCAACCAGTGGCCACTGAAACCACTAAACAATTATTGCCTCAACTTTACCCATTCATACACACATTCACGGAGGCGTCAACCATGTAAGGAAACAGCCACCTCATCAGGAGCAGTTAGGGTTAGCTGTCTTGCTCAGGGACACCTCGACACTCAGCTAGGAGGAGCCGGGGAATGAACCAGCAACCTTGCGGTTGCAAGTCAACCTGCTCTATCTCCTGAACTAATGCCTCCCTCCTGAGTTACTGCCGTATTCCTATTTTCTGACATAAGATCGTTATGCTCGTCTGCCTTCTCAGCTTGGCTGTTTTTTTCTTTCCGTCGGAGAACGAAGGAAGTCAGCAGACAGTTAAGGACGTCGGGCTGAGTAATAACCATCAAATATCCTACCTAGTTTCTCCTTCCGCACCTGCTGTGTCTCTGATGGATGCGTTGTGGAGGCCAGGCCAGACCAGCTCCTAAACTCCCTGGTGTCACCCGGGTAATATGCAGGCTCTCTGGCCAGTACTGGGGCCTGTGGGTGGGGTGGCCGGGGGTCTGATGGAGGTTTTGAGAGGGGGAAGTTGTAATAATAGATAACGTGTGAAGAACACACGCAGATATGTACCACCGAGGCGTACGGAGGGGTTGGGTAGCGTGACAACCGGTGTCTCACAATCTGTCCACAAGAAGCAATGCTGGGAAGAGAATGAAGTGCATGACTAATGTGAAGTGTTGACAAGCTCAAGGCACCCTGGAGTGCCTGGTATATATGCATCCATACAAGAAAGAATAACAGGAATGAGTCAAGGTGTGATCATTCAGCCAAAAAAGCCATATAATACTGCCGCTGCTAACTTTTGCAGTGCAAAAGTTAGCTTTTTTGCCAGAATCTTAAAGAAACACACACACTTACAGTACATATACAAAAACACAGGAAGAAACACACACACACACATACACAGAAGCACACACATACATGCACACACACACAAAATACCTGAAAAAAGCATGGAACTTCAAACCTTGGGGAGAATAGCCACATGATGCTGTCTTCATTTGGGAACAATCAAGCTAAATTACTTTTACACTCACAAATATATATTTGGAGACGTTTTAAAGGCGCCTGAGCATTTAATGAGGAATCAACCCCAACGCCAGGAAGGAGATGGAGGAAATGAAACCCACCCTACACCCCCAGCCGCCCCTGTTGTCTAACGGAGACCACCAGAGAGGAGAGCTCTGAGACTGCAGGAGCCAAGCAATCCCAAGTCCATCTCTCTCCTCTCTCTCCTCTCTCTACCTCCCTCCCAAACCAACACACCCCACACACCTCTCTCTCCGGCTCTCACACTGATAAACATTCCTCCTCAGATCACACAGTGAGCCTGATTCATGGAGAGGACACTTTGAGGACCCTTTGTCTCCAAGGAGGCACACATGCATGCATGCACACACACACACACACACACACACACACACACACACAGACACACACATACAAACACACGCAAGCATGCACACACATGCGTAACACAACACAAACAGCATGTGAGCGTGCACGCACTCACATGCACACAAACACACACTCACACACACATACATACACAAACACACACTCACACACACATACACACACAAATACAAACAAACACACACACACACACACACACACACACACACGCACAGACAAGACAAGCACAGGGAATGCAATGGCCCCATGGAGAGATTCAGTGTGCCATCTGGCAAATTAGGCTATGAGCCACGAGCCCACAACTTTGCTGTTTTATTCGATTTTCAATACTCCGCTCTAGATGGTGCTTTCAAATAACACTTTTTTTTATAACACTATCATTAATATGACAAACACACACATACATTCACACATACACACACATACCATACATGTATCTATATTTCCATAACGACTGCTGTGAATACTGTCACTAAATGGTACTGTCTCTGCTTTATACAAACACAACACACGACGGTGGACACAGCAATGTAATCAAGAGACAAATAGAAGTGTGAAGTCAACATATTTGTTTTAAATACTGTAAATGCAACTGAGTCAGTTCGATGCAAAGATGGAGCTAATATGGACGGCTCCAGATGGATCCAGATCCAGCTGAGTGGACGCTATGGCGTCCCATACCAAAGGTCAGGAAGCAGCAAGGGGCGAGCAGCAAGGGCGCACGGCGCGGAATGTGCCCAACTGAAAATGTCAGTGTCCTCCGTTGCTATGACAGCCGGCAAAAGTTTGGCATCTCTGTTGCAGCTAAAGGCCAGATTATCTAATGTGTTTAATTGAGCCTGTTGTTTTGAGCTGTACATTAAAATATGCCAAAAAAATAATAGAGTTGTACATCTGTCTTTGCAAACAAAGTACAACAAATAAAGGTGACAACAAGTAGAATGTCATCGCCACGCTAAGATAATTAGAGTCTGGCTACTACAGACTCAGAACATCACAGACCAAAAAACAGCACCACTAACCACAGTTAAATTATGTTAAGTAAAACAGCTTACTTATGGTAAACTTTCTCTGAATAGTGGTATTTAAAGCACATGACAAATTAATTTGTAAGACAACTTTTGACTAAAAATATATAAAATTTTGCTCATTAATTTAGGCGAAATTTCAATGTTCAAGTTTCACTGCTTACCATTAATTTGATGAGTGATTGCTAATTATAGAGGAGCTGCTGCATGTTCGTTCATAAAGCAAAAACCCTAGCATGAGGCCCTTGGCTACTGAGATACACAGGTAAAAACCTGTCCTGATGTTGCCCTAAAATTAGTGCCCCAAAGTGAGCAGGAGAAAGAGAAACTGAAACTGAAAGTGAACGTGAAAGAGGTAGATGTGTCTGTCTATTCCCCATCCTTCTACTCTTACAGAGTAAAGGAGATAGGGGAGATGGTGGAGAGAGTTATTGCCTATTGGGTGCGCATACATCATCTTTACAGAGAGAGAAGGGTAATGCATTCTTTATGTAGACCATATTACTTTATGGTCCAACAACACTTATCCAAATTGTTTCCAAAGGGTATTGAGCCAAAGACTATTAAACACCAAGGATATTTCAGATGTTTCCTCTGTAATTGCTACTTATTATATTAGCAGACTGCTCTCATAAACAAAACAATGGATTGTATCAATAATTTACATTCTTCGCATTGTGTGCAGAAAGAGTTGAGACGAAGAAAGTCAAAATGTGCTTATCGTGTGTTTGCTCACGCGACCACTTTCCGGGGTTGTCGTGATCTTCTCACAACGTGCTTACCCCCGCAGCGCACGTTGTGCACACTTGCCCACACATACATCATGCGTGTCAACAAGCACAGACAAGGAGTCGGCTCACCCCTGGTTGGATGTGGTAATGGAGAAGCACGTGCGCACGTCACACCTCTGACAGCACCGCGGCCGCACCCCCAGTAGCCTTTTGATTCACAAAAGGCCAAGCGTTGACTTTGACAAAGGCTAGGCTCTTATCCGGCCTCTGTGCGTACCGTTCTCCCTCTTCTTCATACTCACTCTTCCTCTACTTCTTACGCCCCAGACCTCCCGTCGCAAGACCGCCTGTGTGTTTGTGTGTGTGTGTGTGTGTTTGCGTGTGTGTATGTGTGTGTGCCTCTACATAGATGTTTACTTTATGTTTTGTAATACGTGTCATGAGATTAGCTCTGCAACTGCACCCCAGTTATGTATGTAACACTCATAATGTCATACCCAGGTTGGTTTTAATATGCAGGTAATGTTTGCAATACACGTGTAATGTTTCACCAATGAGGGTTCAACTGGTGTACAAAACATATTGTCATCAAACAACCAGCAGATAACCACCAGCAATATAATATCCATACTCCCCCCCCCCCCCCTACCAGAACAAGAACTCAGGACAAAAGACAAGATAACAAAAAACTAACAAAAAGACGTGTTGGCATGAATGTCCCCCAGGGAGACATGTTCATAGTACCTGAAGAGCCTCTTCTCTCTCTCTCTCTCTCCTCTCTCTCTCTCCCCTCCTTCCTACCATTAAGCAGCCTGTGGTGTTCTGCCCAGACCACTACCACATATAGGCCTGTAACCATCCTGTCCCAGATAATACAAAGAAGAGGAAAGTCCTCCATTATTTTATTCTCCTGAGCCCCTTCTCTGTGTGGCACCGGGGGGGGGGGGGGGCTCTGAATGAGCCTTGGAGAGCAATTTATGTACATTTAAATTAACCGTTTCCCCCGGTCTGCCCCACTCAGCTTACACAGGGAACTCACACGGAACAGGGCTGGAGTGCACGCCAAGTGAAGAGTGTAGAGTCTGTGTGTGTGTGTGTGTGTGTGTGTGTTGGACTGCGTATGTGTGTGTGTGTGTATTTGAGAAAAAAAAGGTTGTGGTGTGTGTCTGTGTGCTTGTGAGACAGAGAAAGAGAGGATACACATTTGAATTAATGTGTGTGTGTGTATGTGTGTGTATATGTGAGAGACAGAGAGTATATGAATGAGAGAATGTGTGTGCGTGTGTGTGTGCATGCATGTGTGTGTATGTGTGTTCATGTGCATGCGTGTGTGTGTGTGTGTGTGTGTGTGTGTGTGTGTGTGTGTGTGTGTGTGAGAGAGTGCGGTGACACACACATGGCAGCAGTAGTATCCCTGAGCAGCTGCAGCAGCCTTACCGATGGAAGGAGTACCAACCTGAGTAGACCCCAGGCCCCTCTCTGTGGTCCTTAATGGCTTCGCCGTCCACCTCCTTCTGCCGTCGCATTAGAGAAACATTTCAGCTCTTTTATTTATATATATAGTCATGCTGGTTTTCACTCTCCACGCCTGAATGCGTCCGACGTCCATTGCGGTGGTCCACGCGAGAACGAAGAAGACGGGGGTTGGTGAAAGGCGTGGCTAAGGAGTCGGCTAAATGCGTACCCGCATGAGTCCATCGAGTGAGGAGCAGAAGGAGAAGGAGAAACTTTTGGGTCCGGCGAAAGCCAGGCGTCCTTCTTCACACACCTGTGGCGTGGCTGTCTGGATTTGGAGCCAAGCTGGCTGTGAGCAGTATCTTTTTGTTTTGTCAGGATGTTCAATTATTTACCTCTCTGTCTTCCCTCCTTCGTATCTCCAACCCCCCCCCCCCCCCCCCCCCCACACACACCCCCCACCCCCCCCACCCCCCTAGATTTCAACCGCCATTTTAGCATTCGCCGATAAAATGGCCCCCACTGCCGTCACGTTGAAGCAACAACGGACTGCTTAAGTTCAACTTTGCATTTCTAAGTTACTTGTTAGGACATTACTTACGCATTGGTGGTGCAACCCGAATTTAGTAAACTGCTAGTTTGAAACTAACAAGTTTGGCTAGTTTGGTTACTAAGGACTTAGTAAGGACTTTACACACACACACACTTAGTATCACACTTACCCCACCTCAATACTCTGGGGCTACTCTCAATACATCTGACCCCCCTTTCCCCTTTCATGCCCTGGCACTTAATGTACAGACTTATTGTATGTTTGTAAGTCCTGGCACTTACAAATAGTACTTAGCATTATGTAGCATCTTAGCCTAGCTATCTTTATTGTATACGGGGAATGGGTTAAACTAGCAATTGTAAGTGCTTTGCACTGGTTCTATGAACATCCTCACTGTATCGACAGTGATATATAGTTGTTTCTCTTTCTTCTGACAACTGTACTTGTTGTAAGTCGCTTTGGATAAAAGCGTCTGCTACATGCCCTAAATGTAAATGTAATAATACAAATTAGAGAAAACTATCTCTTGCCCAAACTTTTCAAACAAACACAAACACTGGCCATACACACCTGCAGGTAATGACCCAGCTAAAGGTAAACTATTCCCCCCATTTCCGCCGAAAAAATAAATCTGTCCCTAAGTCCCTCCCAAACTTCTTTTTTAAGCCAAAATGTGAGGAAAGTCTTCATCACAAGTACGTGGGCTTCTAATCTCTCGTGTGCGTCCACCATGACTCATCTCCTCGGTGGTGAGTGAGACACAGCTTTTTGGGACACGGAGTACGTCAGTTCCTCCCAGTTCAGCATGTTGTGTTGAGGTTCTTACTCTCCCTCAGCTGCTTCTCGCTCTGAATTGTATCCAGCCTGTTTTTCGTCCCTGGCCCCCACGGCCCCTCACGCTCACACACAACCTGCTGTTTGCCAGGCTGCCGGTAAGCACTGTCGAGGCGCATCGCGTCCACCCAATGAGCTGGAGCAAGAAGCCAAATAGTGGAGCTCGCTTAGTTATTCAATTACTTCACCAGGCTGGCGCTCAATCCCAAGGTCTGGCTCTCTGAGTGTGTGTGTGTGGGTGTGTGCGTGTGTGTGTGTGTATGTGTGTGTGTGCATGCTTGCATGTGTGCGTTTGTATGTGTATGTATGAATGTATGTGTGTGTGTGTGTGTGTGTGTGTGTGTGTGTGTGTGTGTGTGTGTGTGTGTGTGTGTGTGTGTGTGTGTGTGTGTGTGTGTGTGTGTGTGTGTGTGGGGGGGGGACGGATGGATGGAGGGATGGTAGGAGGAGGGGGGGTGGTCCTCCCTCCGGCATTGGGTTCATTTTCAACACTAATAACAGAATTAGCACAGATTTAGCCAATTAGAAAAAAAAAACAAGACCACGTTGCCATGTCATTTCCCTAATTTCCGCCCACTCTCATGCTCCCCCAACCCCATCGCCTTAAAAAAAATCAAAGCCTCGTTCCTCGCTCCCAACAACCAGTGTGTATGTGTGTTTTTGTATGTGTGTGTGTGTGTGTGTTTGTGTGTGTGTGTGTGTGTATTTTTGTATGTGTGTGTATATATGTGTGTGTGTGTGTATGTGTATGTGGGTGTGTGTTTTTGTGGGTGTGTATGGTGTGTGTGTGTGTGTGTGTGTGTGTGTGTGTGTGTGTGTGTAAGAAAACCGCCGGGCGATTCATTGATAACATCTTCATATCCTCCCCCGAGGTACTTCTTAGTCTTCGCCATTTAAGTTTCAGACGCACTTAGAGCCAACAAGGCTGGGTGCCGCGGGCGTATCCCTCCTGGATGAAATATACGCCGCGGCTGCCAGGAGACAAATCTGTTCTGCCGTTGTGTTAAAATATTGTTCATGCTGCAGGATCCTATTAGTAGGGCCTCCCCCCCAGGTCTCAGAGGGACCAATTGAGACTCTCTCTCTCTCTCTCTCTCTCTCCTCTCCCTCTCTCTCTCCTCTCTCTCTCTCTCTCTCTCTCTCTCTCTCTCTCTCTCTCTCTCTCTCTCTCTCTCTCTCTCTCTCTCTCTCTCTCTCTCTTGCTCCGCCGTACTGCTTTGAGATCACTTATGAGGGGCGAGAGACTCATGGCTTAACAGCGTGGATCCTAATGGAGGTTCTTGCTCTGATGCCTATACACTCCAACCCCCCCCCCCCCACCCCAATACATCACCACCCTTCCCACTCCTCCCCCGACACACACCCTCACTCTCACCCCACACACACATTCAGAGCCCTCCCACTCACATATCCACCAAATTGTTCTCAAACATCTTTGTCTTGTGTTTTTTTCTACCGCATACGTTGTCTACGTGTGACAAACAGACGGTGGTTTCCAAAAACCAATAGAAACTACCCCTGCTTTAGGAAGGGTTACGTCATGGATGTATTCATAGTCACTCTTTCATTTCATATTATTTCGTATTTCACTCACAAATCTAATTAGTGAGATGTACTGAAAGGAGGTTAAGGGTTGAGTGTCACTCTGCATTAAAGTGTCCAATGGGTTTGGACCACTTTAAACCATAACCAAAGCTTCGTGAGCACCATTCATGTTAGATTAGTTTAACCGTAGGATTTTGCATTACGTTTTTTCTTTCATATTCCCGAACATCTCCCTTCGGTTTAATCATTTCAATCTGCTGCGGTTTTCACTGTCCATAAGTGAAAGATTTGAACAGCCGAGGTCAGGAGATAAGATAATAGATCACTTACCACCCTGTGCGTGTGTGTGTGTGTGGTCTCTTTGCACTTTGTACTTACTGTGAAATGTGATTGTTTTGGCTGATAGCTGCCTTTCAGCAAAACACTCTCACACACACACACACACACACACACACACACACACACACGCACATGCACACACACACACACACACACGCACCCACACCCGCACACACACCCACACAAACACACACACACATGCACACACACACCCTCACACACACTCGCTCTCTCTCTCGGTCTTCCTTTTTCCTGTTTGTTTTTGGACAGTCCCTCTCTGTTCCACCACAAGGTTGTTTGAGTCTATAGTTCCTCCACCTCCTCTTCCTTGGTCCGCCGACGTGGCTAATCAATAAACCTTCCCTCAAAGTTGTCTTACATACTGGAATGAGTGAGAATGACAGATGGGAAGAGAGAGATAGAGAGAGAGAGAGACAGAGAGAGAGAGAGGGAGAGAGAGAGAGAGACAGAGCGAGAGAGTGGTAGAGAGAGTGATAGAGAGAGAGGAAGAGAGAGAGAGAGAGAGAGAGAGAGGTGAGAGAGATAGAGAGAGGCAGAGAGAACGCAATTGAACGAGAAGGTATTTCTCTGGATATTTTCCACACTCCCGGGTTCACAACTTTATGCTTCAGCTGTCTCCTCTATGGCAGAAGCCATAGATGGAGCCATTTTTCTCCATCTTCGGAAAACCAAAGGGTTGTGTGTACGAGCCTCCAGGTTTTGACGATCATGGGCGCACAAAATGAAAGCATATTCTCTACTGTGTATTAAGGAGATGATTTCAACAAAACGTAGACACTTACTGTGAATAGACATGGATGTCATTAAGGACCTGGATGGCGAAAGGCTTCTTGCTAGGCATTGGGGATCGAACCCAGTGCCTTTGGACTAGGAGTAGAATAAGCCCCCATACAGCCACAACACTTTCCTGCCCCGCCCATAAATCCAACACATGATCCACCCATCTACCTCCAAAAGGCTGTCATCATTCGCATCTTTAAAGAGGAAACATTATACCATTACTAGCAAACCGCCCCTACCACCACTTCCACACATTTGTCTGTGTAACCTAATTAGCCTTCAAAGCGGTGTGTCTGTTGCCCTCCTGATACCGTCTCATTACAGGGCAACGCTGCAGGGAAACCACCAGAGACAGGGAATTGGTGGGGGCCTGGCTGTCTGGTGAAGTGGTTAAGTAGAACACATTTCACCACCACCACCACCTCCATCACCACCTCCACCTCCTCCTCCTGTGCTCCTCAGAGGGAGAAAGGCCAGCAGAGCTGATGCTGCATAATCACGGCTGCATGCACTGAAATGCACACTAACACACATTCACTTAATTCTTCTTCCACACACACACACACACATGCAGTCATTCTTTTTTCGATGAAAAGCACACACACTTGCACACACACATGTTCAAACAATTCTTTACACACATGCAGAGAGTATTTAAGTACACATGCACATTTTGAAGATACATGCATACATACATACATGCATGCATGCACATAAACATACACACACGCGCACACACACACACACATGCATAATGCATAGTGCACACGTAATTATGCAACCATGTGCCTGCAGGGTTCAACACAATCAAACACTAAAGCTACAAATACACCAACACATACACATACACACAAAACACATTTGCACAAACAAACACGTATGTGTACACACACACACACACACTCACACATACTCACATAGTCACTCGTGGGTCCTCACTGACATCCCTGGAGGGGAGTGAGGACCCTCCAGTTATAATTAGTGCTGGAGTTCAGTGACCTTTACTGGGGCGCGGCCAGCAGATGATGGCAACCCCCTCCACACATCTGCCCCTGTGACTGAATCCATCACTTCGATACCCAAGGACCTAGTCCCACCATGCAGACCACAGAGCCAGAAAGTATAGTCCAGCCGGGAGACTGGCTCCTATATGTATATCTGTAGGGGAAAAACTAACAAAGGAGAGTTGACAACAGAAACAACGAAAACACATTGAAAAAGAAAGCGCTCTGCACCAGACAAGACTTGGCTGCTTTAGTAAACTGGTTACTAATCAGGTTCAATTAAATCAGAGTCTTCCTTGAATCCTCAGACTCAAATGCTACATTTTGGCAAATACCAGATAAGCCTCCAGATTCCAGGTTGCTTTTCTGCAGCGGTGAGGCAGCGTTATCTTCTAATCCGCTTGAGTTGGGGGGGAAATAGAATGCACTGCTGGATGTTGGAGCATCACCACACATCACCATCACCATCATCATCTTCACCATTCCCTGTCACCCGACAGCCGCCACATCATCAAACACTCTTAAACCCTCCCCTTTCCACCTCAACTCAATACCTCCCTTCAAACTCACCCTTATCCCTCCCCACTTTGTTTCACCCTGAGCACGCTCATGACTGTTGCAATGGTGGTGGTGGTGATAGTGGTGGTGCTGGTGGTGGAGATGGTGGTAGTGGTGGTAATGGTGCATGCTGTGGTGGTGGTGGTGGTGGTGGTGGCGGTGGTGGTGTTGGTGGTGGGGGTGGCGGCGGTGGGGGTGGCGGTGGTGGTGGTGTTGGTGATGTCTGTGGTGTTGGCGTTGGTGATGGTGATGGTGGTGGTTTAGGTGATATCTGTGGTGGTAGTGGTTGTGGTGGTGGTGGTGTTGTTGTGATGGTGTTGGTGGTGGCTGTGTTGGTGGTGTTGGTGGTGTTGGTGGTGACTGTGGTGTTGGCGGTGGAAAAGGTGATGGTGGTGGTGGTGGTGGTGGTGATGGTGGTGGTGGTGGTGGTGGTGGTAGTGTTGTGATGGTGTTGGTGGTGGTGGCAGTGGTGTTGGTGGTGGCTGTGTTGGTGGTGTTGGTGGTGTTGGTGGTGACTGTGGTGTTGGCGGTGGAAAAGGTGATGGTGGTGGTGGTGGTGGTGATGACTAGCTGCCGTGCATTAGAGGGAGAGAGCGTCTCTCTGAGGGGACATCCCTGGATGCCCCATCCCCAGTCCGACGCCTGCATGCGGACACATGGACCTCCGGGGATGGCTACAGCAATGAGGGGCCTCAGGGGGTGACTTTAGAGCTTAAGTGATGGCTAGTGATGGAGAGGGATGGAGAGAGATAGAGAGAGGGTGAGAGAAAGAAAAAGGGAGAGATAGGGAGAGATAGATAGAGAGAGAAAGCGATAGAGAGTGAGAGGGAGAGAGACATTGAGATAGAGAGAGAGAGAGAGAGAGAGAGAGAGAGAGAGAGAGAGAGAGAGAGAGAGAGAGAGAGAGAGAGAGAGAGAGAGAGAGAGAGAGAGAGCGCACTATGACATAAGGAATGTTTTTATAGAAAATACTATAGATAGACAGAATAGAATAGAATGAGAACTAGAACTGGAACTAGAAATGGATTAGAACTAGAAAAACAAATACAAATATAATTCGAATTAGAACAAAAATAATGGTATATAAATACATTTTTATAAATAGTAAAAATGTTTCAGCCAAGGCTGTAAAATGTAAGATCTCAAATACATAAATAAGTCTTTACGTCCCATTGGGTCAGCTTCAGCAAACCACACCCCTAGATGATGAACGTTATGATGTCCACACACACACAGCCACACACACTCACACAGCCACACACACACACACACACACACACACACACACACACACACACACACACACACACACACAGACACTGAGTTTCCACTGAACCTCCTCGTTTATCTGCCGACTCGGTGGGACTGACATTCACACCAACACTAATTAAGCCCCTCTGTTGTTCCTCAGAACTTTTGCTTCAATATAAATATGCCGTCCTCCGAATGAGTCATCCCTTTTTGGAACACACACACGCAAACAGACACACATTCACGCAAATAAGCATCTATGCACGCACGTCACACACACACACACACACACATACACACACACACACACAAAATATTTGTGCAGCTATCCCACTTAACACAAGCAGGTAATTACGGAGTTAGCCATGGGGGTAATGACGCTGTCTGTATGTGTGTGTGTGTGTGTGTGTGTGTGTGCGTGTGTGTGTGTGTGTGTGTATGTGTGTGTATGTGTCTGCATCTGTGTGTGTGTGTGTGTATGTTTGTGTGTATGTATGGATCTGTATGTGTGTGTGTGTCTGTCTGTGATTGTGTGTGTATGTCTATGACTGAATGTGTGTCTGTGTCTGCGAATATGTGCGCATGCACGTGTGAATGTGTGTGTGTGCATGCACACACATTCAGACGCGTGTGTGTGTGTGTGTGCGTCGAGGGCGGCTTGTGGGCAGCATCACACCCACAAGCACTCTGGCAGCTGGCCCAAAGAGTGACAAGGTGACACTGGCTCTCTTCTTTTATATTCATTATTTTATTTTGCATGGGCTGGAACTCAACACAGCACAACCGAATCCAAGTCTCAGCAAAATGTGCACGTCTAGCGCATGTGCGCACTGGTACCAACACAGTGAGACAGGGGCTACACCAGAGCTGAGCGTACAGCCTAATTATACAGCATCGTTGTCAGCTAATTATATGTTAGACGACAACTGCCAATGGGTTTGCTCGCTTGCTCCTAGGTTATTGTCAACACCTGGGGGTTGTTTGCTGTGCTATTGGGACATTCTGAATATATACTGCTCAAAAAAATAAAGGGAACACTTAAACAACACAATGTAACTCCAAGTCAATCACACTTCTGTGAAATCAAACTGTCCACTTAGGAAGCAACACTGATTGACAATAAATTTCACATGCTGTTGTGCAAATGGAATAGACAACAGGTGGAAATTATAGGCAATTAGCAAGACACCCCCAATAAAGGAGTGGTTCTGCAGGTGGTGACCACAGACCACTTCTCAGTTCCTATGCTTCCTGGCTGAGGTTTTGGTCACTTTTGAATGCTGGCAGTGGTTTCACTCTAGTGGTAGCATGAGACGGAGTCTACAACCCACACAAGTGGCTCAGGTAGTGCAGCTCATCCAGGATGGCACATCAATGCGAGCTGTGGCAAGAAGGTTTGCTGTGTCTGTCAGCGTAGTGTCCAGAGCATGGAGGCGCTACCAGGAGACAGGCCAGTACATCAGGAGACGTGGAGGAGGCCGTAGGAGGGCAACAACCCATCAGCAGGACCGCTACCTCCGCCTTTGTGCAAGGAGGAGCAGGAGGGGCACTGCCAGAGCCCTGCAAAATGACCTCCAGCAGGCCACAAATGTGCATGTGTCTGCTCAAACGGTCAGAAACAGACTCCATGAGGGTGGTTTGAGGGTCCGACGTCCACAGGTGGGGGTTGTGCTTACAGCCCAACACCGTGCAGGACGTTTGGCATTTGCCAGAGAACACCAAGATTGGCAAATTCACCACTGGCACCCTGTGGTCTTCACAGATGAAAGCAGGTTCACACTGAGCACATGTGACAGACGTGACAGAGTCTGGAGACGCCGTGGAGAACATTCTGCTGCCTGCAACATCCTCCAGCATGACCGGTTTGGCGGTGGGTCAGTCATGGTGTGGGGTGGCATTTCTTTGGGGGGCCGCACAGCCCTCCATGTGCTCGCCAGAGGTAGCCTGACTGCCATTAGGTACCGAGATGAGATCCTCAGACCCCTTGTGAGACCATATGCTGGTGCGGTTGGCCCTGGGTTCCTCCTAATGCAAGACAATGCTAGACGTCATGTGGCTGGAGTGTGTCAGCAGTTCCTGCAAGAGGAAGGCATTGATGCTATGGACTGGCCCGCCCGTTCCCCAGACCTGAATCCAATTGAGCACATCTGGGACATCATGTCTCGCTCCATCCACCAACGCCACGTTGCACCACAGACTGTCCAGGAGTTGGCGGATGCTTTAGTCCAGGTCTGGGAGGAGATCCCTCAGGAGACCATCCGCTACCTCATCAGGAGCATGCCCAGGCGTTGTAGGGAGGTCATACAGGCACGTGGAGGCCACACACACTACTGAGCCTCATTTTGACTTGTTTTAAGGACATTACATCAAAGTTGGATCAGCCTGTAGTGTGGTTTTCCACTTTAATTTTGAGTGTGACTCCAAATCCAGACCTCCATGGGTTGATAAATTTGATTTCCATTGATAATTTTTGTGTGATTTTGTTGTCAGCACATTCAACTATGGAAATTATATACATCAGCAGTGTATCTGTGCTCTGTTGATATAATGTTAGCTTCCAAGTGAGGTGGCTGGGTCAATTGGTGGAGATGTTTATAAAGGGTCTTTACAGGGCTTTAGCAATATTGGCAAAAAGGAAGTGAACATATAGAACCAGAGAGAATGAATTTATTGTCTGAACGAAGATGTACATTGTATGTGTTAAATGTGATGTCCTGTTTGTCTGTGTAGACCTCCCTGTGCTCCACTAAAATGTATCCCATGAGAGACAATAAAGACTAACCTTGGACCTTGAACCTACCTTCCAAACGTCTTCTGTCCGTTTTTTTTGTTTGTCTTCTAAGTCTGTCTGTCCCTCTGTCTTTTAATCCTGTCTGTTTGTGGGACACTCAGTTATGTAAACAGAACAGCATTCATATTCAAGTTAAAGGTACGATATGTAACATTGACACCAAGCGTTACAAATGGGTACTGCACTCCAAATTCACAATATTGGAGATCGTTTTCTGCGCCCGCCCCCTTCTCCCCAGACTCGAAGATCATGCAGGTTGCCAGGGTGAAGACACTGAACGAACACGAGCGCAAACGAGCCGAGCGCAACATTACATTTTGAGACGAGCGCAACAGTTATATTTTGACAATGAAAAGCGACGATGAGCCCTACGCTGTAAGTCGATCAGCTAATGTATCAGTTTAATGTTTTCAAACTATAAACCAGCTCATGTGGCATCCGTCTTGAAATCCTTCTAGGCTTTAAGCTGTCTCTTACTTTCAAATGCAACTCCAAGAAAAAAATTTTTTAGCACTGCTCTGGTCATGGAGCTTTTTCGACAGAGGATGAGGATTTTTAGGTCGGGTAGAATCCAGGACAATCTCAGTTGATCCAGATAGTTTCGATGCTTCCATGGCCGCAGCACGCTGTGATTGTGTGCCAGTTTGTTTCAAATCTGGCAACTCAGGGCCAAAACAAAAACAAACGTTCCGACCTGGAACAGAAATTTCAAAGGAGAACATGCGGGCTGTAGCATTGCTGTTGGATAAGCCATTATGTTTACTATATGTCATACTGGCTTATGTTTCCTTAATCATACAGCATGTTTCCTTAATCACTGGTGACATATGGTCATTTTATGATTCAGTACAGCCAATTTGTTACATATCATACTTGTAAATGTTTTACTATTCGGATTCATCAAATTTAATCCAACAGTTTATCAAGTAAAATCGTGTATTAGTGCATTTAACATCACTCAGATAACAAGCATTTGATTTTGTTAACATGCAACATTTTCATATTCACAAATACAGGGTTGGATGGCATCGTGAAAATGATTTGTGTTGAGCTAGGGCCACACCATTCACATTTCCCCAATCTACCATGTAAAGACAGCAGGGGAAAATTAATTATCAACATCTGCAGACATCTGTCATACTTGACGCATACCCAAGATTAGAAGAGACTGGCGGAGTGGTGGCAGACAGGGAAGTGTGATTTAGACTTCCGCGTAAAACACACGATAGCTAACATCTACTGCAGCAAGCTGCTTGGGCTCCATGTTTGTTTGGGTTTCGTGAAATCTAGTGCTGATAGCGGCACATTCCCACGAGAGAGACACATCACAAACTTCTCCCACCTTTGTCTACTTTTGTCCAACTCCTTCATGCGCACTCCTCAATCCTGTGTGATTATCATGTGTACGTGTTGCAGTTACAGACAGATGTTTACAGATTTATGAAATGGTGTTAAAATCGCAAAGATTGAATTTGCTCAGATAAAAAAAATTGTTTAGTGTGTCTCACGATTGTTTTAACGATTCGTCTTTCAAATGATAGATGGAGTCGAAATGTTGACTATGTTTATCACGACATACTGTACTCAAAATGTATATATCGACAGTGCCGTTACTAAGATCTGAACGTCACGTGCTAATCTCCTTTGATGAGATCAATCAGCAAAGTATGCTGGAATATTTTGTCCTCCACGACCATGACTTTAAAGCAAGTTGGTCTCTTGCTCCCATCTTGAGGGCGTCAGGATAAAACTCTCAGGGCCGCTCGCTGTTTTCTCTTTGGAATTGAATAAATAGTGTTGATGTGCTGCTGTTACTGTGCACTCTGAAGTTAGTGATTGGATTGGGGAAGGTGGTGGGGTGGGGTGGGGGGGGACTGAATCACAAATTATTCAACAGAGGAGAAATGTTCCTTTCCCTGCCAGTCCCCCTGGCAAATGCAAATAAATGACACACTAGGCTGTTTCTGATTCCGTGGGATTGGACGTTGGAGGTTATAATATGATATAATATCTGTAGGTCTCTGGGGGGAAGGAGTGCAGGAACACCTATAGCTGTCGTCTGCTAACTGATTTCCAAGGTCGCGGATTTAGGAGGACAATAATTAAAAACTGCTTCGGAGATGCAGGATTGCAAAATAACACTTCCACTTAAAATATTAACCTTGCTAAAAGTGGTGCTATAGTACCACCAGTGGTACTGTAGATATAGATCTATAGATGTAGACATAGTTTTATATATTATTGGTACGAGTAGCACTACCAATATTATACTAGTTGTACTAGGCATTCAACTTTTAGCAATAATAATGATGATGATACTACTAACAATTAATAATGATAATATAATTAATTAAAAATAATACACATTTTGTATACACTTTCATGAGGAACACAAGTGATGGGAGCAAGCAGCTTACTTTAGAGGTGAATTTAGGAAAATAACATTTCATTGCACATATCTCATTATGATTGTAATATAAAGTTTGATACATTTAACCATCAATCTCATTACTAACTATTGAAATGCCTCGAATGATAAACTAGCCTAAAAAACTATTTTCTGTGAGAGCTCATCTTGTGGCTGCTGGCATGAGTAGTAGTTTTGGTGGGCTGTCTCTGTGAGCTATTAGCCTATGAATGGAATATAAATTATGCTTCTCATTGTATGGAATAATTACAATATTCCCATGACATCATCAAGAGGATGTTGCACACTTACATGTATGAGGCATTTCCCCGCTAAATTAAAAATACATACATATGAGGAATATAACAACATAAATATGTGAATTCAGTATTATTATAAATATTATAAATTATTATAATAAATTAAGAATCTGACATTGGTATAAATACATATTTTAAGGGTAGCAATCGGTTGGATCTCATAATAATAGATCAGTATTTGGTATTTAATAATTAGTTTGTTCTATTAAGGGAATGTTCTCTATGCTTACTGCTACAATCACTGAACTTTGAATCTGATTAAATTCAGCCTGTGAGATAATAGAAAACATAGAATACTCTATCCATCTATTTCTAACAGGTCACACTATTGTAGACAAACAATGGCACTGTTTCCCTTGACATCAGACCGCATTGCTCATGAGAGAAATGCCATTCCCTTTGGCGTTCTTCCCCCAGAACGCTTAGTTACTGTTTCTGCCATGAAATACTTGATTAAAATGCCATTCTCTGTAGTCTTGGTTGTGGGGGCATATATCCACTGTATTCAGCATTAAAGAAAGAAAGAGGGGGGGACAAACTCAACCCAATTACAAACCTCCTAACAGATGCTGAAGAGGAAGAATGTCTGGTTCTTAAGTAAAGAAACACTCTAAATGTTAAAATTGTAATCTAAAGAAATATAGAGAGAAAGAGCGAGAGAGAGAGAGAGAGAGAGAGAGAGAGAGAGAGAGAGAGAGAGAGAGAAAGAGAGAGAGAAAGAGAAGGACAAGGATATGGCAAGAGAGGGAGGGAGAGAGAGAGAGAGAGTGAGGGAGAGAGATGGATTGAAAGAGCCAAAGAGAGAGAGAAGAGACAAGGGAAAAAAACATTGATCTTTTCTTCCTAAAAATGAGCTGAGCTAAGCACATCATTCCCACAGAGGGATATCGAGTAACAAAGGGTCAAAGTCTTTCTAAGGCTCCCAGATAGTGCAGTTACTCCAACATAAATGGACAATGCAGTAGTCCAGCACCAAGAGGCTTCTGTTGTGCAGCAGAGACAGATAATGGTTCCTTGTGGAAGGCCAGGGTTTTTCAAAAGGCTGAGAGAAAAAAGAAAGAGCTGTCATTTTTATCTGACAACAACGCTATACCAAAATGAAGGATTTAAGTGAACGGCTGTAAACAACCAAGAAAAAAAAGGTGCCAATACCCAAACACACACATTAACACACCCATTCATACATGAAAACATGAACACGCACGCACACACACACATACACACACACACACACACACACACACACACACACACACACACACACACAGAAGGCAGACACACCTATGCAAGCAAACACACAGACAAACACAATCACATGCACTCACACAGACTTTCACAACATGCCAGACAGACAGAGAGTCAGTCTGACATGTGCACTCTCATGCAAATAACACATCTTCATTTAGTTTCTCCTGCCTGGTGTTTCAAATGAAGCAAATAAAGAAAATCCTGCAATTCTAAAATAATGTCTCAAGTTTTACATACACAGTTGCTTATTCATTCATTTGTTTTGTACTGTTTAGACTGACACATTTTCACTGATATGTTGCTAAACCCCTACCTGGTCTCTGGTTTGCCCGTTTGGAAAACAGCATTCACAGTGTGGGGGTGAAGGGGTGTTCCTGAGCCTGAAAGCGACCTTATCCTCATCTCATCATCTGATAGTGCTTGATGGCCGAATTAAAGAGAAATAGTTTTCTCTGGTTAAATGAAAAATACAAATATATGAATAAAGGACACCCAAAAGAGAAAAAAATGATAATTGTGTAAATTGTCACATATACATTTCACAGTGTAAATTGTTAATATAATAATATAAAATATTCTTAAAAACATGTGTTTTGTTCTGCAACAACACAGGGAGGGACACTCTGAGTTGATTTATGAAAAGAAAATCAAAGCATTATCACATTAGGATACCCAGATCCCAACAGGGATGAAAGTTGCTTTAACAAAAATACGAGGCATGCATTTACCAGATATAACCTCTGTGTCATGCAGAAAGATCTCTGAAATAAATGAAAAAAGCCCAAAACCCTAAAAAAAAAAGCCAGGAAAACAGTCAGTTGAGGTGACCATTTTGGGGAGGTGAGGTGACGTGTGAAATAATTGATCGTATAAATATCTTCTCTCCACAGCCCATCCTTAAACACGTGTGTCTAGGTGCTGGATAATGGTCCATGCGTTTTGGAAAGCTGGTGCTAGGTAAAACGATGTTAAGCTTAATAGGTTTCGGGTCTTCTTTTATCATACGCTTATAATTGATTCCACTCTACCGCCATCCACTGAGAATGTCAAACACTTTTCTTTTTTAGAAGCCGCTATTATTATTGTTATTGACATATCTGCCAACCCTGCATACTTATATTGCACACTTCGCTGTCCTCAAAGGCGAGTCCATACTGTTTTAGAGATGGGCGTGCGACAGAGTGTTTTTATTGTGGAAGTTTAATGCTTGGCATCGCCTCCTAACCGTATTTTAAATCTAGCAGCTTGCGTAGGCCTACAGGCTGGCGATGGTAATTCCATTGTGGGAATTGTGATAATCATATCTTGAATTGACTTGGATATATATTTTGGCCGACTCTCAAATGGCCTTTTAATTGTGTGTGACAAACACCAGATTGTGGTGTCATGTCAAAGTGCTTGGGTCAGACACATTTAGAAACAAGGCCACCCTCCAACCGTTTCTAAACTGTCTCTTTTAGAGAACTCCTATAGCTGATGATGTCAGACTATGTCTATTATATTCAACAAAGTTGCATTTCTGTTCTGAAAAAATAAATAATAATAATGAAACATAAACATGAACATGACTTATATGTGAAAGAATATATGAAGTTATGAACTATGGATACAATACATGTGTGCTTTCTGTTCTCCATTGAATCAACACTCACTCACTAACTCACCCCTGTGGATTATTGTTCAAGTTGAAATGTTTTTCAGTATGTCTAAACAAAAAAGGGCTTAATCAGATGTGGTGCACTTCAGCGTGTGTCATAGTGGATATATTTGGTCTAGTGGAGGCGTTCCCCTGGCTGTAATCAGTCATCCAAAATTAAGCCTTTGAACCGTTGACCTTAACCATATCAACAGGAATAAACAGCTTGGATACGAACGCACAAACACATGCAAACTGTAAATGAGCGATACACTTGTACACTCAAGCATGCACACACACACACACACACACGTGTGCGCACACACACAGACACGCCCCAATAGACACACACAAACACACACACACACACACCCAAACAAACACACACGTACAACACTATAGCCACACACACACACACAGACACACACACACACACTACCGAATAGACACATATACACATACACTCTACCCAATAGACACACGACACACATGCACACGCCCCTATAGACAGACACACACACACACACACCCAGACACACTATCGAAAAGACGCACATGCACATACACACTACCCAATAGACACACATACACGACCAAATAAAAACACGGACACATAGGCAGGTGTTGCGACAGCTTGCGATCGGGAGACAGGGTTAGACATTCACACCTTGCCGCACATCAGGAGGGGTGCTAGGTAGCGCCCCTGACTCCACCCCACATCAGAATAGAGGATGACTTTGTTCATCATTATCCGTTCACACACACACACACACACACACACAAAATCGCTGCATGTGAGCCTCCGCTGCACCCCATGTCTACCTGTCCCCCAATGTCTCCCCCCTCCTTCTCCTTCTCCCACTCCCCTCATCTCTCTTCTTTTGCTGACCCCACCTCATCTCTCTCTCTCTCTCTCTCTCTCTCTCTCTCTCTCTCTCTCTCTCTCTCTCTCTCTCTCTCTCTCTCTCTCTCTCTCTCTCTCTCTCTCTCTCTCTCTCTCTCTCTCTCTCTCTCTCTGAGTGACCTAGCACCTCAATTCTCTCGCCTTCACTCAATGCCGCCGTGCCGCAGCGTCGCGGGACCCCCTGCGTGGTGCTGCGTCGTCGTAGCAACGCGGGTGCAATAAGGGGCACAACAGCTCTACTGTCGTCACGGCGAGCCCTGGCGGGTGTTGATAATGATAACGGGTGGGGAGGGCTGTAGCACGCACGACGCGCAACAGTGGTCTGCGGTTTTGTCGCGTCACACAATTTGACGTATAGCAGACAATGGGCTGAAGGACTCACACACACACACACACGCTCACACACGTTCACACACACAGCGCACCGTGTCTTGTCAGTCCAGGCGGGGTGACAGGGCGTCTCGTGTTAGTTAACACTAATTTACACCCTGCCTCCCAGCGACACGTTTACATTTTTAGCGTAGTCATCCTCTGAAGGGCTTACTAAGTTTGTGTGCCTAACTTGTGTTCAAATAAATAACAAATGATGAAAACAAACATTTTCATGCTAAACTATGTCAAACAGTTTATGTGTGTGTGGTTTTTTTGTGTGTGTGTGAGTGTGTGTGTGTGTGTACGTGTGTATGAAGGCCTATGCTTCAAATGTGATGTCCAAAGTCTACTCTTCCACAGCATTGACTACCGGGGCTCCGTTTATATCTCTTTTTCTTACTGTCTAAACCCAAAACATAAAATGACTGCAATTCCAGCGATATCAAAGTGTGTAGACGTCTGGCTTATTATTTTCAAACCCTACCCAGTGAATACAATCCCTCTTTTGAAGAGCTGCTGGGAGAAATGGGCAACACAAGGGTAGAAATGCATATACCCCTGCCTATTGGTGCTTTACCGGGTGAGCATTGGCCAAATGACAGCTCAATAGGCAAACGAAAGGAGACGAAGGAGAAAGGGAAAAAATGGTGGCATACTTAAACCTGGATTTGTTTGATAATTGTGTAAGCACTAGGCAGATGTGCACAAACAATGTGCACATCTCAAATCTGCCCCTTATTTGCCAATATTTGTCATGCAAATGGGGTTGATGCTTTCCTGAGTGCTCCTTTCAGGCCTGCAGTGTGGCTTAATGCGGCATCAAACAGAGAATAAAACAGGCTTTCAAAGGGAGGATTTACATTTCCTTGGGTAAATAACAGTGCAGAGCATTGGCATTGTGTTGTTATACAGCAGCCTTCTTTTACTTTACCTTTTCTCAACAAATTACACTTAAATATGTATTTCAAACGTAATGATGTCCTTGATTCAAGAATATATGACATGCAATGTAGCAAATGCTGTTTGTGAATGCAAGTGCTTCTGAAAGTGTTTTTTATGTATTATAATTTCTGTTTTAAACTAATTGTGGCATTCTATTTTCTATTTAAAGCCTGTATCTTATCATGTAAAGGTCAAAGACGGATCTGTCTGTCTTTTTAGTATATCTGTATTTAATCATTAGAATACCATAGATTCAATACCATCTAAGGTTTTGAAATACAAATATTGCAAAAATAAATATTTATATTTTTTATATCATTGATTGTACCTCAAACCCAAATACTAAATAATACAAATACTAACCTGATACTGATGCTTTATTATAAAAGGTTAAAGGTAGTGTGGGTAATTTGGAAAAACCAGCCAGAGAAAGCTAGATTTTTAAAGTATCCAACCAAAATAATCCTATCCCTCCCCTCCGGCCTCCCTCCAAGGCCAATCCCCAGCTCGCTAGCTTTAGCAATAGGTCTTCCTAGCCTTGTGGAAGACTCCGGTCATGCGCGCCCATGCGCAATGAGTGCATGGGCAGAGTGCGTGCAGGTAGCCGGGTAGGAAGGTAGATAGACAGAGAGGTAAGCCATCCAATAATTTATCTTCGAGTAAAATTAAAAGATTGGACGGGTTTATCACAGGGCCTGCGTCAGCCACAGATACAGGATATTTTTCTTTTTTGGTCAGAGCATTTGATTTATTGACTGCTGTCAGGGTGTAAAGAGGATTTCAACAAATATGACAAAAAATGCTTCTAATATAAATGGCATACCCTACCTTTAAGGTTAACTCGAGATTAGATTCCAGTCTGCATTATTTTTTGTAGCTCTGCGGCTGGAGAGTGAATGTAGCATATTTCTTCAGCTGTGCTGGGGAGCAAACAAGACAGAGGCAGCAGAGAGAGAGGCCAAGACAGAGGCTCCTTATTCATTTTAATCAGACAGCTTGTTGGTTCAGTTGGCTATGAGCCCTCGGCAAACAAAACCAAATGGCAGCTCCTGGCACTGGCTGCAGCAGGGAGATTGGGGCGAGGGGGAGCGACACACACACGCACACACACACAAACACACACATACACACACACACACACACACAAACACACACACATACACACACACACAGATGAGGAGTTTGGGAGGACTCTGAAGTTTCCCCCCCCCCCCCCCCACCCCCAGGCAGTTTGATTCACTGGCGGCTGAGTCATGTAGTGGTGCTGCCCATCGAAAGTCAGGAACGCACACTACAACGAAAATACAACGCCACTCAAAGGTACTGACGAAAAATGGACAGACTACAGTCAGACAGACGCACAGAGAGAACCCCGGGCTAGCTTGTTAAGCTGAACCCGGTGAGGCGATTTTGTCTTCCTAGCGATTTGCCTTTATGTCTATATGAATTGGTCTGTACTGTCAATAGAAGGCTGCGTAAAAGGACCACACTGGGAGTTATAATGAAGACGAATGGAGCAGAGTGAAACTATTCATGTCCGATAACCACATGTATTGATAACAGCTTCATTATCCCCCCATCCGTCCTCTCACAGCATTTCAGTGTGCGTGTGTTTATGTGTGTGTATGAGTGGCTATGTTTGTGTGTGTCGGGGGGGCGATATGGCTGACGAGAACCATGTCAGCCTTAAGGCTTTAAATTGTGTGTGTGTGTGTGTGTGTTTGCATGTGTGTGTGTGTGTCTGTGTGTGCGTGTGTCTGTATGTGTTTAATTCACACCAGCGACCCTGCCATTCGATGACATCTCAAACAATTAGAAGCACGGCTGCTTTTAACTGGCCGCCATCTAATTGGCAAGGCATCAAGCGCTCGCAGCCCGACGTGTTATCCAGATTACCGTCTCCCTTGAAAGCTTTCCCATTAGCTAAACCACCCAGTCTCTTCTCTCGTCTTCCAGGCACCCGTTCTAGACCACACATACACACCTCCACACTGTAGATGGTCACAAAACGCTTGAGAAACACAATACAAATGGTGGGATATGTAATACATCAGACCATCAGTATAAAAAATATAGATCTACTAAAAATGAACACTATGAAGAAAACAAACATTATCACTCTCAACACCTTGTAGATGAGATTTCTGTGTTTAATGTTTACGGTGACTGACCTGACTCACCTTGGTGCGAGACATGAACGCGACACACTGTCAGTAGGCAGATTGCGTAGAAATAGGTCATGAATGCACATATTATCAAGAATGCATCAGCTGTAGATTGAATCCATTGTGGATGTACACTCGAGGCTGAAATCAAAGATTAAACCAATTAAATGTTTCAATCGGATGGAAACAAACAGAAAATACTGTTGTTCAATGTAATTAGTTCAGTTGCTTTCCTTCTTTTGAGTCGGGCTGCGCTAATGTGATGAATAAAGCTACCACATTATGAATGTCACATTTGTTTGAATCTATTGTTCACCGAACAACAATACTTATTGGACATATTGGCAAAAACAGAGTGCCTTGCATTTTGGAAACAGGCCTTTCTCAATTCTGTAAGGAATAGCGTTTAGCTCAAGGCAAATCAATAGCATAGAATAGTATTACGCAAGGGCCAAACTACACATTTTCAGTTAGTTGAAGATGTCTCTAAGCCTCTGCAGTTGAATTCATGTCAGTGTTTCCATGCCGGATTTACCTAACTGTTGTGTGCAAAGTTGCATAGAAAACATGAATTAACTGATATATTTATCAACTGATACAGGCAGGAAGAACAGATTTTCATTCCTTCTTGGTTTATTAATCTTGGGGTGTTAAACGTGTTAACAAATGTGTCCAACCAACTGTAAATTGTGTCAGGCTAACTTTTCACTGGCGTGACATTTATTTTGAAGTGAGATATGAGGAGCAGACAGACCCCAGATTCACCCCTTAGGATCTTGTGGCATTTGTTTGCTACAGGTTTGCATAAGCCATGCCTATTTACTCTGATGGATGGATTTGGACCGTAACGTTTTTAGGAGTGTGCATGTACGATAGCACTACTCCAGGTTTATGTGTGGGGTGTTTCTACAAGTGCTGTAAGTAGGTAAAACAGATAGATATGCATATTCCTGAACGGAGTTGACCATGCTCACAAGCTAACTGTTAAGATACTGCAAACTCCTACTACAAAACTATAAGTTGCTTCTTCCTGGAAAGAGGGTAGGATATACTTTATTCCTGCATGCGGCACTCTCTTGACAATAAATTGAAGTGTTGCTTGTATTGTATTGTATTCATATTCATATTTAGAGGATCATTCACAAATTCAGTTGAGGGGAATTTCCACCTCAGCTTCAAAACTTTAGCAAACACAGGGGGTACAAAAACCCATTGAGGTTTTACAAGAAAGCAACTTAGAGAGACATCTCTGGCAAAGCGGGGAGTTTTTTTTCTGCTGTTCAATTTTCTACATTTTGAGTAAACATTGAAAGTGTTGTTGAAAAGTAGTGAAACTTATAAAAGTTTATTGTTATCGTTGTTTTTGTCAAATAGGATTTTGTATTGATGGATTCTCCAACTGCCTAGGGTTGTACAAAGGAGAACATTTTGTTGAGGTATAAGCTACACAGGAATATATTGGCATTATCCCAAATCGTACTTCATACATTTCTCTTGAAAGCACACAATACTACTGTCCAATTCATCGTCATTTACGTCAACCCCTCAAAGATTATTGTACATTTAAACAGCCAAAAAGATGGCCAAACATATTTCACGAAAGGCACAGGGATTAAATTAGCAGAAAGCACATGAGGCTGACAGCAAAGTTTCAAGATGTTTCAGTGTTGTCTAGTCAAGAACAGTGTGCCCTGTCTGTGCTGTCAGTTAGCAAACACCTCCATAAGACGTCTCAGACAAATTCAATAGAACCGGAGCAGTGAGAATGTGAAAAAAGAGTGAGTGGTTGAAAGTTTGAGTTTGAGCACTTGTGCTTGGATAGGAGTTGGTTGTGGAGCTGCTTGCTAGCTCCGGTATGCGTATATAAATGGTTAAGTGATTTGACAGCAATTCAATAATTTGAGAGAACCTTAATAGAGAATTCAACACGTTAAATGTAAATACTACAAATAAAATCTACACAAAATATATAATCATATTTAATATCAAGTATAATATGATTCTACATCTTTTTCTGTAGTCATCCTATTGTGTACTTGCTGTCAGCAATATTGTCATTTTGGCTAACTTCCTGTCCGTTTTTGCAGCAAGCACTCCCCTCCCTCCTCCCCACATCATGACTCCTTTAAATTTTTTCTGCAGTTTTCTTATTTCTTTTCTTCAGCTGTTTGTTTTCCACCTTGTGTGTTTCCTTGTGTAAGCCGTACCTGGGAGCGCTGGAATTGGTAGCTTCGCCTATTCCGCCATTGAAATTCTGCTGCCCGCCTGTGAATGCACAGAGGACCGCCTTTTGTGGAATTCTCTCTCCTGATTGGATAAAGTGGGAACGGGATACCAGAAAAAAATATTCTGTTAACTGCAGAGCAGAGGGATACAAATGTCACTGACTCACTGACTCTATTTCAGTGATGACTGTAGAAACAAAGAACATTTTAACACTTATTTTAAGAAATGAATACAACTTACAGTGCTTTGTGTTTGAAGTCATTTTCCCCATGATGAGAAATTAATTTGGTAGAAGTAAAATGTCCCTGCATGGAATAGTTAATATGGATAAATAATTGATATTGAGCCCTCAATTAACTTTCTGAATTGAGCTGTCTGTCTGCTAGTGTTGATGGTGATCGACCTGTTCAGGGGATCAGCTTCAAAGGATCATCTCTCATGCAGTGGTCAGCGATTCCCTCAGGAGAGGAAATTGCATTTTCCAAGAGCTGGAACATACCACACAATGAGTGCATGGGCAGTGTACGTGCAGGTAACCGGGAAGGTAGGTAGACAGACAGCGAGGACATTCATTCATTTCAATTGGGTTGAACGTAATGATTGGACTGAGATACTGGATTTTTTGGACCATTTGATTTATTGATTGCTATCAGGATGTAAAGAGAATATCAACAAATTTGACAAAAAGTGCTTCTAAAATAAATTGCCTACCCTAACTTTAAACAAACTACTACCTTTTATCTACGAGCTTAATGGCAAAATAAAACAGCAGTGTGAGTAAACAGAAGGTATATTGCGCAAGAACTAGTTCAACATAAAAACTTAAAATCCCCCCTTCCACACCGGGGAGTTCCGTCATGCCCCAAAAGTGTGAAATGCAATCTCACCCCACTGAGCCTAATGAGCTTAACATGGTGGGATGGAGTGAGAGTGAGTGGTTGAGATGTGTATCCTACCTCATCCAATCTAGAACAGGTCAAATTATTTATGCAGAAAGGAAAACCGGATGTGTAGAATCTGCCCACAGTTGAAAGCAACATGCCATTATTATTTGTGTAAGATCACGAATTAAGTACTTCTCCTGTCAGGACGAGCGCAAACATCTATGCAGGGCACACATTTCTCTTTATCGGCATCTCTCTGTTTTTTTCCTTCGTATTTTAGGAGGGGTTAGCAGATTGCTGCAATTACCTACAAAACAGCAGGCTTGTAACTTGGCTTAATTAATATGTGGAAGCGTCTGTGGATTGAAGCCGATAGCAGCTCCTTTCTTCCTTCCTCCTCAGCCTACATCGCTCACTCTCTCGTCACACTTGATCCTGACACCCAGCCAGCGCTAGGAGAGGGGAGTAGAGCCAAGTCAGGGGCCAAGGGAGGAAGACATGGTGCACTCAATTCCTCCACTCAACCCAGCGGCTCAGATCCTGATTCTCCTTGGCCGTGACGTCCTACAGGCCCACAAGGTGAGAGATCAGCGCAACGGACCTAATAACGCATCCTATGCCCAACACTTGGATCTCGGCTGGGTCATTATCGGTGAAGCCTGTCTTGGCACAGCTCACAAACCCAAAGGTGCAAGCGTGTTCCGCATTCACATTCTCGAGAATGGGCGCCACTCTCACTTCACGCCCTGCCCGAACCATCTCACCCTGAAAGAGAAGCTCCCCATGAAAAGTCAAAGGTCTCACCATGACCTGCGAAGCTCACAGGTGGCACGTGTTCCAGCTCGACACACTGAACATCTTCAGTGGGTTGAGCTTACTCCTTGGGAAGTAAGATCTTTCAACGTACAGAGGATGACAACAAGGTGGCCCCCTCTATCAAGGACAAGCAGTTCATCGAGCCAATGGATAAGGAGATGTTCATTGATGAAGGAAACAGCTGGGTAGCCCCACTCCCCTTCCGCACATCAAGATCACATCTGCCTAACAACAGAGAGCAAGGTCTGAGCCGCTTTAATTCTCTTTGTCGTTCTCTTGAAAGAAAGGCTGAGATGAAGCAACACTTTGTCACCTTCATCACCTTCTTCAATCAAGATCATGCAGAGTTGGCTCCACCATTGGCAGAGGGAGAAGAGTGCTGGTACCTCCCCACATTCGCAGTGTACCACCCCCGCAAGCCAGGTCAAATCCGCGTTGTGTTTGACTCCAGCGCCAAACATCATGGAGTGTCCCTTAACGATGTGTTGCTGACCGGACCAGACCTAAACAACGGTTTGCTGGGAGTTCTGATGCGATTTCGACGTGAACAGATTGCTGTCACCACAGACATTGAACAGATGTTCCATAATTTCATTGTGAGGGAAGATCCTCAGATTCTTAGGGTTTAAGGTTAACGACCCTACGGATGAGGTTGTCGAGTACCGGATGCGGGTCCACGTATTTGGCAACAGCCCCTCTCCGGCGGTAGCAACCAACGGCCTCAGACGAGCTGCTCTACATGGAGAAGATTAGTTTGGCAGTGCAGCAAAGGAGTTCATACATAAAGACTTATATGTGGACGATGGCCTCAAATCTCTGCCCTCCGTAACTGAAGCCGTCCGCTTAATCAAAGCAGCACGAGGTATGCTGAGTATGTCCAACCTACACCTCCACAAGATTGCATCCAACTGTCCTGCAGTCATGCAAGCATTTCCATCCTCTGAGTACGCCAAGGACTTGAAGACCTCGACCTAGAAATGGATTCTCCTCCAGTACCTCCAAGACCTTCCTCCGCCCCATCACTGAGGTGGTGGTGCTCATATCCCACTAGGTTTAAATATACTCTTACTCAACCCCCAGGTGTTTAGTCTTTCATAGGGCTATTGTGTTCAATACCAGGCGGGGAGTGTAATGTTACATGCATTCATTCTGTTTTCAGCGTTCTCGAACCCTTAAACCCTTAAACCTCAGCCTATTCCTGTTCATTTAGATGTTTGTGTTGTCATTGGTTGTTTAAAGTCACATTGTTGTTAGTCTTTTGATCAGTTCAGAGGTTAGCAGCCATTTTCCTGTAAAGCAAGCTAGGTTCTAGATCTCTCTGTTCATCTGCCTGTGTAAGCCTTGGAGAAGCTTTGTTTGTGAGTACATTAGTTCATCTATGGTTATAGAAAATATTTCTGCTCATATTTCATTGTATTTCATAACATTTATTTATATTATTTCATAGTCATTTTGCATTGGTTTATTTACAGTTTCACACTATCAGAAACAACTTGACCATAAGAAAACGCTGTATCTTCAATAAAGCGATGTACAAGTGCACATTGACAACGGACTTTATGCTGCCTCGTCATTGGAGCTACCTAGTGCTACTTCAGTCAAGTTATAGTGTTTAGCTATCTGGTGATGGGTGCCTTGCTACTCGCTCAAGTGCCAGAATATCTATATAGAGGTATTGACATGAAAACATGAAGAGAAGTCAGTCACTAAGTTAGCATGCAGTGGATTATTGTTATATAAGATAATTATGCAAGACAAAATGATGGTTTGCTCGATTGCAGGCAGTGGAACCACTAATCAAAGGGAAGTCAACACTGCAGAATGCTGACTGACATGCTAATACATGTAGCCTCTGTGTGTAGGTGGTCAAAACAGCATACACTCAATGATTAACAAGTACACAGGAATGACCTCTGAAGAAAAACAAACACCCAAACAAACAAACTTCATCAGTACGTGGCACGTGATCATACAAGCCAATCACAAGCAGGTCTCTGTTAAATACGCGGGTGGGTTTACATGCATCTGTTCGTTCAACCCACTGTCTCCTAAGGAAGACAAAACCAGAAGAAGTAAAAAAAAAAAAAAAAAAAAAACAGACCATGGCAAAATAATAAAAGAGGGGGAAAAAAATCCCCCTTCTGTGGGCTATCATCACTCAGGCATTAATTGGACCACACTGACATTTGCAGAGCGGGGCATCGTAGCATTTGTGTCAATGGCTGAGGTGCAACCTGCTGCCTCGCAGACACAGGGTGCTCCTCCAGCAACTGCTCCAGCCACTCGGAGGACGACTCGGCCCTCACTTCCTTCCCAGAGGAAACTATGGCGAGCGATCAGGCAAGATCATACACGGCGAGTGGGAGAGAGAGGAAGATGGAGAGAGAGGGAGGGAGGGACGGGCAGAAAGGGAGGGACGGGGAGAGGGAGAGATAGAGAGAAACAAAGAAGAGTGGGAGAACGAGAGAGGGGAAGCGAGGGAGAGAGGCGAACCGCCAGGGAGAGGGAGAGAGTGAGAGAGAGATAGAGGCAGAGAGAGGGAGAGAGAGAGAGGAAGAGACAGAGGGAGGGGAAGAGAAGGGGAGAGGCAGAGAGAGAGAGAAAGACAGAGGGAGAGAGAGGTAAGGGGGAGGGAGAGGGAGATAAAGCGCAGAGAGAGAGAGGGAGATAGAGAGAGGCAGATGTGATGGAGAGAGGTGGGGTAGAGAAGAAGAGAGAGAGAGGGAGGATGGGGATGAGAGATGCTCTTAAGGAAGTGGTGCTGGTGGCCTGGTGTACTCGTGTGTTTCCATTAATTGCTTAACTTGTAGAGACTTCAAAAGGGTCAGCTTTGATGAAAATCCATAAAAGCCGATCAATGGCCACAAAGCCACTGTAGAACTCCTTTCAAATTCCCTTCAAATGTCACACGGACCCTTAATTGATGTAAATGGAGGTTTAACCCCTATTTCAGTCACTTTATCTGCTTCTAATTAGCATCGTTGTAACATGGACGCAGATATGGAGAGACTAAACGGACACAGCTGTGATGGTTACGTTAAGGTATTAGGTTAGAGATGGTTAGGTTTAGGTATTGGGTTAGAGGTGGTTAAGTTTAGGTATTAGGTTAGAAATTGTTAAATGTAGGTATTAGGTTAGAGGTGGGTGTTAGGTAGGAGATGGTTAAGTTTTGGTATTAGGCTAGAGATGGTTAAGTTTCGGAATTAAGTTGGAGTTAGTTAAATTTAGGTATTAGGTTAGAGGTGGGGGTTAGGTTAGAGATGGTTAATCTTTTGGTATTAAGGTAGATGGTTTAGTTTGGGTTTTAGGTTAGAGAAGGTTAACTTTAGGAGTTGGTTTGAGTTGGTTAAGTGTAGATATTAGGCTAGAGATGGTTACGTTTTGGTATTAGTAAGAGTTGGTTAAGTTTAGGTATTAGGTTAGAGCCAGGTAAGTTTAGGTTTTAGGTTAGAGATGGTTAAGTTTAAATAATGGGTTAGAGAGGGTTAAGTTGAGGTATAAGGTTGTACATGCTTAAGTTTAGGTAATAGGTTAGAGATGATTAAGTTTAGGTATTAGGTAGAGATTGTGAAGTGGAGAAAGTGTTTTGGCTTAGTCACTCTCATTGGTGTCTTATAATTTTGACGGACATTCATGGGGGGTATTTAAATATGGGATAAATACGTACTGTTATGTATTAAAGTCAAGTCGAATCTCCAATCTCCACCAAGACAGCGTTTGTTTATGTCTTGCTGATGCAGACTTCAAAATGAGATCCACAGCAAATAAATAGTTCTTGTTGCTGAAATAATATCACAGCTATCACATTCATAAATTCATACACGTCAAATGCAGAGACAAGAAATGACTTCATTACGTTTCTGCCTTTATCTGTTCACTGCCATCATTATTGATGAGTGATGGTTGCGAGTTAACTTTCAAAAAGCAGATGGCTCAGCAACCAATTATGTTGGTGCATTACAGGTACATCAGCTGGAGAAACATACTGCATCAGTCATATACGATGACACAGTGATATATGATTTCCATAGCACGACTTGTTCTAAGCTTGGCTGACGTGTATTATATAGGGTACTTGGTTTGGGTTAGACTCATGGATCAGCTATGGATCTGTTTAGCTCTGATTTCACTGAATCCATAGCAAGACTATGGCCCGACCGATCATAATGTATTTTTGAGAAAGCTCTACAAGCAAACAAGCAAGACAATGTTATTTAGCATTGCCAACAAAATGGTTTTCCCTGGAGATATCAAGTATGACTCCAGTTAATTACTTAAAAAAGTACTTGGCATCGTGCTGCTTCTTACCATAGCTATCGGCATATAAAATTATCTTTGTTTCATTTAAGGTAATTATTACATGTTTATACATTGTTTCCTTGTTTTGAACATTGTGAAACCCATATTTTAATTGGAAATCACTGTAGATACAGTATAATGGGAAATTCCATAACATAACTGCGTAATACCCTACATTTACAGAGATTATGTTTAAATATAGTGATTAATGTATTTTGACATACAATGCTTAGTTTTCCATTGTCCAATGAAATTTTTTTAACATTACAATTCTCTAAAAGGACTAACTAATACTGTAAATGTGCAGATTCATTTTTAATAAAAAGTAAATATTCTGTGTTTATACATTTTGTTGTAGTTGTTTTACTTGGAGAAACCACAATCTTACAGGAAATTACTGTAGCTAGATGGGGCAGTTTCATAAAGTAACTACTAAATACCCTAAATATACATCGATTGGCCTTCAATTTAGCTATTTTTGATGCACTTGCCAGACTTTTTAGTTTTATTTTTTTTTACTGTGTGGCAGTATCCATGTCATCTTGACCTTTTAGTGAGTCATGCAAAGCAAATATTTTTACATAATTTTCTCAACAAAAATGTTGAGCCTAAAAATGTTGGTTGTGACTGTACGTGAATAAAAATTTCAACATGTCAATCTCTATAAATCAAGTCAAAATATGCTTATATGTGGGTGTGTGGTATGGGATATGTGCAAATGTGTGTGTGTGTGTGTGTGTGTGTGTGTGTGTGTGTGTGTGTGTGTGTGTGTGTTTCTGTATTTGTAGTGCACCAGAAAGCCATTGTTAGGGGATGTCTGCTCTATCCATTTCCCATGTCAGTCGATGACGACTAAAACTTTCCCCAACATTGCATTTTATTTATTTTTTTACATTTTCTTTTCTTTAAGCTAAAGCTCCCCCCGACCTAATAAAGCCTAGCTCATGGGCTCACTGTGCTTCCTCTGGCATGCTGTGTACCAGTGTGTGAAAGAATTCCTTTCCCCGAACAAACACTGTTTTTTGTCACCCTCTTCCTCAGTCCTGTCTCCCATCACCTCGGATCCCCTTTCCCAGCACCCAAACAAAGTTAGCGTTTACGCCGAAAGTTAAAGTCACAATGTGTAAGAATGAGCCCCTCTAAGTTAGTAAGCGTGAGAGTTTCAGAATAAAAAAATCGAAATAACAGTGTTCTGTCCACTTTAACTGGCGAACTAGCGAACTAGCCTAGCTGGGATGGCTGGATTGCGTTAGTTGGAGGGGTTTTGGGATTGTGGATAGTATGATTTTTTGTGAACAAATAGAGGCTAGCCAGAATTTTGTATTTGTAGAGTATATCAGTTGTAGGATGTACTTTCATTGATAACATAATTGAAATCCCTATCGATCAGTATTGACTACAGATATGTCAAGGTTCTTTTAAGCTACAAGCTAGTTGAAATGTTACAATTTCACTTTAAAAGCTTTGTAATAGCTTGCGTGCCACCACACACAGAGGAAGCAAGATATTCAAGATTAACTTTATTTTCCTACAAAGTAGAACATTTTGCTTAGGCTTTCAACTATGATGTAGCATAGTATGTGGACAAACATTCCACATACAAAAACATACAAAAATGTTAATAAATACATACATACATAGAGCAAGGATCCTAAAAACACCTACATCCAAACAGAGAAAACAAACTCATTAATAAAAAAAGCACACATCTACATAAAAACTAATAAAAACAAAGATGATCCAGTGGACTCATCCTTTTCTTATCTGGCACTATTTGAATGTTGTGTTGACACTGGGATAAAATCATTTTTTTAATCTATTTAATGTGCAACAAGGGATCTCTGAGCCTCCTCCCAGAGGGCAGTAGCTGATATCCAGCATATAGAACATGAGATGGGTCGGTAACTAACCTATTAGCTTGCCTTAGGGTAGCCTGTTCATACGCAGACTGCAAGGATGGAGAGAGAGAGAGAGGGCGAGAAAGTGAGAGTGAGGGAAGAGGGGTGGGGTCAACAGTCAAAAGGCATGCAGAGTACGGTAGATTCGCTGCTGCCGGCCCATTTCACCACTTCCTCCATCCTCCGACCTCCTCTCTCCCAGCTGAGCAACCCCACCAGCCTCACCACTCCCCCGGACTCTAGTGTGTACCCTCTTGCCCTCCTCCTGCAGACCTGAACATCCAGGGGTGGCCGCGTGTGATCCAATTAAGGTGTAGGCGGGGGGGGGGGGCTACCAGAAACAGACGCCGGACATCACTTCTTCCATTAGTCCCCTCCCCTGGGCTACCACGGCATAGAAGTGGACCCCCACCCTTCACCGTTCAATGCACCTAATGAGGCCTAACCCACGGCCTTGACAGCTCTCTGGAGGGCTTTCGACCAGCGCTTCCATGCAGGAGGGTGGGGGAGAAGGCCACTAGCACACCGAGCTATCAGCTCTGTGTCCCACCCTCCACTCCTTCTTGGAGCTCCATACTGGGGGGGCGGAGGGCTGTAGGGCTGGTGGGGTCAGGGGCTGCGTGGAGACACCGAAGAGGCAGTAATTGTAAGCGTGGAACACTCTAGGAAAATGTACCATTTGCTGGACCTCTATTCTCAAACTTAACTCCTCTCCAGAACTGGCATGGCCGTGATGAAATAAAAATATTTTCTGCTTTGAGCGTTTGCAAGTGCTGAGAGGATGGTTGTATGATGGCTTCCTCTGCAGAGGGGCAGAGATACAGCAGCAGGGCTGAGGGGGTGTGCTCACTGTGGCCAAACAGGCCATGAGGGAGATATGGGACTGTTGATTTATGGATAGAGATGTGCACACACATGTACACACACACAAAAGTGCACACAGATGCACACATATATACGCAGGCACACACATACAGCACAATCACACATGGACACAGACACACACGCACATACACACACACACACACCAGAGAGAGAGGCCAGATATTGGGAGACGGAGAGAGACACAGAGACAGAGGGGGAAAATGTCTACCTTAGCAAACATGAAGATTCACTCAGCTCTCCCATTGTGCAGCTGTGTCTCCAGTCAATCTGGATGCATTAGCGCTGTTAAACCAACGTGACATCGCTGCTACATTCGTGTCAGCTTGACATCTCTCGCCGTCCTCTCTTTCTCCACCCTACCTGGATCTCCTCCATCCTACCTTTTCTGGTCTTAATGTTTTCAAGGGCACCTTGGCTGCTTACATAAACATCCCTCCCTCTCGCTTTCTGCCTTGCTCTCTCACTACCTTTCTCCCTCATTTTCTTTCTCCAACATTTTCTTTCTGTTACACCCTCACACCAAAACTCTCTTTCTCTCATCCTGACTCTTTCTCTTTCTCTCACTCTCTCTCATCCTGTCTCTCTCTCTTGTTCACACTCTTCCCTGCATTCATTGTACCATCTATTTGACTCTTTTACTTTTATTGTTCCCCTCCCCCCACCCCAGCACCCCGCCCCAGCTGCCTCCAGGTCTTCCTGTCTCTCAGGCGATTATCAATGCAACACCCTTAACAAGGCCCTTCAGCCCACAGCTCCACCAACAATGTGCCCGGCACCAACCTCATTTAAACAGGGTGGGGGTGAGGTAAGATGTGTGTGTGTGTGTGTGTGTGTGTGTGTTGAGGGAGGGGGTGGGGGGTTGAGGTGGGAATCAAAGAGACAGAGTAATTGGGGATTAAAGGAAGATGGATGTGTCTCTGTGTGTGGATAACCTGTTCAGAAGGCTGTGAATGGGGAGGGGGCTTCAGGTGTTTGGTAAAAGCTTTCCCCACTATCCCCTTGCAACACAACTTTAATGCCATTTCTGTTGCTACACCAGAGTGTCCTATTTCATCATTTCAGAAATGGCAGTTTTGGGAAAAACAGAAAGAAAAGTTTCTTGTAGTGGCATTTCATATAAAGTGGAATGAAAATAGTTTTTATTATGTAGTACATTGACATTAGATTGGATACGACAATGGTACATTATATCACAATACATTGGATTTGTACTTTTTTCATCCCTGAGGGGGTTGAAGGCAACAGCAGCACTAATCAGTAAGTGTGATTTTAACATAGTATAGACAATAATTGTCTATACTACATACTATTGTCTATACTATATATATATAGTTGTGGTTAAATAAATACTATTCTTGTCAGAGGCTTTGTCATTGGCAACAAAAGATTGCCAAATGACAACATTTTGAGAGATGGACAATAAAGATAAAATAAAACAACAACAACAGAAATGGAGAATTGCGAGCTCTGACGTGAATGGAGGAGATTTTAAAGGGCCGGTCCACACAGATGACACAATGTCAGGATGGCTCAGTCTCACCGCTTGCACGGCTATTTTTAATACAGGAGAGAGCATTGGGTGATTCCGTACGCCCATAAGTATTTACAGAGGGAGACAGAGAGAGAGGCAGCTAATCTCGTCGGATTGTCAGTGTTAAAACATTACCTCAAGTTGCTGACAAACAGTGACAGCAAGGCTACTAAATAGCTGTCTAAGGTGTTTTATTTATTTATTTCAGGATCCACAATGGTTTCTTTGAAACTATCCCTAATAAAAATGTTCATTCAAACAGCCTTATTTGCATAGGAAGTATATATTTACATTGCCAAGACAAGATGTAAAATAAGATACAAAAGAAATCTTGTTTATCTTTTATAATCCCCTGTAGGAAAAGTGGCATCAATAGTCAAATAAGACAATTTAAAGAAAACACAGTGAAGTGGGAAGTACAATTCAGAAAACATGGTACAGAATAGAATCTAATTGCTGCAAAAAATATCAAACTGCACTCCACCTTGCAGTCATCCTGGTTCTCAACGATAGCTGGGTGGGGGTAACGGAATGTGTAATTCCTCATTCTGTTCCTCCACTCAGCTAGCGTTTAGAACCAAGATGGAACCAAGATTATTATTATGTTAGAAAGCCTTAAAAGAACAGCTAGGACACACAAAAAACACACACAAAAAAACAAAAACAACCTAAACCACGTGACAATCTTGCTGTGCAATCCCCTTCACTAACTAGACTGGCCACGATGACGATGATCAACATTGGATTTAGTGTACTGGGGGCTTAAGGCTTCAGAGCCTATCAGTGACTAATAGCTGCATGGCTACCACAAAGTCATCCGTCAGCTCCAGGGGGGTCACGAGTGTGGTCGACTGCCTGCCCTCTGTTCTCAAACTGACAACGTTTTAGTAAGAGAGAGAGAGAAACTGGTGGTGAGGAGTCACAGTGAATAACATTGGGACTCACAGGCTAGAGATACACTCTGCAATTACTCAAATTTATTTGTTAACATCTTGTGACGTCTACATAAAAAAAAGGAAGAGCTCATTAAAAATGATTAGAAAATCGAATCATCTAAATTCTCGGGACTAATTTGATTCCCTATGATCAAATGTATGTCACTTTGCATCTAAACCGCTGGTGAAAGCATCCAATAAAAATGATTTCACAACCAATATTTGCACGAGTAAAGACCCCCTACCTCCCTTCAAAGTGTACGTTTTCGGAAGCAGCCGCTGTGCGGGAGGTTGGCCGTAGTTCACTTGTGGTGGGATGAACACTGCATTTCATCCACACCAGCCCCTGTGACGTGGACAACTGCTGAAGGGCTGTCCCCCACAATTACATCTTCCCCGCTGAACTACCCACACGAGGCGGGCTGACTTCCGCAAAGGGCAGCCTAAAAATAATGACTCAGGCCCCGGTGGAGACCCAGCGCTCCCTCATTGGCAATGAATGAGCATCGCTACAACAGGGATATATGTAAAAATTAAACCAACGCAATGGACCGGAGGTATACTGTCATGCGTACCATGCAGGGCACCCAGAGACCCGTCATAATGCCAGACTGAGAAACTTGCCCTCTATCAGTGCCATCATGTCTTTCTTGAACTTTGTTTCCTTCACCTACCGAAAACGGCAAGCTATGGCTCGAGCCAAGGAGTTTCTACTCAGAAAACATGTTCGTTCTCTCTCTCTCTCTCTCTCTCTCTCTCTCTCTCTCTCTCTCTCTCTTAATTAGAATGAAAGAAATTGCATTTTCAATGCTAGACAAACACCTACTGCTTTGAAGAAAGAAAAAAAATAGTCAGGGTGCAATGATCTCAGCCGTCTCCTGTGGGGGCTAGTTTCTATCCTTGTTTTTGTTCTCTCGCTTGCTCTCTCGCTCTCTCTCTCGCTCACTCTCTCTCCTAGAACAATTTGCCTCCCAGTGTTGGCAAGTCCTGAGGACGCTTTTCATGTTTGCAACATCTCCCCCTGCATCCCCATCGATCTCTGTATTGAAACAAGCCTCATTTGCAGTCTCCTCCTTGACATTTTTTTCCCTTCTGTCTCTTTTTTTCAACACAAAATCTGACAGGCTGTGCAGATTTTGGCAGTTTGTTGTTCTTACCCTAATCCTTAAGCCAGGCTTTCTCCTTCACCTGAAACACACAAAAAGTTATTTCTGTTGCTGGCCACAAAGTCATGCAACCGATTAAATCAGCAAAACCACTCCTTTTTGCTCAGTTTAACGTTGTTCAATTTAAATTAGCCAGTTTTCATTGTGAATATTGTAACATAATATGATTTACATATGTGGAATTCTTAGAAACAAATTCAATGTTAGCAAAACAATGCAGGCGTCATGGCAGGGGACTGTCATCTGCATCTACTGCGGAGAGGGCTGTGGAAATAGAAAGCAGGATGTCTAGTGGTTATGGTGTTCAGCTCCCTACAAGGTTCCGGGTTTGATCCCCAATGTCATGGTGGTGAATTTTGGAGCGAACTGTGGATTTTTCATTTCTTCATCCCAATTTGTGCTTAGTAGTGTTGTTCTACGTAAATTCATCAGACCGGGAACCGAGCACTTCATTTGGAATCAAAAGTGAATGTATAGGCTACGTTCCAATCATTTTGTTAATAAAACAAGGAAAATAAAAGAGCAAAATAGAAGGTCCATCACTTAAACTCGCAACTTATAGAAATTTTGTTCGACACGCTGCATGTAAACACGGAATCAAAACTTGTTGATTTGTTTGTTTTGTGGGCACTATTGGAGAACACAACCTAGCCAGGGCAGTTCGTTTGCGCTTACTTGTGTTGGATAAAACAAAGTTACAGTTATGGGAGCTGCTAAACACTAATTTGGAAAATAATGGATGTCAATGGTTCGCCAATTTCCCAATTCCTGAGTTGAACAAAAATCATGGCTGATTTACATCGCAACATAGACAATGTCAACAATTTACCTGGGGTCTTTGCAAATCCTTTAATGACATCTCTCTGTAAGGGGATAAAAGTTCTAAAGTAGTGATCATAGATTAAGATGGACCACTTTGGCTATTTAATAAGCGTGTTTCACTGTTATCTACCTTGATAGTCTGCAGATGTTTACCTTGATATGTCATAGTTATCTGCTGCCCTCTTGGCAGCCTATTCTTGTTAAGTTATTCTTCCTGTTTGTCTCCATGATTTGTTTTGGTATCTTCTTCACTCAAACCGATTACAAACCAAATCTGTTGATCTTTCTCACATTCGAGTTCTAAAAGCCACAAGTTATCAGAGGCAACTGTGTAGAGAGATAAGGCGACACTTTTAAATGTTGGCATCAAACGGTGTTACACAAACGATACCAGAATTCCCATTTACCAGGAAACCAGCCAGACACATAAACTAGACTAAACTAGGCAAAGAAACAACCTTAAAATATCAATCAAAAATCGTAATAAATCGAATATGGAACCCATTAGCAGATAATAATAATAAGTGTATGAATTCTTCTTCTTCATTGATATTCATCCAATTTTTCATGATAAAGTTCATGACAAGTTATGAACTAAACTTGACCGCCTCTCCGACAGAGAGAGAGTAAGAGAGACTGAGTGACAGAGAGAGAGAGAGACCATGTTCTTTACATCCACTGTCCGTTGTGTTTACTGAGCTCCTTCCTCCGGAGAGGAAGAAGTTGTGTTCTGGTTTTGGTTCTGTATTTAGTTGAGTGTTTTTTCACCCTAATATTCCACAGTTGAGCTGCCAAAACCACAGATACTCTCCCACATTTTCACTCTAATCCACAAGATGCCAGAGGAAAGAACGGGTCTAACAGACGTGTGTGTGTGTGTGTGTGTGTGTGTGTGTGTGTGTGTGTGTGTGTGTGTGTGTGTGTGTGTGGCAGAGAGAGGACAAGGGTAGAGAGAGAGAAGGAGAGAGCGAAAGAGAGATGAGAGCAGATCCTGCATATTACGACCCCCGGAGATCAATTGTACAAACATCTCCATGAGTGCTCTCTATTGCCCGTCCTGGACGCTGTGAGACAGCCGAATCAATGTCCTGGCTTGTGTATGTGTGTGTATGTGTGGGTCGGTTTGTTCATGCAAGGTTATGAGAGAATGAGGGAATTCCTGCATCTGTGTGTGTGCATCTGTGTAGGTGTGTTTATGTCGTTTACAAAGTTATATGTGTCCTTGGTGAGTATGAACTAGTGTGTGTGTGTGTGTGTGTGTGTGTGTGTGTGCATCCGTGTAGATGTTTTTCTGTCATGTAGAAAGGAGTGTGTGTTTATGTATTTGTATTTGTTTGTGTGTGCATGTGTGTGGTTATATATGTGCATCTGTGTTAGTGTCCTTAATCATGCATTCATTGTGTGTGTGTGTTTGTGTGTATGTTTGTGTGTGTATGTGTGTGTGTGTGTGTGTGTCTGTGTGTGCGCATGTGTGTGTGTTTGTGCTGTGTGTGTGTGTGTGTTTGTGTGTGTGTATGTGAGTGTATGTGTGTGTGTCTGTGTGTGTGCGCGCGTGTGAGTGTATGTGTTGTGTGTGTGTGTGTGTGTGTTTGTGTGTGTGTATGTGAGTGTGTGTGTGTGCCAGGAGAAGAAAGGAGTGATGATAACTCAGATGAATGGAGGAGAGGAAGGGAGCGCGGAGGGAAATTGAGAGTAGTAAAAACGCTAAGTAATTCATCTGAGCAGATATTAAACACATTAAAGCTGATGTCTCCTTGCTTTAGTGTCTCTTGACTATGTAAATACCAGCTTGGCAATAACGCAGCCCACATTGCTAACTGTAAGTGTGTTGTTTCATGTATGTATCCCCCTTACTCACACCCTGCTCCCCCGCTCAATGTTTGTGGCCTAGTTAAAGTTTTTAGAAAACAAAACAAGAAAATAACACAGCAACGCAAATACCACCGGGTACAATCCATTTCTAACCTGCCTTGAACTGCATAAATATCATATCTTGATTTTCTAAATCCAATGGCCTTAATGAAACGGGAAAAAATATTGTGACAGATGCACTTTTTAAATACATTGCCTACTCTGCATTTCTACACGTCTTTCAAAGAACAATGCAGAGAATTGAGCCGTGTGTCTCTTTTTATTAAGCACCCTCTCCCTCTGTCTAAGTGGGAGATTTTGGCTTCATGCCTCTCGGCTGCGGTGTCAGTAAATCGGCTTTCTGTGGCCATGACAGTCATTAGTCCTGGCCCTGGCAGTAATCCTCTAGTCTCTGACTGTAGCGGAAGCAGAGCGTGTTAGTGTGTTAGCGTGTTAGCAGCATTCGCTCTGCCTCTGCTGCTCTCTCCGTGGAGGACACCTCCACTGCTCTATACCACCCAACACCATCCAACGCCACCCAATACCAACCAGCACCACCTCACATCACCCAACACCATCTAACATCACCCAACACCACCCAACACTATCCAATACATCCCAGTACCACCTAACACCCCCCAGCACCACCTCACATCACCCAACACCATCCAACGCCACCCAATACCAACCAGCACCACCTCACATCATCCAACACCATCCAACACCACCTAACATCACCCAACACCACCCAATACTATCCAATACATCCCAGTACCACCTAACACCCCCCAGCACCATCTCACATCACCCAACACCATCCAACACCACCTAATATCACCCAACACCACCCAGCACCAGCAAATATCACCCAGCACTAACCCAACACCACGCAGCACCCCCAAGCATAACCCAACACCACCAAGCACCACCCAACACCATTCAATCAATCTATACAACCCAGAAACACCCAACACCATCCTGTACCTTCCATCACCAGTCAACATCAACCAGTACAACCCAGAACCACCCAACACCAGCCAGCACCTCCAAACACCACCAAACACCAGTCAACATAAACCAGTACAACCCAGCAACACCCAACACCAGCCAACATCAACCAGCACAATCCAGCACCACCCAACATTACCCTGCACATACCAACACCACCCAACACCAGTCAACACCATCCAGCACAACCCAGCACCACCCAACATCAATCAGTACTACCCAGAACCATTCAACAAAACACAGCACCACCCAGCACCAGCTAACACCACCCCGCACAACCCAGCACCACCCAATACAACCCAACACTAGTCAACACCACCCAATACAATACAGAACCATCCAACACCAGTCAACATCAAGTATGTATGTTTGGGTTTTTGTTCGATGGTTTACTTCTAGCTTTTTTTTTTGTCCTTCCCTTTTTCCCATACCGGTAGGTTTTGTCAAACAATGTAATCTTAAAAACATGTATAATGCAATGTATCAACCCTTTCCAACAGAATCAAAAATTCAGTGTGCCATAGGCTTGACCTTCATACACGTTCTCAAGGTAAGAACAGCCCATACACTGCTCCCCCCCCCCCCCCCCCCCCCCCACACACACACACACACACACACACACACACACACACACACACACACACACACATAATGTCTCCCAACTGACACCAAAACATACACACACACATTAAGAAACCAGGGTAACAAGGTGACCGTGAGCGAGTTATTATAAAGGGCCCCGATTATTGCATGAAAGAACAACTTGCCGACTCTGAAAAAAAAAAACACAAGAGCTAAACTCTCCCCCTCTGCGTGGTTGCGAACTCACGCCATATCCCGCAGTGGACTACCGATAATCAATCACATCTCAGGGGTCGGGCCACACAATTAATCAATCAAATGAAAAACCCTGCACAAACCCGCTGTAGTTTAATCAATCAATCCCACCTTTGTGGAAGGCCAGTGTCGAAAGCCAGGCATCAATTATATGGGCATACCAACCCCCCCCCCCCCCCCCCCCCCCCCCCCCTGTAGTAACAGTGGTAGTAGTGCTCAGGTCAGCTCAGCGCTACGGTTAAAACGGAGAGAAGAACGAGGGTTGAGGGGGTGAGACAGGACAGCTAGGAAGCTGTCCTGTCTCACCCCCTCACCCCTCATTCTTCTTTCTCGTCCCACCTAGGGTCCCACCTCACCTAGGCCGGACCCTGACCGGGCTCAAGAAGACCCCGACCACACCCTTCACCACCACTAACCCCACTGGGTCCCCACACTGCCCCCCCCCCCCCCCCCCCCCCCCCCCCCACCACCACCCTTCCCAGCCCTCCACCTGAATATTCATGCCTAGGAGTGGGGCACGGGGAGGTGCTCAGATATTCATTATGCCCGTGTAAAAAGAAACGCGCCGCCGTCCCACTGCGATGAAATATTAATCGCGGCCATTAATAAAATATACCCCCACCCCACCAACGCCGCCCCTCAATAGACACCCCCCACAATCACCCCCATTTTATGACTCGTCGTCAAGTGCTTTTTCACCAGCATGCGCGTACGTCGCGTCTGCACCTTTCGAGATATGACAGTTAGCGTCCTAATTGCCGTTTGGCGTATTTCTTTTCTCCCGCCAAAAATATATCTATATATTCTAAAAACTTTCCAACGCCCTGCGGTCTAGCCAGGTGTGTCTGGCCTCTGGTCCTATTTTAAGTCATTATAGTGAATGTCTGGGGGGGGGGGGGGGGGGGTGCACACACAGTTCCATAGCCCTCTCCTCGGAGTAGTTAAATGTTTAATTCAGAGCAACCCTGAAAGTACACTGACATTTCACCATTGTTAGCGGGGATGAAGAGATGGGGAGGGGGGGAGGGGAAGGGTGGGGGTGGGCAAGGGGTGGGGGGGTGGGGACTGTCTGCAGAAGGAGTGGAAATGTGCATCAGGGATGTTAAATATTCAGCTGCTGGCGCTGCTCTCCTATACCTGCACGTGGAGATCAGGAGAGGAGAGCCCAGGCTACCAAGGAGCTAAAAGCTAGCTTATCTGACCCTGGCTCCTGCTCTTTTCTTAACGTCGATACGTTTGAGTGGGGAGGGGGGGGAGGATCTCACTTAGGTTCTAGGATACTGCATATCAGTCTCTAACACACACACACACACACACACAGACGCACACTAACCTTTATCCACGTATACGGATGATTTAATTCCTCCCTAGACGACAGCCACTGCCGGCACGACTCTTTTTCTGACGAGCCAAAAAATGGTAAGCTTAATGGAGCCCTCAGGGTGACCTTGACCTCTGACCTCATGGTCCGGTTAATGAGCACCAAGCCCAGTGTAGTACAGCACGCCCGTGCTTCACTGCAGACTGCACACACACACACACATGCTAACACCAACACACACACACGCAGATGCATACGGGCGTACACATGCACGCACTCACACACAGGCACATGCACGCCCCCCGCCCCCACACACACACACTCACACTGACATGTGCACGTGCACGTGCACACGCACACACACACACACACACACATACACACACAAGTAGACACAAATGCACACACACACCCAGAAACACATACACATGCACGCACATACAAACACAAGAGCGCACACACACGTACAGGCACACACACGCAGACACGCATACACACGCACGCACCCACACACACACACCCACACACACACACAGACACCACCTGGGACACCTGCTAAATAGCATTCCACCACACCACACTGCACCACATAAGGTCAGCACAAATCCGAGGGAAACAAACAAATAAAAAACAAACAACTGCAGCGGACAAAGACGTGATGTACCATGTGTACGGCCCGACAGTAGCTCCCTGACAACACCCTGGTAGAGGTGACGGAGGGAAGGGTGGAGGTGAGGGAGGGAAGGGTAGAGGTGAGGGAGGGAAGGGTGGAGAAGGGGGCGCGAGTGTGCCTGTGGTTAGGACAGTGAGCGAGACAGAGACAGAGAGACAGAGAGAGAGAACACAAGGTGACAGATGAGGAGAGAGATAAAGAGGGATATGGAGGGAGAGAGGGAGATGCGGAGTGAGAGAGATAAAGAGAGTAACAGAGAGCGCAATAGTGAGAGAAAGGGTTGAAGAGAGCTATGAAGAGGGAGTGATCTAGAGAGAGAGTGTGAGAGAGAGACAAAGAAAGAGAGAGAGGGAGAGAGAGAGGGAGAGAAAGAGAGAGGGAGAGAAAGAGAGAGAGAAGTCAGCTACCTGCCATTGCTGTCTGAGCTGCAGCCGGCCGGGCAGCTGGATGCTTTCGGGGGTCCTCTCATGTGGAGGAGGTGACGGCTGACCAGGGCCCCCCCGTTCCTCACATTTCAGACATGTCACAACACATCCCACCTGCCCCGGTGTCTTCTGGACCTCTGGCTCCTCATGCAGCTGCAAGAGAGGAGACAGTATGCAGGAGGGGCGAAAGAAAGCACACACACAGGTCATAGCTGTGTGTGTGTGTGTGTGTGTGTGTGTGTGTGTGTGTGTGTGTGTGTATGTGTATACGGATGTGTGGTGTGTGTCTGTGTGCGTTCCTATGTGTGTGTGTGTTGCATGTGTGTGTGTATGTTTGCGTATGTGTGTGTGTGTTTATATGAACGTGTGTGTGTGTGTGTGTGTGTGTGTGTGTGTGTGTGTACGTGTGTGTGGCTGGGCTTCCAGCCAGGTGTGTCTGGGAACAGAGACGCAGGCAGAACTATCACCCAGCAGGCAGGCTTTGCCTGCAGGCACCAGGCCCAGCTGGACAGAGGGTGTGACCGTCTCCACCCAAGAATAGGCTCCCACGATCAAGACGAGAGAGAGAGAGAGAGAGAGAGAGAGAGAGAGAGAGAGAATTCAGGCTTTGTAGTTGATGGTCTCGTCTGTGGTGCGTTCAGGCAAGTAACAGAGTGGGAGAATGCAGCGCTGCCGGCAGCTAGCAGATTGTGTGTGTGTGGGGGGGGGGGGGGGGGGAGGGGGCGGGGGGGGGGGGGGGGGGGGGTTATGGGCCGGAGGTGGGCCTTCCACGGTCGCCACGCCAAGTCAAGCGGCTCATTGAAACAAGATCCGCTCCCCCCGGCCCTGAGGGAAGACCTGGATGCGGCTTGGTCTGTATCCACCACGGCTCACAAAGCAGTACACAACAACACAGATGGAGCAAATGGAGGAATCCCAGCTCAGTCAGGTCATTGTTGTCATTGTTTGCCATTGTTGCCTCTTCATAAGTCAAATGATTTGTTATGAAAATGAAGTTCTGAGAAAGGCATTTGGCCTCGGAAGAAGCAAAGCCAGGAGCACCTGGCAGGGTCTTTCAACCGGCAAGCACATCCTGGAACAGTGGCAGACTGGGAAGACTTCTAGAAGAACAGAGATATCTTTCTTTGCTCGATGCCACTCAAAGCAATAGGGGACATAATGTTGGAAGGAAGCAAGGAGTGACGAAAGGAAGGACAAATTAAAGGAAGGAAGGAATAATCGGAGAAAAAATCGAAGGAAGGAAAAAGTGTTATATTATATTAGCTTTTTTGTTAATTATGAAGTTTTAGAAGTATACTGTTAAGGCCTCATTTTATAATACCCCGTCTGACAAAGCTTTAAACATTTACTGTCATTTGTTTGATAAAATGTGTGTAAGTGTAAGATAAACAATTTATCCACAAAACACATCCCATACAACAGAGCTATTCTCTGAAACATTTTTCCAAATAGTACTGTAAATCATTTAAGTAAATTATTTACGTAAATAAATAATTAACACTGAACATCCTTCTCAATTTTACAAGCCGTGGGCTAGACAAATTATTCTTATTATTTAGGAGGCTTTTGTGCTCACTGCTCAGACAGTAATCAGACAACTGCCCAATCTTTTTGCTCTTTTCTGATTGCAAATGTCATCTATGGGGACGCATTGATTTGTAATGACCCATGTATAGAACCCAAATGCACGGTGTCTGCACTCTATTTGTTTGTGAGCTGATATTCATTTGCAGTCTCTTACCTCATTCATTCATAGCTTATTCATACACTTGATTCTATTTCACTTTTGGAATGAAGTTGAACATAAGAAGATTCTGTGGTGAATTCTGATTCTGGTTTGATGACCAGCAAGACTAGTGGCCTCTATTGAAATGGGTCATTAATATTTGGGTCAAAAAGCTATAACTGCTCCATAAATAACCAATTAGCAGTTTGTACTCGCTTGCTAATTTATGTCTTAAAAGATAGCCATTAACCAATCCCAAACTAGATTAAGATGAAGTTGTAAACACTTCTGTGTTTGTCTTCTTTTAGTGTTAAACTCACCATATGAATGCTAAAAGACGAGGAAACACCCTTTTCTCTACTCTCCTTCATAAACAGAAACGTCACACTGCGAAGTTATTTTCAAATCAAGTCACGGTTATCGCAGCTGACAGATGCCTATAGCTGTTTGTTCCACTGGACCCCCCACTCGGGCCCTAGATGGGCCCGGGTGGGGGCCATGTTCACAGCCTCTAGTGTTGCTGAGCAGCATTGACGAACAGGCGTTGGTGTGGATGCCTTAAGAATGAACTGATTCTTTTTTGCCCTATAGCTGCTCGGTTCTGTGTGTCCTTGATCCCTTTTACCCGGCTTTCACAAAATGCTTCAGTCGTCACCACCAGAGTCCCAAGCTCCTTTAATAAATGCTACAAACGAAGAGAAATGTCTTGGCTTTGAAACGCAGAGTGTGACTGCAGCTAAAACCGTGGGGATTCTGCTGTAATCCGACTGAAGACACAGCACCCATCAGCCCCCCCCCCCCCCCCCCCCCCTTGACCTTTCTGCACGGGTTTTAGAACCAAGGATTGTAAATAGATGGACATGTAAAAAAAAAAATGCTGAAAAAGGTACTACAGAGTGGTTAGGATTTTATTTGTTTTTTTTTTGTTTTTTTTTATTTTATTTTTAACACACAGGCCTTTAGTAGAGGCCTGTGTGTTTTTGGAAAGAAGTACTTCCGACATTCCGCTGGGAATAAAGGGAAGCAGTTACCTCTGCCGAGGGGGCTGTCAGCTGCTGTGGGGGAAAACTTTCTCCCACTTTTCATCCGGTTGTTCCAGCTTGCATCAAAAAGAATCGGTTAAGAGATTCAGCCGAAAAAAACAACGATAACAAATGGAGAAAAAACAACAACAACAACAACAACAACAGGAGTTTGGTGTTTCGTCAACACACATGTCCAGTGACACGCACGCTAACAGCTCCGTGGCTGACGCCTGAATCTATTGCTACACACAACACCAACTGACGCCGTCCGAAGAACGTTCACTTTGATTCCAGTTCCATCCATTGCCAGACAGAGTGAATCGATTGACGGGGTTTTTCATCATAAAAGGGTCGGCGAAAAAACAAGTTTTACCTCCTAAAGTCCCCCCCCCCCCCCCCCATTCCCCTCCCCGACACTCATTCCTTTCCTCCCCTTGTCTTATATGGCAGACAGCTGTCTGAGCAGAGGAGCCTGTCCCAGCGGACGGCCCTGCTTCTCTACACACTCGTGTGCTCTATACACTAGCGTGTTGCCATGGCAAGAAAAAAATAAGCGACAACGCTCCAGAAATGGGCCAGCTAACAGTTCAATGAGGGAGCAGAGCACCAGGAGGACTGTAAAGAGAGGAAGAGACTTTCTGAGGCCTGTCCTGTCAAAACGTCAAACTTTTTTTTGATGTGTTTGGAAAAAGAATAAAACGGAAAGAAATGGCAGGGAAGATTTGGGGAAGGGGGGGGGGGGGGGGTGGATGGAATAGTAAATGAAAGGAAATGGGAAATGTGGGGGTGACTAATCTGTTGAGTGAAGTCTCATTTGTGTGTGGGGAGACTAGGGCAGCTCAAATCGCTCACAGTGAGTGAGTAAAAAATAAATAGAAATGCAGTGATATACTGTATATCAATGTCTCTCAGCGTAGCAAATACTACCGGCTGTACTTTCACAGCAAAAGACAATGGCGTGCTACCGTGTCAACAGCAACCATTCATTTAGCGCTGGAGGACGTTTTAAAATATAAATTATATAATGATTATCATACTGTGATTAACAACCCCGTCCGTTGTAACATGCCAAGAAATGAAGACGCAACACCAGATGGCTCTCGCTATTAAACCAACCAAGTCAAAATGTAATAAAAAGGCAATGTTTTATCTAATCCCCTTTAAGATCCTGGGCATAAAGGCAGCAAACCCCAAAATGGGGAAAAAAAACAATCACTCTGCTTAGTAACTACAAACACACAACTCATTGTAGGCGAAGGTCGATCCAAAACCCTCTCCAAAAACAGCCCAAAATAGGAAAAGTAGGCAACATAAAATATGCAAACAAACAGATATGGATAAATAAATAAGGGCTGTAAGAGGATGAGGCGCCTCTGACAGCATCAGGAGGGAGCGAACGGTGACAGTTCCACCTGGAGTTGTGGAAGAAATTGATCTGCACTTTTCCCTTTTGTTTCTTTCTTTCGTTTTCCATAGAAGTAGCTCTGTCAGGAGCGGACTCTCTGAGGGCCTTGGCGCGAGACCCCTTGCCGGAAATTGCATCCCCCTCTTTCTTCTCCGTTCCTGTCTGCTTGAGATACAAAGCCTGACAAAACTTGTTGTGCTATGGAAACAGTAGTATAGGGCAGGGGTTCCTAACCAGTGGCCCAGGGCCCACTGGTGTGCCGTAAACTTTTGTGGGATATTAATCCTAATATAATTTGTGCTATTTATTTATTTGCTGTATAATCGATTAGCCCATGTAATGCAAGTTGTTCCATTTCAATGCATATTTAACAAGTATGTTTAGAAACCTGTATCCTTGTGATATCTTTTGGTAAGTCTGCTTTGTGAAAAATGATTCGGAAATCACTAGTGACCTATATATAATATCCTGGTAATAATGTTGGTGACATTGATCATAATCATGCCCTATAAGTAGAAGTTGAATTTCTGGTTGAGATCGTGGTGTGCCTTAGTCCAAAACCGGATGGGAACAACTGGTGTATAGGGTTAGGAATGACTCCAAGTGCCGTGTTTCAGGCAAGGACATCAACACATTCAATTAAAAGGAGGCTATATGTAGCTATGTTTTGAAGTATGTACTTTGATATGGACTGTGACTGCCTCAAAGGGTTTGATTAAAAAACAAAATGGAGCTGTTGAAAAATAAAGATAAGCAACAAAACAGAATCAGTCGACCAGTAGCATGAATAAAAAAAACCTAGGATGATTTTTATTATGGACGGTATGGAGTTGACATGCAAGAAAACAAAGTTAGATGTTGAGTGATAAGAAGAAGCGTTTGAAGGAAGAAAAAGAAATTCCCTCCATCTCCACCGTGACACTGTGTCTGCTTTGTGTCCAACACCGGTGTTATCTACTGCCTTTCTGTCGGAGCCTCAGCCTCTCTTTCTTTCTCTCTCTTCTGCTGTCTACCAGACCTTCTGCTGTGGATCTGTCTGCTGGGCAATGTCAGGCAAGCAGGGGTGCAGGCAGACAGGTATGTAGAAGGGATGTCTGTGATGATAATCTTGTAGGTTTGCCCAAATGTCCCGTCTGGGATAAATAAATGTTAGAGATATTGTATCCATCTCTAACTTATGTTATTTACTATTTAGTAGATTGAGCAGATGCTTTTATCCAAAGAGACAGTGAATGTTGATGCATTAATGAGCAGGTAGGGGTTAAGCATCTTGCTAAAGGATCTTCAGCAAGATGCTTAACCCCTCCTGCTAAAGGATTTAATTCGGGTTCCAACCAATAACCTTTTCGAAGGGAGTTAAACACCCTAACCACTACTAGACTAGGTGGCGAGACCCCAAACGCTTAACTGATTTGGCAACTGGCCACAAATACAAGCTCATCTGGTAAAGAATCCATAAAGCACCTATGAAATAGCACCATGGCTATATTTCACTGATTCATCCACCATATTGTCTTGCAGTGTCAACCACTCTTTACTCTCTTTACTTTTCTCTTTCTCGTCCCCCTCTTCTCTTTCTTTGTCCCCATACTTTCTTCCCTTCTTCCTAAAGGCCGAACAGAACCACAAGGGCACACCGGAGGCTAGCAACGAGAACAAATAAAAAACTGTTTGTTTGATGAAAACACATGAAAGAAAAACCATGAGAAAGACCAGCAAGTCAGAGATGAAAGAGAATGCGACATTGGATTGTCATGGGACTTCTTTCTAGAAGGCATGTATAGCCGGCAGGGGGATGGTAGTCCGAGCGAGGAGATGATTTGAGTACAATGTGGGCCCCGTAAAATCAGAGGCCTCAGAGGAGAAGCCAGGATTTGGGAGCCAGCTGCATCAGTAGAAACCTCCTGGATAGCGTTAGGCACCGTTGCTGCTCCCTGGCCCTAACCCGTCCAGGGCCAGTAAAGTGGGCAAACTGCAAACTTTCTCTGTCTGTCTGGATGTCGGTCTGTCAGCCTCTGCTGTCAGTGCTGGAGCAGCAACAGATACGGCAAGGCCAGTGGGGGATTTGCAAAGTTATTTTCCAAACTTCTTTCTCTCTCCTTCTGGCTTTTGGAATTAAAAGGGAAGAATGGAATGGGGTGACCGCTTTAGGGGAAGAGAAGGAAAGAGATAGATAGAAGGAGAGGAAGTAGATACCAAAGAATAAGACAGTGCACTTTACACCCACACTGTTTTCTGTAGTGTAAATCAATCTGATGGTTTTACTTGATTATCGATGTTATACTTGGAAGAAAATCAATAACACATTCACGTGGTTTTAAGACAACTTTACCAAGGACACAAATAATTGGACGAGTCAAGCAATATGATGTGTTTAGCTTTCTCAAGCAAACTGCAAAAAAAAAACTTCTAGCTGGAGAAACATTAACTAGGCGCAAGACGAATCATAGGATGAATAGTTAGCAAGAGTGTGATGCAGTGTACTTAAATGTTACTAAACTGGGAACTGATGTTATATAAACATCCATTGTCTACAACAATAAAAAAAATTGAATCATTAATCGATTTCAAATAGGATTTATTTCAAACAGTGTCATTGATCTTGATGGTCTTGCCTATATTCATGTTGATGAATGTAATAATGATAGACTTTGATGAATAAAATGAATAACTACTTAAACCCTCACATTGAGTAGCAAATTGAGGAAGGTGTATATACCTGAATACCTGTATTTTTCCACTGTTTGTGTTTCGTATCGTGTCTCGTGTTCCCCTTTTCATTGTATCGTTCAAGTGCGCTGCTCTTTGGTGAAGGTAGCCACACAGTAGGCACTAGAGAGATTTTGAGAGAGAGGTTTTATGAATGTCCATTTTTTTATGTTAAAGAGGACCACATTCAATTAACGTATCCTTGTGGATTTGGACCTTCAATGTAAAATCAATCGTCTCCTCAAAATACTCAGAAACAGACATGGACATACAACAAACAAACTGTGGAGAGACAGAAACTGATTCTTCATTCGCAGCAAACAGCACACACTGGCTGGTACAGTGACTCATTGTGTTTGTCCTGTGGCTGGAATCTCACTCTCTAGCTCTGAAATCCAACTGATCAGACAGGTAATGCTCTCCCAAAACAACCGGCCAGAACCGCTACCGCAAATTGGCTTACTCCCCTCTGGGAACATTTGAGAAGCTAAACTCCAAAGCCTTCTGTGGTCCCCCCCACCCCCGCCCTGCAACTCCCTCATTCTGTTCATTTCCTAATTTAGCTCCCACTGAGCCCAGGAAGATTACAATGGGCTTTTTTCAACATGCACCCAGTTGCACTCTTGCTCTCCCTTCTGTAGGCAGGAGGTTGGAGCGCGACAAAAGGCTAAATCAAGATGCATCCCTGGCCTGATAGATGCTGAACGAAGCCGATCGAGAACAACAAAAGCAAGGCCGCCGTCTATTAGCCGTGTCTAACAGTGAACAGATGGATCGCTCCAGAAATAGGAGAGAGAGAGTGCCCTGGTCAGGTCAATCTAGCCTGCTGGTGGTTTTGGACACCACCATTCATTCATTCTCTCTCTCTCTCTCTCTCTCTCTATCTCTCTCTCTCTCTCTCTCTCTCTCTCTCTCTCTCTCTCTCTCTCTCTCTCTCTCTCTCTCTCTCTCTCTCTCTCTCTCTCTCTCTCTCTCTCTCTCTCATGTTGGATGGTCTAATAAACACAGACAGAATGTTCACCACAACACATGGAGACAAGTGTTCATGTGAACAACAAAACACGTGTGTACAGTGGATGGTGCCAAGATGTCAAGGCTGTGTGTGTGCGTTCCTGGGTTGTACCAAAATGTTGATGCAGAAAGAGAAGAAAAGATAAAAGAGGAAGAAGAAAAAGAAGAAGAAAAGGTATAAACCTCATCAAGGCAAGAAAACCTGCACACACAGACTCTCTGTACACATATGCACTTCATCAAGTTCATGAAATATTAAGGGTAGTAGTCACTCATATGAATTAATACTAGCCCAGAATACATGTTGACACGTGTCACGTGTAAGTGTACATGCTGATACATGCATCGCATCATGCATGAAATTCGCCTCAATTTAATGTTCTGGTATAGGGCACGTAGGAGTAGAAATGTCATAATAGTAGAGCTAGGCTGGATACTAACGTAGAGCCTAGGGTTTTTCACTCCCAATCAGAAATGCTACTGGGTTTGATACCCAGTGACCGCAGCCTACATGTCTACACAGCCTTCTTGAGTAAGATCCAGGTTTGTTATAATAACATGTGTATCTGAAGTCACTTTGGACAAAAGTGTCGGCTAAAGGACAAAATAATTACAGTAAATAGGCAGTTCAACAATTCATTTTGGACAACGGGTGCAATTGGTCTAGAAATGTCCCTGGTGAGACAGGACAAGCCCGGAGTGGTCCTTTATTGTCAGCCAATGTGTTTGCTGACTCCTGGCCTACCCCTTCTCACCCAGTGACATCCCCAATGTCCCACTGCCACCTATTACAGCAGGTTCCTTAATAGCCCCATAGATTAAAGTCCAGGGGAACAAGACACCGGGGCCGATTAAAAAAAGAAAGATAGGATCCAGGATGATGAATGGCCCTCGGATCGCCAGGCAATCATGCATAAATTACCAGGATGTGCTAACATATAATAACCGCTGCTGTTTTAAATGATTGCTCAACTCCTGGTGCAAGCTGTCATGTAAGGGGAATGGGGGAGAGGGGGAGATGGGGAGAGGGGGTGAGGGGAAAGAGTCGGAGGTGGTGGGGGTGTGGGGATAGTGTGTGTGTGCGTGTTGGGGAGAGGGTGGGTTGTGGCGTTGAGTGGGGTGCACTGGGGATGAGTGGGGTGGGGGGTGGGGGGGGGGGGGGGGGGGGGGGGGCAGGGCGGTGCCGGTCGGCGCTGTCTACTCCATCTCGTCAGCGTCAAGGGTATTGCCCTGACACCGCCTCCGCCCCGCGCCCCCCCCAGCATCGACACAAATCTCCTGATAGACAGACGCAACACTCAAACAACACCCGCACCACCACCCGCCCACCACCACCACCACCCTCTCTAACCGTATAGCAGGGCTCGCTGGCTCCCTCCCTGCCCCCCCCCCCCCCCCCCCCCCCCACTGGCAGCCGCTGCCTGTGAGGCTTGACAACAACTGATCATTCCAGGGAACTAACAAGGATCTGCCTGGCGGATGGCAGTGTTCCCGCTGCGGAACATGAGGAGGAAACAAGGGAACAACAGGCCCATCCTCCAGCCATGCGTTGCCCTGCGAGCGGGTAGAGGACTAGGGAGGGAACAAAAGAAAAGCAGCGCCGCCATTGGTGAAGAATGACCGATGTCGTTAAAAGAAAAGGCCCGGATGCTTGCCGAGGCTGTGGGTTCTCACTGGGGGAGCCCCTTGCGTGATGTGCCGCCTGAGGGAGGCTGAACGACCATGGGTGACGGTTGTGATGCCATGGTGGTTCTGTGATATTGACTCAACTCATAGTTCAGCACACCAGTTACAGAAACCTTTTGAGCACCTTATTAATAAACAAGAAATGTCTACGGTGCAATTATGTGTCTCCCGCTGTATATTGACTCGCCAACAGTGAATCGGGTTGACTGTGAGTGAGTCAAAGGCTGCATTAATTGTGCTTTGATTATCAGGAGTGTTTAGATAGCCTTTCCTTCATTTGTAAAATA
>JACYXH010000069.1:3977500-4037500 GCA_026745465.1 Lota lota | reverse complement strand
GTAATGAGGAAGACGGCATTATAGAAGGAAGAGGACCAACCAGGGGCATCACAGGAGGGGAGCAGAGGGGGAGGAGTGGGAGGAGGTCACGGACAGACACGAATGTCCCCTTCGTATCCCCGTTGTGAAAAATGTCCAGATCAGCCGAATCAATACAGATATGGAACTGCTATCAGCCGGCACAACAAATGATGTAGGCGCAGAGAAAGAGATGGTTCAATAGAACTGCAGCCAGAAGACAAAGTATTTCAGAGAGAGAACTTCTCGTAAAAAGGATGAGCTTGTTGTTAGCAAACATGACGCCAGCACAGCAGGACTTGGTCACGATGAGAGGACCAACATACTGCAGATTGCAAGTGTGTGTGTGTGTGTGTGTGTGTGTGTGTGTATGCTCACGACAGTAACGGATGGCGCACTCGTGCGGCCGCGTCGAGGTTCCCGTGTGCACGCATTCATCACGACACATGCTGCCTGACACATTCAAGTGGACCCCGTAACGGTGATATACAGCTGTTGCGGCTGCGACTGGTTGACCCCACCGCCGAGCCCGCCAAGGGCTGGCGTGTCGTTCGCCTCGTATCGGAATTGGTGGAAAGAATGGGATGGCGTGATGGTGGGGTGGGAATAAAGGTGGGCTGCGGGGTGGGGGGATGGAAAGAAAAACAAAAGCGATTGATATAAATGACCTGCCGACCACGAGGTCCCCCCGGGCAGGGGGGAGTGTAGGTCCGTTCAATACCAATTGATCGTTGGATGGCCAGACATTCGTCTTAATTCTGACTAATTAGGGCACTGACTGACTAGGAGGAGGCAAGAGACACAAGGTGTTGTTGGTGCTGGTTTATTAGTGTGTGCTTGTGTGTTTGTTTGTGTGTTGCTGTTGGTCGTATGTGTGTGTGTGTTGCTGTTGGTCGTATGTGTGTTTGTGTCTGTGTGTGTTGCTGTTGGTCGTATGTGTGTGTGTGTGTGTTGCTGTTGGTCGTATGTGTGTGTCGCTGTTGGTTGCATGTGTGTGAGTGTGAGTGTGTGTGTGTGTCTGTGTATGAATGTAGGTATTTGGGTGTCTGTCTGTGAGCGTGTGCCCACGTAGCGAGTGTTGTTAACAAGTCGTCACCCCCCCCCCCTCCCCCTGTGTTTACGGAAACAACTATTGCACCATATTAGTGTCACCGCCAAAATAATTCCCCCGTCTTCGCTGGGAACCCGGCAGGCAGAACGCGACTAAATCCTTCTCTGCGTTCTATCTGGTGGGAGCTCAAGACTTTGTGCTGCCAACGCAAGCGTGGCCCCGCCAAAACACAGCAGAAGGGAGATAAAGAACCCCCACCCACAAACCCCCTGACCCCACCCCACCCATTCCTCAAGATATACATCAAAGCCTCTAATTGGCCAGGAAGGAGAGTTGGGGCTTGACTACGGGAACGGTTGGTGAAAAAAGGTCTGATTAATGCGCACGGTAATCAATAACAACACGTGATAAATGGCGGTGATAGAGGTTTGGTGGTGGGGGATCTGGGGGTCGGATCGTAGAGGCAAATTGCTTGGGTGTGAAATCCTTGTGATGTAGCGACGTGAAGAGGAAGCTGTAGGTGGGTGGTGGTGGGCGGGTGGGTGGGTGGTGTTGATTTTAGTGGCGGTGGTTGGGCGACTGGTGTGAGTGTGTGTGTGTGTGTGTGTGGGTGGGTCGGTATGGGGTGCTAGGGTTAGAGGTTAAACCCTTTTAAAAGATCACTGTGTTGGGTGAGGCGGGGGGGGGGGGGGAAGCGGTGAGCCGTTGCTGAGCTGCACAGAGCCGGGATCATCAGACTCAGACCTCTATCTGTCAGTCCCTGGAGGCTGTGGGAAGGGTAGCAGTCAAGGTGGTGGTGGTGGAGGAGGTAGAGCTGGTGGTGGCGGTGGGGGAGGGATTCTATCACAGGAGGATAGGAGCAGTGACAATCCTACCTGGAGATCAAAATCTCCAAGCAGGACACACACGCATGCATGCACGCACACACATACACATACACATACACACACACACACACACACACACACACAAACACACACATACACACACACAGCAAAGTGTAAGCCACACTCATCCAGAAAGAAAAGAAATCACAGCGAGTCAGAATGACAGACAGTCGGCATATCTGTATCAGGCAAGACGCCATTGTTGAGAGACAAAAAGCCAAAGACAGCCGGGCCTGCACCTTTTGTCAGTCACCGATAGTCCCCGCGTCGCCTAAGAAGGCATATGCGGATAGGAGTTATTCACTCTCTTTGCACAAACTTTGCCGCCCTTTAGCATCAGATCCTCTTCCATGCACCCCCACCCCACCCCACCCCACCCCTACCCCACCCCACCCCTACCCCTCCGCCCACACACCCCCACACAGGCCTCTTCCGTAACCCCTCCCACCCCCTTCAGCACCACCCTCCAGCCTCCCTTAGCGCCACTTCTCCACCAACACCGGGAACTGTATCTCTCAGATCTCTCCACTCACCAGTCGGAGTGTTATGCACTAATGACTGGCTGGACGTCGATACTGGATACTGGGGGGGGGGTTACATTTATTAGAAGCACAAGCATGTATTCCTTGAGAAGTGTCGTCATAGTGGCCTACATCGGTGTCGCTAATAAACAAGAATGAGATGGTGGCTGGGGTCATCAATGTCCATAAAGTCAAACTCCCAGCCTCGTGAAACAACACGAGGGCAGGGTTCCTTGGAGGTATCACAAAGGTAATTATGTTAGTGTTTCACAAATTGCGTAAAACCGCAGTACAATAACTCAGTGACGGAGAAGGCTTTGATTTGGGCTTTGTTTGCCCCTATGAGTAAGGAGCCATTGAAGAGCGAAAAGTATACAGGAAAAAGAAGTTGGTGGATGGCCATGGAGAGAGACAGAGGATCAAGGAACCGAAAAGCACACAACCACAGGTGGCAGTTAAGCGGGCAGCATTCTTTGAAATAAGTAGATTTGTTTTTGGCTGGTTTGAGAACAAACAACTTCTTTACAGACAAACTTGCTTTATACTCAATGCGGTTTTGGTTTGGTCCCTGAACGTTTCATTGGTGAAGATCAGTGATGGTGATCAGTGGCGATGTGGAAACCGAGGTTGTGAATTTTTTTTACAAATAATCAGATACAATTAAAAAATGTAAAGAAAAAAAAGATATATATACAACGCATTAATGGATCAAACCTCCACATCATAATCCCACTAATTAACTAAATTCCATATACACTCCATACAGTGTGGCACCATAGTGAACTCCAATGACTTTCCTCCCACACTACTTTAGATCACTTTACCAAGACCTTTTCAAACAAGTATCAATTTCCTCCCCTCCCATCCTTTACGGGGGAACTGCCTCCCCGCATTCATCTTTGATGCCCCATGCCACGTCAGGTCTTCAATTTAATTCCCCATCTGTAGCGGAGCTTGAAATATTATCCAAGAAATGAGATCCGTGACCCTGAATACAAAGTGGTGGGGAGTACCAGAGAGGTGCAGGAGGGCGACAGGGCCTGCTTCAGTGTGGCAGAGGCATGGCCAGGCATAGGGAGCAGGGTCTGGAACCCGCGTTGGCCTAGCAAAATATTTGCCCTCCTCTACTGTGCTGTCTAGACGCGTCCACTCAGCTCTCTCTCTTCCTTCATTCCTCTCCCCCCCCCCCCCCCCCCCCCCCCCCCCCCCCCATCACTCCTCCTCCTCAATCGTTCGGTTGTGGAGCAGGCAAATAATTTGGGACAGTTGGCGGTGTGCCAGGAGGACGATAACAGAAGAAAAAAAAAGGTCTCTTTCACTGCCAGAGGTCGTGAAGGATCGCCAACTTGGAAGGAAAAGGCCTTTGCAGTTTGACCACCTACGTCTGGGCGGCTGTTGTGGTTGTCAGAGAGACACAGAAAAAGAATGAAAGAGAGACAGAAAGAGACAGAGAGAGAGAGAGAGAGAGAGAGAGAGAGAGAGAGAGAGAGAGAGAGAGAGAGAGAGAGAGAGAGAGAGAGAGAGAGATGGAAATACAATCCTGTCAATGGATCTCTGTGCCTGGCGATGATTTAGAGATGATTTAACTACCGGAGCGGCCTACAGAGACCGAGCTGTCTGTCTGTCGAACTGTTCCATGTTCATTATGTCGTTTCACACTTAGATGGTGGCTTTTAATTACTTATCATGCGAGCAAAAAAAAGCTGATTTGGTAATTGGAAATTTGTATGTGTGTTTGTGTGTGTCAATTCATAGATTTGACACTTTTATTGTCCAGAGGTCCTTTAGATCCATGTAATATTGGTATTGGTAACACATATTTTACCAATGTTTTAAGTTAGACCATTTCTTGTTATTGTACATAGAATAGCAGGAGTTATACATAGCATAGCAGGAGTTAGTGTACGTAGCATAGCAGGAATTATTGTTCATAGCATTGCTGGAATTATTGTACGTAGCATAGCAGGTAATATTGTACGTAGCATAGCAGGAATTATTGTTTGCAGCATAGCAGGAATTATTGTATGTAGCATAGCAGGAGTTATTGTACGTAGCATAGCAGGAGTTATTGTACGTAGCATAGTAGTAATTATTGTAAAAATAAATAATACACATAATGGTAGACTTAAGTGTTTAGGAATAATACACACAACTGCTTGATTTTGACATGACCAGATAAAGTAAGAAGAATAAAATCCCTGAAATGTCCTTACTTTTACTACTGTTGCTGTGCTTCCTTCTTAAACATAGTCATGTAATGAGGAAAAGAAGCGTACAGTGTGTAACACACACGGTTCTTCATGGCTGCTTCACTAACCAGTAGTAGTTCTGTGGGCACTGGTTACATTCTGTCACATTGACGTCGGCGCGTATGGGACATGTTGACAGCGAGAGGACATTGCACATTGCGGCTGTGGGGCTTTTCTCTTGCTGGTGGCATTAGGACATGGAATATGTGTGTGTGTGTGTGTGTGTGTGTGTGTGTGTGTGTGTGTGTGTGTGTTGCGTGGTCGAGTTGCATGACAATGTTTGCGAGGAGACACTGTGTGTGTGTGAGTATTTGAGTCTGTGTGTGTGTTGTGTGCTCTAATTTGTGAGGAGTCAGTGTGTGTCTGGTTGTTTGTGTTCTTCATTGTGTGTGAATGTGTGTGTGTGTGTGGGGGGGGGGGGGGTTGTTGTTGCATGCTCACGTTGCACAAGAGTTTGTTTGCGAGAAGACAATATGTGTGTGTGTGTGTGTGTGTGTGTGTGTGTGTGTGTGTGTGTGTGTGTGTGTGTGTGTGTGTGTGTGTGTGTGTGTGTGTGTGTGTGTGTGTGTGTGTGCAGGGAGTGTTGCCCGTGGAGCTGAGCATGTGGATCCCCAACCCACTCACCAGCCTCCAGGCCCCTCGTCATTTCGCATCAATCCACAGCCCCTCAATAGAAACAGGACAGGCATCCTCAAGCTACGTAGCAGCAGAAGTATCCATCGACCCTGTGTGCTTTAGCTTGGAAATAAGACCATGTAATGCTATTGTCATGGCATCCGTCACTGTAAGCCACATTTCGTATTATGTATCATTCTCTCCGGAAAAACACAAAAACTCTCTTATGACCCCCAATATTCTCATTGAGACACACTAACAACGTGTGTTCAACAACAAAATTATAAATAAGAATACCAAGATGTAGTGTGAGTGGCAGCCACAACTTGGTGTCACTCTGGATTGACAATAGTCAAAGGGTATTTGACAACAGTTGGCTTGGGCCCCCCTTGCATGCAGAATTTATAAAGCATGCCAGACAGAGGCAGCTACAGTCTGAAATGAGAGTGCAGTTCCACATGGCAGCTTCCCCATGGCAGTAAGAAAGCTTTTCACTTCATTACCAGCAGGACAGAGGCATGAGAGACCATTATGCAGGGGGCATGGAAGAGACGTACAAAGTAAAGAAAGAGGGGAGGGGGCAACAAGTAATTAGCATGGCATTGCCAGACGAATTTGAACCTCTCCGTTCTTTTTCGATTTCCAAAGGGCGTCACCAACGGGCGCAGACCAAAGGGCCTCTGGACGCAATTGGATAGGCCTACAACCAATCATGGCAACGAAACAGATGACGCCGGACTGAGCGACAAAACAAAACTCTTTCTTCTCAACAAAGCTTTAAGTGGAGTCGTTTGTTCTTCTTTTAGGGAAAAGATACCGCCCAAGTTTGTTTAATACTGTCTCGATAGCGGAATCAACAGACCGTTCTAATCTTTTTGTATGGGAGGGGAGCCAGGCCTTATCTGCAAACCAAATGAAATATGAAACAGCAAGATGTACAGGTAACAAAATGGGTGTAAGCAAGGTGTCCATGGTAAATGCACCAAAAACAACATAACAATGAAGAACAGTCATCACGGTTGCCAGTAGTAAGCGTTGCTATCGACTCGGCTAAAAAGAAAAAAGTATCTGAAAGTCATGAAATATCCTTTTAACTGTCTGCTACTAGTTTCAGACTTTGTTAAATAACTTAAAATACAACCGAGCAGAGCACGTTGCACACAGTGCGTCAACTAATTCCATTTTGTTAGTACAAGGGACAGAGAACATTAGTTCCGATTAGAAACATATTTTAACTGTTAGTTAGACATTTATATATTCCTATACTGTATGGAACAAAACAGTTTAACATCAAATTCAACCTTTATTTATTAATTTAGAACGTGAAATTATAACAGAGCATTTATGTAACAGTACTTACACAATTTTTTTATTTTATTTTTTTAGCAATCGGACTGGTGTAGGATTTCGAGCGATCGGACTAGCATGGGTTTTTGAGCAATCAGACTGCCGTGGGTTTTCGAGGGATCAGATTGGCTGGGTTTTTTGAGCGATTGGATTGGCTGTTTTTTTTTAGCGATCTGACTGCCGTGAGCGATTTGATTGGCCGGAGTTTTCGAGCGATCTGATTGGCTGGGTTTTTCAAGCGATTTGATTGGCTGGGGTTTTCGAGTGATCTGATTGGCTAGGGTTTTCGAGTGATCTGATTAGCTGGGGTTTTTGAGTGATCTGATTGGCTGTGGTTTTCGAGCCAATCAGATCTTTTGAATACACCAGCGAATAACATCACATTCCAACGTGAGTATTCATAAGAGACTTGTGCTGTTTCCTTTTCTTCTTTGGTCGTAGACAAAGCGAAAGCTCACTAGTGTCATGCACCTTCCAAGCGAACCATGTGTTTATAGCATATCATTGTGTATTTTAGTGTATTTTAGCCATGTGATTGGCTTGGTTATTCTAGCCAAGTGATTGGCTTTGGTATTCTAGCCATATGATTGGCATATTGTCATTAATGGTCACTCATTTCTAGTTGTCTTTTTTTTTTGTTCTTTATCAATGCTTTAAGATGTTTGTCTGTTAATGCTCTCTCAAAGCTCATAATTTTGTCCATGTTCCAGGTGAAGGAGTTTGACTCCATCTCCCGCTTGGACCAGTGGCACACCACAAGAAGAGCATCCAGGGTGACGAGGGATATATCAAGTAGGAGAGGGAAAGAGGGAGACAGTGAGTGAAAGAGAGAGGTGGAAACAATATTACATGCAGGATATTTCTACATCTGGAAGGCCTGTTGGTTGGAGCTTTCGACATCAACCCTAACCCTAACCTATCATTCTCGGCAACATGCTTTTTACATACTGGTACTGATAACCAAAGACATTTGCAAAATAACCACCAAGCTTAAGACCCTGACACACCAAAACACAGACGAAGGCTGTCTGTTGTGCTGCCTCGCGTCCGCCGTGTCTTGGCCAAAAGGATGCACTTGATTATGCCACAAAGACCACAGCCAACGGCCAACTAGCACTTCTGCACCTGCATGAGAGGAAATAACTCTCCCTATAGGCAGGTAGCGGCAGTCTGTATTCGTCTTTCAAATAGAGACACCAGAAGACCTAGGACTGTGGATATATACAAATATGAAACAAAGCAGTATTTGCCAACCGCCGATTCGTTGAATCGGTCTGAAAACCGCAGACAAGGTCCGACTAGTGCCAATGGGGCGGGATCCACCTTAGGGCCACAGACGCTCACCGACGGCCCGACGTTGTCCAACGGCAAAACCGTCGGCCCGGTGTGTCATGGCCTTTATGATGTGAAGCTTGGATGCACCCAATTTTCAATTCCAAAACAAAAATGAACAAATTAATCAATTGTATCTACCCGGTGAAAAAGACTTGTTTCTTATATAGGTAAAGTGAAGATGAGTGAAGACATTGAAATCAGGCAGGATAATAGTGGCTTTGATGGCTTTCTCTACAAGACAAAAGATGTTAAATCCCCAATGTCCACAGCCTACTGTGGCAACCCGGCTCCAGCGCAGCGCCCCAGGCGGCCCGAGCCTGGTCTCCGGCCGCCACGACCCCATCCGAGACGACACAGCCGCTCCGTCCGACCTGCCTACGGGGCCCCCGTGGCCCGATCCTCCCGTGCGAAGACCTCCGGAGAGGACAACGGGGACCGGAGGGATAGACCCACACCGCCAGGAACACCCACCCGCCTGACTGGAGGGCCCCACCACACAGATCCTCCCTCACACACCCCAGACACAGAGACCGCCACGGAACAGCCCGGCCCGCCCGGGGGGGCGGAAAGCTCACCACTCACCGAGTTCTCTGACTTTCCCCCGACCGGGGGCGGATCGGACCGGCCCCGGCAGTTTGCCACCGCCCAACTTCAGGACGACGCCCTGAAGCACACCTGCAGCCACGTCTTCGTCCATGATGGCTAGGCCCCCGATTTATAGCACCAGATTTTAGCACCCCTTCTACCAACGGAGCCGAGTCGAGAGAGACGACTCGCTGACTGAGGACATTTATTTCGTTTCCCCCCCCCTTTTCCCCGGAGTTGACCAGCATGGCCGCGATCACTACCTGAAGGTTTCTCTGTGGCGACGGAGCCACGACACCGTTTTTTGTTTTCGCTTGGGCACAGCCCAACGTTTTCTTTGACTTTTGAATAAAAGTGCCGATACGGCTAAATTGGAACAATAGTTTGTATTCACTGGGGGGAAGGCGAGCCACTCAGGGAGCCGGGGTGCCACACTACGTGTAAGCATTTTTTGAGCAAGATGGCTGGCCCGTACCTGCTCCTAAAAACAATACCAATACTAAACCCATAGCTGAATACTCTACCTAATGTGCCCATGAAGGGCTATGGTGGAGGGCTGTGTGTGTGGTGGGGGGGATGGGGGGTGTGGTCATTACTAGATTGGTTTGGGCGGGTTGATTTATCTAATTCTGGCTGTAGCCACATGAGATAATTGAATTGGTCGGAAGAGGCTGATCCTACGAAGTGAGAGGACAGGGAAGTAATTTGATAGAGAAATAACATTTTTTATTTTGTTGTATTAACATAAATATTTGAGGTTGGATATAACATATTTCTTTCCTTTTACTATCATTTTTTTACGTGGATTTTTTTTCCTTTAAAATTGTTCTATTTTTTGGGGAAAGGGGTGAGTAGCCACAAGCACACTGACCGCAATGTTTTGGCAGAATGGGCCCTAGAATGTATTCACTTCTGTCTTTTAACCTAATATAATCATTTATTTTAGTTGGTTTGCTTACAATTTCTGCTTGGGTGTGTTTTTTTCCACATTTTCAGATGCTGAGTCTTAGTTTTAATCGGAACAACGGAAACAATAGCTATATTGAATACCTGTCAAAAGGCTACAGAAAGTTTCAAACTTTAAAGAGAGAAATTGCTAAATAATATAGTTAACATTTCCTGGCGCATTGTGAAATGTGCGCAAAATAATTCAAGAAATAACGAATAGCATATTGGTCAGAAATCTACATTTTAATTATACTATCAAGGACAGTCACGGACTTAATGCACAATCAAGCTGCCTTTTTTTAATCAGGATCTATTGGAGTCATGCCACTGATGCCGATCCCTATTTATGCTAATGTGACTCGGCAGATGTGGACGTTACCAGCAACTGGCTGTAGCATATAATTTCCAAAATTATGATTAAATGATTTCAGATGAATTACTGCAAGACCTGGAACTAAACATCTACTTGTTATTATGCTGTTTTACTTCGAAAAAGTTAAATAATAAATCTATATTTTTTTATTATTTTTTATTTGTTTGATGCATTCTTTGTAGTTGTTGACCTTCTACAGTCCTGCCATCTCTATTTGAAGTAATTGTTCCACAAAATGTCCATGCCAAGACCCTGGCCCCAGACCCAACTTCCCTACATTCTCGAGAGGTAGGCCTAGCCTATTCATGGGCTTAGAAATCGAACCCATGGTCCCAGAAAACAATCATTGTTTTGCAGCCAAAAGCTGTTGTTCCAAAAAGTTGATTACCATCACCATCACCCCCCAGTGCCAGGCAACACTTATGAACCCAAGCGGGGCTTTGGCGCTGATGTTGATTCCTGCCCCCCTGCTATTTTGGCAATGTGACTTGAATGTCTACCAGGCCCACAGAACACACATGAAAAGGTATCCCTATATCGAGGGTTTATCATAACCTTCCTTTCTTTTTTAACAAACCAAAAACGATTGATTTTTCAAAATATTTCCCTGTCAGTATCTGGCTCTCAACCGTTTCAAGCATAGCTGTGCAATGATAAAGCGCAAGGACAAATTCAGACTTAGACAGGCATATGCTAGATACTGAAAAAAGCTAGGAACTAACTACTAATATGTTCAGAACACTCCAGGTTAAACATGAATTACCATTGCAAACATACCGGTGTCTGGAAATCTGTTTGCGTGAAGAACTTTGTCGCCCTCCAGTGGGCGTTCAACAACGTAAACATTTCGGAATCTGGTGAACTTTTTGTTTATTTCCGAAAGTCAAACAAATCCATCATATTTTTATTCTGGGTCTGCATATTATCCTCAGAGTAAATAATCAAACCACTGTTGACGAGAACATAGCATACCACGTTTGAGCGAACCTCACGGGCAATCAACAGGCCAACAGTATTGTGTCCAAGGACCCCAATCGGCCAACATGGCTGCGCCCGTTGCAGACGCCGGCGAGTTTGAAAAATGGTTAAATGATCGCCTGGATTCATTGGAAATTGATCGTGAGGTTTACGGGGCATATCTTTTAGGAGTCTTGCAAGAAGTGGAATGTGAAGAAGAGAAAATAGAAACGCTTCAAGGAATACTCTCTGCATTCTTGGTAAACCCTTACAGCAGCATGCCATGTACAGCTACGTCAAAGTTGAACTATAGTTACTTTTTACTCTCGATTTCCTGTAAGTGCTAGTTATATATTAGCTCTTAAATTGACCGTCACGGAATTAAGTTTTAGAGCGGATTAATGGACTCCGTTCATACGGCAAATGGTGTTTGGTATATTAAGGAAGGTGTGGCAAACAGCCCACCAAGTCTATAAATAGCTTTACATTATTACCCATTTAGAGATTGCACATAAATCACATAATTAAAGTTTGTTAAGCTGACCTAACATTCCAAACTCTAATTTGAGTTTAACACAGACTCCAGATTGACTCGCCAATCATGGTGTTGTAATCATATCTATGTGTATATGGTTGTAATGGTTACCAATACTGTGCGCCATACCAAATAGTTGTATGTTACAATTACAAAACACGTTGTTTTTTGCCGTTCGTTGGTAGGACGGTGATACGCTCGAAGATGTCTGCGAACAGATTATCAATCAGTGGACAGAACACTGTAATCGATCAACTAAATGCGACGACGATGATGGTAAGTATCTTATTTACATCCATGATACAAACAGATGGAAGATTGAATTGCATGTCGACTGAGCGTTGGAACAAGTGGTCTTAACATTATGTAGTATTATACAGGCCATTTGGGACTGTCACAATTAGTGAGAAAATGCCTTCATATCAGCCTGAGTTGAAACTGACAGCAATCTGGAAACTTGTAAGATCAAAATTGTATTATATAAATGTCATTAAAACATAATTTTCTTGTTTTCCATGTAGCTGATGTTCAGGCCATAGCCAGCCTGATGGAGAAGCAGGCCCAGATCGTAGTGAAACCGAAAGAGGTTTCCGGAGACTCCAAGAAACATAAAGAGGCTGTTCTGGCTCAATATGCCAATATCACCGACGAAGAAGAATATCCTTGGTTTTACAGCGCAGTCCAAATCCATTGCTTATGTCCAAATTGATGATTGTGGTGATACATTAGTTACAATTACACTTTGGGCTTTGCTCTATTAATAGTCATTCACGCTGTCCATGTATTTTCCCATTTAATTGTCTAGCGAAATCATTTGGACTGAGCCAGTCATTGTTGTCATGTAAATTCCTTGATGCAAGCACTGACGGTATTGAAGAGGAGGCTGCAAGTGCTGCCCATTTTTCGGGAGGTGAGAAGTGTATCCTTTTTATGCGTCAGATTGTCTTGGAGTCTAATCTCATGTGTACCTTAAATCACATAAGTACAGTCGAGCTTTCTCCTCAGTTTCCTTCACTGATAACCGCAGCCTTGTTCAAGAACACCAATGTGGAGCAGGTATTGAACAGGCAGAAGGAGAAACGGGATCAGGCCCGGGAGGACTCTCAGAAGAAAAAGGAAACAGACAAGATGCAACGGGAGAAGGATAAACTGGCCAAGGTGGACAGGAAAGAAAAGGAGAAAAAGCGCACACAGAAAGGTGAACGGAAAAGATAAAAATACAAAAGAACACTTCGAGGATGTTACCAAGCAAAATCAAAAAAAAAATCCAGCACTGTTCTTTCCTACTCGTGTTCCAGTTAATACTTAAGCGAAGGTTAATTTGACCCCATTTGCTATATTTTGGTGTGGAGAACCGTTTACCAACTGCTTATTTCTGTGCTGATCCTTGGAAATCTACCAGTAAACAAAATGATCAGTTTAGATGATCACATATGTGAGTGTTATTCGTGTCATTAAGATTTAGATTTTCCCGAAGTGGGGATCCAGCTCATGAAACATGTAGTACACTGTGCTTCGAATAATAAAGATTCAAGTGGGTTTATCAATAATGTACGAAACATAAAACAGTGGTTGCTTAGTGCCGATGGCTTGTGAAGAACCTATGCGAAACTCCTTGCATAAAGCCAATTGGCGATGTTTTGAGTCCATAACCACTTGCATTGGAGTTTCTGTGTCTATGCACATTTGTATGAGTATAAGAACACAACTGACTACTACTCAATTACCTCAAACATTCTGTTAAATGTTTGAACTTTATTTTAACAATGAGTTTTATTTTACCATCTTTCTAAATGAAATAAACATTTTGAACAATTTAACTGCTTCAGTTTGGTTGAGTTGATGATGGAACTAGTTAATGGTAAATGTAACAAAACATAAAAATGAGAGCACTGGAAATTCACAAAGTATAACGGAGCAGTGATAACAGTATTGTGCTAGGTGTAGGACCTAGACATTCAGACCTAAAATGTACTAGCTAAGAACAGGTTCAAACTCCTATCTAAACAAATATGTGTCGATGATAAGTCTATAGTCTAGTAACGTGTTATTTATTAGTCATCTAAATCATAAAGAGCTTAAATATAACTTTTCACAACATGCAAGGTCTATTTTGGTCCATGTTTTAAACTTCTGATCAAATTGGTTTGAATAAAATGAGTGTTTACTAAAACACCACTTCAGAAATGTTAATTTCAAATGATTGTAGGTATGATTAATTATTGTTCGGGGCTATCAGGAACAGGAAACCCTGGTTTTTTAAAATAAATAAGCCGATTTTTATCCACCGACATGTTTAGCATAAATAGTTCCTTTAAATAAGTGGAAAACTGACAGTAAGATTAACATTACTTTGGATCTGATACCAAGTAGTATATGGATTTAAGATATGGGTGGACCAATTATATTTTACCCAACCCTCCCTTTGAGATACCTAACCAGAAGATCCTAAATGCCTTGGATCGTCTGGTGCTTCAGGAACCAGACAATCTCAAGTTCTCATTTCATGGTAGTCTTGTTTACTGTGATTACCATGCCACTTCAATTCTAGGAACTGATTGGGAAATTATTATAGACAACATTGTGGCGCTACCAAGGCCTTTTTTGTTTTTAACACCACACATGCCTTGACATGTCTCTAGCTTGGTAAACCTCTCTCAAACCAAATGTTTCATGCTGATGAATCACTTGTAAGTTACAGCCTTCTTTCCGGGACGCTGTCCTCTGTGATCACGGGGGTCTCTGCGTCACCATGGATATCTAGCACACCGGCAGACATGGGGACGGTGACTTGGAGGGTGAACCACAGGGCTGTGCGTGTTTTCCTGGTAGCGCTGCCTAAGTCCTTCAACGCCAGGACCAATGGCATGATGTCTGTCAAAAATAAAGGGCATGTCAGTTTAACAGAAAAGCCATCATTTTTGTCAATAGTCCTAACGCTGCTGTGTTGCTGCTGGTCTACCTGTGTACTCTCTACCCTGAGTGCTTCCCTGCTTCTGGTGGCTGGCTGAGTTGATGTACTCCTCCCTGCGTCTGGTTTGGGTAACACATATGGCCTCATAATGACGGTCTAGAGATGAGTTGATGTAGCCATGGAAGGGGAACCTGATCATGGGCTTCATTTTACTCAGAAGGTTCATCACCTGTAGCACATAGAAACCGGAGATTGATCACTTACCCTTTTTTGGTACATTTACTGTTAATTAAGCAGGTGCTTTTATGGGAAGAAACCTACAGCAAATTCAGATAAATGTTAGGTGCACATAAATGTTGGGTATCTTGCTCAAGGATGCCTACATGTAAATTGTACCTTGGGGATTGAACCCAGTACCTCTTGCTGGTTGGCTGAAACCCTGGTCCCTACACTAAACTGTTTCCAAAATTTGAAAATGTTTTGTAAAAGAAAATAATGCAATAAACACTAACTACAAGGGATTCTGGGATCTCACCATGCTTTGCTCACGGATCTGGTCAACAATGAGCCGGTCAACTCTGGAGGGGTTGGGAGGCATTTTCGGCACACGACTGCTGGTTGCGACGGAAATCCGTCTCCCAGCAAATGTTTTGTTAAGAAGGATCACCGCCTAAAAATACAAAGCATACGAGGGTATGAGCATGAGATCATCATGCAAACAGTTATTTATGATTTATTTCATCTGTACCGTCTTCCTCTCTTTCTCCAAGCAGGTTAACTGATCACAGCATTCCTCCAGATAATAATGGAGCTGACTCATAGGTCCTCCTCGGTTCTTGGTCATCTGTGGAGGTGACTTAGCGGACGCCATATCAGGATACATACTCCCCACACTCTGGGCCATCTGGAAAGCGACGTTGGGTTTTAAGGCTGCGAATTCCCCTTCTGGCCTTCTGTCACATATGTCCCGACAGGACGACCCGCTTCCATAGGGCTGAGATGGGCTGAAGCTCAGGCTAGAGTTGGAGTTAACACCCATTTGGAAGGAGCTCTGCCTTGGATCCCTTCCAGGGTATGTATGGGGCAGAAACTGTGGCGGCTTTCCAGTATCCACTGTGCTGTTGCCAACACCAAATCTCTGAGAGCCATATGTGTTTCCTAGTTGGGGGAAGTGGTAGTGGTTTTTTTGTGGGAGTCCATGTCTGGGGACTCCATCTCTGTTGTGAGTGTTGGTATGTAGTCTTGCGTTGCTCTCTATGCGCTGTGTAGAAAGGAAGCCATCTTGAACAAAACCACCAGTACTATGCAGCTTGCTCTTCTCTCCCCGATGCCCTGCGTCACCATCTCCCTTTCTAAAGGGGTCCATACTCATGCCCATCTGGGTCTGTCCCGGTCTATGGTGGACATTTCTCCCATCCCCGCTGCTGTAGTCCTGCTTGTAAAATGGGTTTCTCTGCATTGGGGGAAATTGGCATGGTCCAAACTCTGAGGCTGGTTGACATTGGTTGAAGGGCACATAACCTCTGTCCTTAGAGGCCTTGTTTGGCAGCTGGCTCTGCTGAATCTGATCCTGGGAGTACTGGTTAAGAACCTGGTTCACATTAGGCGTCGGGGTTAGGCCATGGGTTATTATCTTACTTTGGTATGACGTTAGGGGGTTACATGAAGTAATGTTGGAAGTTGATTGCTGAATGTGCTTTGTGTTATGACCTTCGAAACGATAATTGTCTTGGAATGTATGTTGCATGATGCCACCATTTTGTTCTCTTTGCATTGGCCCTATATCTCCCCCCAGAACCCTTTTTACTGGCGTTCTCAATGCACTGTCTGGAGACATTGCAGAATTTGTCAATTTAATTTGGTTATTTTCTTCAACAATTCTTTCCTGAGTGGCTATTAAATCTTTAAAATGACTGACCAATTTGTTGACATCCTGTGGTGAATTTTGCTGGTATAGTTCGAGGCTGCTTTGGATATAATGGTCTTCATAATCATTAACTAAATGGCTGTCCATTTTGCCTTGGTGCCCAAAGCCATTTCTCTGGATCGGGATATTTTTCAAAGGACCTAGAGTCCCTCTGCTTGTATCGTTTGACATGAGACTCTGTTGACTTTCCCTCATTGCAGACAGGAAACAGTTTTCCATGATGGGCATTGGTAGACATGGTGGCTTAGTTAGTTTTAGAGAGTGGGGCTTGTAGCTATCCATGTCGCCATTGGATGACTTAGAAAGCCCCTGGTTGCTGGTGTTGAAGCCATACAACTGCTGACACATGTTATTAATTTCTTTAGAAATGATCTGCCCTTGTACTTGGTCGTTGTATTTATGGTAAGGAGAGAAGGCAGGGTTGGCTTCTGTTGTTGTGTCGGACCGAGTGTAATTTAGCAAATCACTGCCTCTCGTCTGGGGAGACCAAATTGACGTGAATTTAGATGAGTTCCTGAAAGAAGTGAGATTTGAGTTAATAAGTCAGCTAACAGAAAATACTACACAGGCAATGATTACATATGATAACATATAATTCACCTTTTGAAAATGTGTTGTGCCCTAGTTAAATTATTGTAATGCATAAATTACTTTTCCAAAGTAACCATTATTACAAAAAAAAGGCAAAACGCACATTTCAGTGTGGCTGATGCTGTCCAACGAATCACCATCTTCCAAAATGTTTGAAACAAGGCCATATAAATCTGTCACACCATCGCAATCAGTCCCATCAGACAGGCTTCTTGAAAAGGAAGACATTAGAACAAAGTATTTAGACACCACTCAGCATCTCTAATAATGAAAGAGTTATCATAACACTGAACATTGGTTCAAATCTACTCAATACTACTCATTCTATGTTGTGTGTTACAGAAGCCTTGTGAAAGGCTCTTTCGTGTTGTGGCTCTAGCTGTGACATTTCACAATTGAACTTAACCTGGTGTGTGCTAGAGACAATTCATAATGTATGTAACAGCTGGTAGCTAATGTAACTACTTACATTTACTGGACAGGAAAGAAGAAAAAAATACATAGTCTACAATTGCTACTTTAATACTAAATTATTCTCGTTCTTAACATTTACCAACTTGAAAATCATATACAATGGCCTTAAACATATTTTACATCATATAACATTTTGACGATTAATACCTGGTAATGTTTTGGGTACACTGCAGTAGTTGAAAGGGGTCTTCAGCATTGTTTGACCAGGGTGTGTGGTGGTTTTCTGGCAGGTTGAAGCTAGGACTGGGATAGAGAGGCTGTCCCAGACTCCCATATGCGCCATCATCTTGTGTTGGGCTGGCCTTTAAAGTAAAAAGGTGGAGCTGTGAGACAATTATATTAGCTAGAGCTAGCTCGATGAATGTGATTATTTCAAGAATCTGCATATATTAAGTTAATTAGCAAAACGTGTCTTTGCAAGTCAAACTTAATTTGTATTGATACATAAGAATTGTCATGATAGAGCTACCGCCATCCCTCAATCTATTTAAAGATTATCTGAGTAAACCTATTGATGCATGTTATTAATTAACAATAACAAATAGGCTTTAAGGGCATAATCCTGGGTAAATTGTATATGAGAAGTCCATGTCACATATAGGCACACTGTACATGTGGATCAAATTCTCCTTTTTCATTTATTACTCACACCTCAAACCACAAAAAGGGGTGGCAAACATGACTGAAATGCAGAGCTTGTTAACAGAAAACAAGTTTATGTCCAATTTTGTCCCTTTGGTTCACTGGAATGTGTTTATTTCAGAAACAGTAAGATGCCGTGGGCTGGTAAGCAACAGGTTAGAAACATACGGGCTTCAAGTTACGGTATACAGTAGGTGAATGTGTAACTTTAGCCTAACCCTAATCCTAACCCGCCCACACATTTCACTTGCACAAAAACAGCCCCGACAATGCTCTACAGTGCCAAATATGGATAATTTATTTTAGCTCTGGTTAATTTTCCACAATGGCGCTGCACAAAGCTAGAATATAAAATGTTCACTTACAGTAAAGTAAGTGAATCTAACTGTCATTTTAGACAACCTTTTAATAAAGTTAATATTGGTTTACTTGACTTCCCTTAGGCAGAATGATAAACAGCCACATCCACCATGCTAACCAAAAGGACAGTTTGTACAGAGGATTTCTAGACCTTATAGATAACGTCAAGATCCGAACCTACCCATAAATCTCACCCGGTCTGCTACGAAAACGTTTTACCATAAAGCAGATTAAAAGTAGTTCGTTTTTTACAGTTGTCTCAAAAGTAATTCCTCCTCTTCATGTGCCCAATTTGTCCCATAAAGAATTTAGGCAACAAATCGAGTATTTTCGAGTATACGAAAACCAAAACCAACAGACTATATATCAAATATAGTAACCTTTTTTTTAAATCCAAGTCAATAGGCGACCATTTTTAACACTCATCGTCATAAATAAAGTTACTGTTATAATCATTAGTGTGGTTGCAAAGCAAGCCACACTATTCTTCCACCTGATTTTCGGTAATTATCTGCTCCTACAGTGTTGCAGGCATAAAAACCACGGTCATTGCAAATAATTGCAATTAAATCGGTACGGTGTGCCATTCCTAAAATTTTTCAAATGTTGTATACTTTTTTTAAATTAATATTTACAATACTAATATTTAAAATTGAAAGTGAATAAGGAAAAATAACGCTAAAATCAACCACTCCAAACGTGAACACCTGAGAGTTGTCAAAGTAAGTACACGTATAGAAACAGTGCATCAGCAGGTCTCCAAAACTTATAGTACCGCTTCGGCGACAGGGGGCGCTATAAGTCGCAAACAAAAACAAGCCCCATTATTCAATCAAACATGTCCGCTTCAAGGCGGCCCAGGGACTTAGAACTTTGCGTGCTCGCTATTAGCCTTGCTAGCATTAGCATGCTCACGGAGTTGTCTGACGCAACCACACGCCTTTTCTTCATAAAATGAGCATGCGGCGAAATGTCTAGTTGTTAAAGAATTGCCATAACATCATTTGGTATCTCGTAAATCATGTAGGCCTTCGTCGTACATGAGCTTACCTTGTACTTGTTCGTAGAAAAGTTCGGAATTGACTCAAACGTATTCCGACAGCCTTCAAATGCCATAATGATTTTCAGTAACTTGCTGATTTCACTCTTCTTTAACACATTATTGACCTAGAGAAAGCCATGCAAATACGTTGTTAGAATATCCGGCATCTTAACCATAATCACAATGGGTTTAATGTTAAATAGTTATTTTAAACTTTCGGATTTACATTCGAATTGCTAGACAGGAACTTTCCAAGGTTGGAAGTGGTGGCTCGGAATATCGTGATTTGTTGGGCTAACGTTAGTTGACGATGGCTAATAGTGACACCACCTTTCTTACAAGATCAAAATAAGTAAGGCAACTTACCTTCGTACATAACGTAAGTTAATGTTTTGAGAGATTAATGAGATGTTAACGATTTCATTATTATAGTTTTCTTTTTTTACAGATAAGAGCACAGCAGACGAAATGCTTGAGAATGTCGGTTTTACATGATCTCGAGCGCAACCAGCGATACTTTTTCCTTCTGTTCGTTGTGCTCGTGCTTGTCCTGATCGGTCATTGGCTAACAACACCAGTCATCCAATCAACGTTAGTGGGGGAAGGGCAAAGACAAACTGCATGGCAACCGTGATGGCAACACTCAATAGGTCTATCAAAAAGTTTTATATCCGTCTGTTTACATGCAGACAGATATATAGACATATATCAGATATTAATTAATCCATCTAACTATCTACCTCTCTCTCTCTCTCTCTCTCTCTCTCTCTCTCTCTCTCTCTCTCTCTCTCTCTCTCTCTCTCTCTCTCTCTCTCTCTCTCTCTCTCTCTCTCTCTCTCTCTCTCTCTCTATATATATATATATATGTATATATTATATGTACATGTGTATATATTTTTATTTATTTATGTATATATACGGTATATATATATATATATATATATATATATATATATATATATATATATGTGTGTGTGTGTGTGTGTGTGTGTGTGTGTGTGTGTGTGTGTGTATTGTTGTAGCAAATTGAATGACTGGTGGCTGGCTCAAATAAAAGACTAAGACAAATGAATATCTGTAGTTGATTTATTTCATATGCTGCAGCATATAGAAGACACAGTTTTTTGTAGAGTGGAGTAAACATCTCAGAGATATCACGAGATGAAGCCATTTACTATCTATAACGGGTTCAATGCACAGTTAAGGCCGGACACCTGGTCGTAATTCACCATCTATGGCGGCACTTATTATTTATAACGGGTACAGTGTATGGTCAAGGCAACATACATGATTTAGGGAGATTATATGCAGTCAAGAACAGACACATAGTTGGAGAGAGGAGCTTGCTCAGGAGTTTCTCACATGAGAACAGAGCACAAAGCAGGAATTCAGGCAGCTGTGGGGAGTTAGATAGTTAAAAAGACAGATAGGCCCCTATAGTGTGCACGTAACAACTTGAACATCAAAACGAATTAGTTTAAGCGATCTGACCTCGGAATGGGTCCTTAAGTCATATACACACATGCGGTGTTGTCTGTCGCTGTAGTGGAGGTGGTGATGTTGGGCGGGTGCAAGACCATTGCCTGCCTTTACTCGGAGTTCAAGGGGAACTTAAAACAGTCTCAGTGCTTCGACCGTGTAGTGTAGCGCAGCGTTAACCAATGAAGTCAGCAAACAACGCGGAGCAGGGTAGCATTGAGTGGAGGTCCACGAGTTCTTCTAAAAATAAGAGTTTATCTTCCAATGCGATTCGCTCAGGGCGACGAATGTTCCCTCTGCGGGATTTACTTTAATTTGAACTAACTGAACAACCGTAAATACGCGGCACGACAATGTTGTTTCGTATTAGTTGGGTTATTCTGCTCACGACAGCTACATATTCCACCGCGGACAACGGAATTGCTACACCAGAGCATGGATTTTGCCAGCCTATTTCAATACCATTGTGCACGGACATTGCATATAACCAAACGATTATGCCCAATTTGGTGGGCCATTATAATCAAGAAGACGCCGGACTAGAGGTTCACCAATTCTACCCTCTGGTAAAGGTACAGTGTTCACCAGAGTTGAAATTCTTTTTATGCTCTATGTATGCGCCTGTGTGTACTGTTCTGGAAAAAGCCATCCCACCGTGTCGCTCTATATGTGAAAGGGCAAAGCTGGGCTGCGAGGCGCTCATGAACAAGTTTGGCTTTCAATGGCCAGAACGTCTCCGGTGCGAAAACTTTCCTGTTTTGGGAAACGGGAACATTTGCGTTGGGCAAAACGACTCCGCCGCAACAGTGCCACCGGTTTTCGTGCCAGTGCCAGGAACAACAAATGTTAACGTCCATCCAGATACGTCAACGAAAAAGTTTCGTTGTCCATCCGTTCTCCAAGTCCCCTCCTATCTAAATTATAAATTTCTAGGCGAAATGGATTGCGCCGCTCCATGTGAAAACACACGGAGTGCAGGTTATATGTTTTTTGGTGAACAGGAGATCAAATTCGCGCGCATATGGATTTTATTCTGGTCAGTGCTTTGCTGTGTATCCACATTATTCACAGTCACCACATATTTGGTCGACATGCAGCGTTTCAAATACCCAGAGAGACCTATTATTTTCCTATCTGGTTGCTACTCGATGCTATCCATAGCCTACATAGTGGGCTATTTTCTGGGAGACAAGGTGGTGTGCAATGACAGTTTCACCCCAGAGGGCTACAAAACCATTGTCCAAGGCACAAAAAAGGAGGGCTGCACGATACTCTTCATGATGGTCTATTTCTTCAGCATGGCCAGCTCCATCTGGTGGGTCATCCTGTCTCTCACCTGGTTCCTGGCCGCGGGCATGAAGTGGGGCCACGAGGCCATCGAGTCCCACTCCCAGTACTTCCACCTAGCCGCCTGGGCCTTGCCTGCTGTCAAGACCATCAGCATCTTGGCCATGGGACAGATCCAGGGGGATGTCCTCAGCGGCGTGTGTTTCGTCAGCTTGAACAACCTGGACTCCATGCGTGGCTTCGTGCTGGCACCGCTCTTCGTCTACCTCCTCACGGGCACCTCCTTCCTGCTGGCCGGGTTCGTGTCACTGTTCCGCATCCGCACCATCATGAAGCACGACGGCACCAAGACGGAGAAGCTGGAGCGCCTGATGGTACGCATCGGCGTCTTCAGCGTGCTGTACACGGTGCCCGCTACCATCGTCATCGCCTGCTTCTTCTACGAGCAGGCCTTTCGCCCCCACTGGGAGCGTAGCTGGGTACGCCACAGCTGCAAGGGCCTGGCTATCCCGTGCCCGGCGCAGGTCGGCCCCCACATGAGCCCAGACTTCACGGTGTACATGATCAAGTACCTGATGACCCTCATCGTGGGTATTACCTCTGGGTTCTGGATCTGGTCCGGCAAGACGCTGCACTCCTGGCGCAAGTTCTACACCAGGCTGAGAAACAGCCAGCAAGGAGAGACCACGGTGTAGGACTGTTTTTATGTGCCAACACACAAAATAGGAGGACCAACATGGGTTGTATACAAAAAATGTGTAACGCACAGCCACTGTTTCTCAAGGTAGAATGGAGGTTCACCAAGAAAGTGAATGAGCCTTGATTGAGTGACTGGTTGTGATGGTTCCTCGCTGTCAACATGAAATTGTAAATAATGGTTGTGTAAACCTTATTATTTTCTAAGTTCATTGTTTCTTTGTCCATGTTTGCCTGACCTTGCATAGTGTTGCAAAAATACTAATACTGTTTTGTTTACAATGTTTAGTGAAATAAATTTGAGTAGCACTCAGATTGAGCATATACTTAACATTTAGAACTCAAAATTTGAATAAACTGTAAAACATGGTATTATCGCTACCTTATCACTTGAATTATGCATGAACTCTTTTCCCCACACACAAACTGTTGTATGTACAGACTGTTATATGGCATCCTTCTGACATTGGTTATTTTAAAATTTTCTATATGTTTTCTATTGTTTTATTGAGTTACAATCAGATAGTGGCTTTAATCATGTAAAGTCGATGTAAGTTGTGTGTCGCCACTTTTATGAATGGCCGATAATTATGTTAATTAATTTACTACAGTGAAGGTTTTTTGTATTTGCTGTTTTGACAGTTGAGTCCCGCTGTGCCTTTTGGTAGACAGCTGCCAATAAAGTGCTGCTTATTACACAGCTTCTGGTGTTCTGTTTTGGAAAGTACTAACGTCCAATGCATTTAACAAATGCTGGAGAAAAGGAAGGATTAAGGATGACTATTTTAAGGTATAAAGTAAAGTACGGTATTAGCTAACAGTCTCATCAGCATGTTGGTGTTTGCATCAGTGATACATTCTCTGATTCAATGTAAACTCCGGCAATTTCAATTGCTATGTGGGTGTATAGAATTATCTTCAGCTTTTGTTATTCATTGTACAATGTTATATTGTCAGTGCTGTCAGTACACACAGCTCAGGGATCTTTTATACTTTTATGCATTGCAAAACAATAGTAAAAGCCAAAAGTAAACCTACAATATCTATGTTTATAAATGGGCCAAAACAAATAGTTAAATCCCTAGTTGGAAAGCCCCAAGGTATACAAGTCCAAACTTTATAAAGTATACTAAGCAGTATGCAATGTGTTGTATTAAGCTGCAATAATGTTTTTACAACATGTATTTAGAGTATAATACGCCAAACACATTCGACCACCTAGTGAGTATTTTATATTCTGATGTGAGAGCTTAAGCCATTATATACAACACAATACAATGAACAAGTATGCCATGTATTCAGCTGGTGGGGGGGGGGGGGGGGGGGGGGGGGGGGGGGGGGGGGATGTAGTACAGACAGGTAAAAACAGGTGATGATCAGTGATCAAAGTTGACTGAAGACCCATTTAAAAAAATGATATAAATCTAGCCAACCCCCTTCTCCACTCACTCCTCTCCTTCATCTATCTCTTCCTCTCCCCCTCTCTCTGCTCTGTGGATCACTGTGGGGAGAATGTGAGAGGGGTAAATAGGAACAGCACTCGGGCCCCTGCCTCAGTGACAGACAGTCTCCTGTGCGCTTATCACTTCAAAGTGCCGCTGAAACCCGACTAGCTCTATGTAAACAGCGCTGCCATGCCTGAAGGCCCGCTTCCTGTGTTTAACTCTACTTAATGGCCAGCCTTCTTGGCTTCACGCTGAACCAGAGAAGGGAAGATAAAGTGTGTGTGAGAGAGAGAGAGAGAGAGAGAGAGAGAGAGAGAAGGGAATGCAGGAGTGGGGGGGGGGGGGGGGGGTTCAATGGAAAAAATAGGGTTTTATGTGTACAGAAATCCTGATTGCGTTGGGGTGAACTTAATCTACAGGTGAACACAAACGACGCATCCGTCTTGACAACTACATGATGTCATACGTCATGATTTACAGTTCATTTTGTGTTTGACTTCTGCCAAAGTACTCTTATGGGGTGTGCTATCAAGAAATATGTGGTGCATGTCTGCAATTATTTGTTCAACGCGATGGGCTGGAGGTGTACTGCATGCAACGGAATGTTAACCGTCCTCCTCTTGGAAACACGGACATATATAATCACATCACGCGCTGCAAGTTGTGCCAGCCCACTGGAGCTATATAAACATAGGAGTTGGTAGTATATGGTATACCAGTTGGTATACATTTTCTTTTCAGATAGGACATGGAATGACTACATAGAGAATAACATGTTGTCTCATACGTGGCAATGTCATTGATGGGATTAAGCAATACAAAACAAGAACAATAACAAAATATTCACAAAAAACAAATCATGAAAGGCAAAACGAAGAGTCTGGAGAGAGGTGGAGGTGAATCTCACTTTCTAATGCCATGTTTTGTCTGAAGCCATTGACAGGAACTTGCGTCTCACTCGTTGATGTCAGAACTTAGACTGAGTATGCGGGTTGCCTGCCATAACATTTAGCTCGGGGGCTAGAAAGGACAGGTCAATGGAATGGGGATGAGGCAGGAGGGATTCTGATACCGATGATACGATGTTGCTCTGGACGAGGTCAGGCCTCAAAGTGTAAAATGAAAAGGCACGGGATTACATGGAGACAACGTATCCAAAAATAATAGGAAGCTAAATGTGTTCGACATGTAGCAGGTCTGTTAATAATTAGTCATGATGATCTAGGCCTGATGGATTTCGAGGAGTTGGCAGGGAAGAGAGTGTTTTTTTAAGCGCTTTTTTCAGACTAATGCTTGCTAACTGGTCTCTAGCCAAAGGGGATCTGGAGGCTTGTTTTTTTTTTTCTGTTAGAGCTGCCTCGTGTTTTTATAGCACTAGCATTTCACTTTATCTAGGCTCCTCCACCCTCTTTCTCAAGTATTGTCAAACCATTTGTCATGACTTTTATTACTCATAAGTACACAGACACAGTTAATGGCTGGCATTTGCGGGGGACACATAAACAAAGAGGGCCACCCACTCGCAAATAAACAAACACACACACCCACAGACAAACAAACATACACCTTCAATTTGCAGTGCAGCTTCTATAATGGTAGTGGTTGTCGTTCTCAGCTGGGATCCCACCAGCTGGGTGATGGATATCTTCACAGTCTGCAGCAGGATGGGATGCATGGAGATTGGGAGGACAGTTGTTGACATCGTTATAAAACGTCTATTGGTGATGTACAACGCACCCCAAGTCCAATTGGACCATTTTGTGTAGTATTTAATTTTGCCGCGACATAACTGCAGCCGCTACCACGTCACACGGACGGTGCTGCAGTAGTTACAATGGGGTTTCATAGGAGTTATGTCTTCAAACCGCTGTAGTACCAACCACATTTAATCCCCATATGACAACAACTCCGGCGCTCTGTCTCAGAATCAATGCATATTCTATTTTGTAATGGCGAGAAATGAGTAATTAAGTAAGATAACTCATACATCTTTACCGGACCAGCAGCCTCGTAAATTCGCAAAATCCAGAATGCACTTCGATTTTGCGGGCTTGGGTCGTGGCCATGATGGCTGGTCAGCTGCTGAGGCATGGCCGCATTCAAAGTGGAAACGCCTGGTAGTCACTGTTAACCCGGCCAGTTTGGTCGGTTCTGACAGCAGGGAGCCCAGATATGGCGATTCATTGAATATCCTTATTTATTTATGTATGTATGTATGTATGTATGTATGTATGTATGTATGTATGTATGTATGTATGTATGTATGTATGTATGTATGTATGTATGTATGTATGTATGTACGTACGTACGTACGTACTTACTTACTTACTTACTTATTTACTTATTTATTTACTTATTTACTTATTTACTTATTTTGCGTAAACTTGCTAGCCTCAACTGTATACCGTAATCTACACCAACGTATTGGCTATAACTTTCTTTTTTTTCTCGGTTTGGGACAGATTCCCCCCGAAAAGCTGCCTTCATGTGTTCTAGAATGGACCACTGGCTAAATTTAAGTTAGTATTGCCACGCTAACTCTCCCAGCCAAGCCACCAGCTCTCTAATCCCGCTGTTGTCACGAAGGGACTGTCGAATTTGATCGCCCGTGTGGTAGATTGTATCAAAGCATACTGCAATACGTCTAGCTTGCATTCACAATTATTATTAAAGCCTGTTAAACATCGTTATAAACTTTGGATTTATTTATTCAATATATACATTTTAAGAATATTGCCGTGCGTTTAAAGCGGGTTGAGAAATAAATTATGGGTAACGTAGCATACGTGGTAGATCGCGGGAACACGACAGCCAGTGACAAATAGAAAATAACGAAAAAGTATAATATTACACAAAACAGAAAAAAAAGAACAGGTTGTGCATCACCAATAAACGTTTTATAATATCAAAGTGTTTTAGGCTGTATTATTACTTTAACAAGTATACAAATATACTCTCAATAAATTCAAGGGCCATTTCCACAGTACACATTTGTTCATAGCATTTTAGGTGGGCCTGTTCCACATCATCATCATCCATCTAATCCGGGAATGTTGTCATTATTGTTGATCACAGTTTTGTCTGGTGTTGGTCTTGTTTTGACTGGTTTTAGAGCAAGCACACGGTGCGGCAGATGGGACGGATTAGCATGTCTTTGACAGCTGCAATAACACAACCAAATACTGCATTGGCTTTAGATGTGTCGTACATTTCATGTAATGTTATAACTACTGCTGCCTATTATTTTCACTCACTGCCAACTTATTATTTACACTGACATGCCTTGCAAACTGAGCTTCAGCACATACAATAAAGGGTCTTGTTTTCTACCACTTCCAAGGTCAAGCACTGGTTTTCTCACTGATACAGCTTATAGGAAGGAGGGGGGAGGTTAACTGAAAGGCAAAACGTTGAACAAGGTAAATTATATTTTCCACTGTAGCCACCGTGGGGTAGTCAGCGCTGGAAACAAAACTGCTTGTAGCCACAGGGGGGGCCTATAATGCACGGGGCCCTATTGGGCCCCTCGGGCAAAATGTGATGACTTACTGACTGGGTTCCTCTACGGTGAGCTACAGCCGCCCACTTCAAATTTTCAAGGAATTTACAACCCTGGCCGTCTAGTCTGTCAGTACTCCCATCCAGCACACTGCAGCATTGTCCCAGCACAGCCATTAAGGGAAATGTACTGCTTCAGGCAAGGTGGCTGGGGAGTGCGTGCATGTGTGTGCGTCCGTTTGTGTGTGTATGTGTGCGTGTGGGTTTGTGTGTGTATGTGCATGAGTGTGTGCTTGCTCTTACACATGCATGAGTGTAATGGTGTATGAGTACATATGCAAGTGAATGGGAAGTGGTTATAGCACAGGCAAGAGTTCCCGTGGTTTCTCTCTCTGTAATTTCCCTTCCCTGTTTGGGGTAATTACTTCCACATGGGCCCTGCCCAATCGAGATAGACAGGGAGGGAGGCTTCATAATAGCTCAATATTGGAGTTTAACAAACACATGGATGAACTTTCAGTAGTCGTTTGGTCATTCTTCTATCAAGAGTCATCATAGTGCGTAGCAATGAATCAAAAAGTGAACCAACTGGAACCTTTGGTCTTGTATTAACAGCTTTGGTGTGCCTATTAGGCCTCTTAGGCCTCTTGGATGATCTTTGGTTGAAGATATGGGGGGCTGTCACAGTTTACAGATGTTGCTGATGCGAAGTGGCACAGTGTTGACAAAATGGCATATGTATTCATGTACAGACTTAACATATAGCAATTGTGATTCAGAACAGAAGAAATCTATTAGGAGTCAAATATTACATAAACACTAATGCCACGTCTTGATCTTTATATTTGTTTCAATTTGAAGAACAATAGTTAAGAAAGATGTTTCAATGTATGTGCACAGACTCAACATAGCTCATTTTGTTCAAATATACTACCCTTCCTATCCTCCTTGATGGAACTGAAATGAGTCTTATTTATGCTACAAGAAAGAATTAGATTTAACTGTGATGTTTATTTGTTCAACCTGGTCTCAATCGTATAGTGGTGTAAGAGAGATGGAATGAAGACAATGAGGAAAAAAAGATGACATGCATGTTACAAACTTAACCTCTAGGTGGTGCCGTTGATATCAAACTTAATTTCACTAAGACTGAAAAAAGCCGTACTTAAATTGTTTTAATTAATGATTGCAAATCAATTTGGTATGTGGACAAAAAGGAGGGAAAATCCAATTTAGCAAAAGTAGTTCTAACGTAGTTCGGGATTAAATCCATGTTGTTTAATATGTTTGAAACATGAAATACTTTGTATCTAGTTCCTTGGTAAAGAGGAGCTAGGCCCATACATATCGGTTCATATCTGTTTGTTGTAGCTGTCGCAGTAGAGAGTAACTAGTGTGACAGAGCAGGAAGTGAATGAGAGAGAGGGCCACTACCTTTATACACAGCAGTCATTTTTTTGGTCTGTCTTTATTTATTTATTATGATCTAATTAGATCATATTAAAGACCATAAATACCCTGTCTTCTTCCTGTTATGTTTGTTTGTTTCCTCTGTAAAGTGTCCTTGGGTTTAAGAAAGGCACTAAATAAATCCCAGCTATTATTATTATTATTTATCTAGCTGAGATACAGTTAACATCTATGGTTACAAGAGGCAGACGTAATATGAGTAATTGACTAATCGCCGTCTCCCCTTCCCTCCCATCTATTGTCTATCGTAAGTGTCCCTGTCTACTCTTAATTACAACTTAAGTGTATGTGGTGACCATGGTTTAAGGGTTCAAATTAGCCTAAATTATCCAGTTTTCTCTTAATTAAATGCATTTTAATAGCAAAATATGTTGCTAATGTTCACGGCATGCGGTCTTACTAGATCTTCTGTCTTTGTTGTGATGCACTGAGTCAGTGTATTGTCGAGCGTAATAATTTAGCATAATTTCCATTTGTTCATGGACACTATTTGCCCAACAAGCTGAATCTTGGCCTATATCTAGCCCATTCCTGAAGGATTTGGCCATCTAGTAATGACTAACTAGCAACCAACCAACTACTGCAAATTACTCCTAATAGAGTCAAAATGAAAAACACTTTATAAATACAATTAATTTTATTATGATTATTAAATGTGTGAGTAAGTGTGTTGTTTGTGTGCGCACACTGTGACTTTTGAAAAATGCCGTTATCTTGTAGATGTTTAGCATAACTCTGTTACGTCACGACACTGAGTCAGTATTTTCTGAGTGTCAATATCACCATTGTGCTTATTTTGGAATTCAAAATGAGAATCAGAATTTAGCAGAATTCAGTGGTAAGTCTTGAGATAGCCATCACAAACAGGCCTGCCTCTGCATGTCAAAATATGTACCATCCAATAGACAACACGGTCTTCAAATAAAAATGTATTCTAATGTCATGGCCTATAAAGATCTAAAGTCTAAAAAGTAGTAGTAGTAGTGGTAGAAGCTTTGCAGTAATAGTAGTATAGCCTACCTAAAGAGTAACTTAGGGATTGTTACGGGATCAAACATTGTCACCAGCATGTGAAGCCTTGCAGTCAACTTGGTTGAGTTAGGAATTTATCTTATCTTCCACTGAACTAAAAGAGGGTTCTCCACAGCTTTGCACTTTGGCCGGTGATGCATCATAGAGATCGCTGGCATGGGGAAGCAGAGGACTGACGGCCAAGGAAAGCAATGTTTGCAAGCAAAGAGCTGTATAACTAAATGAATGCTGTTTGGAATGGTTGTTTAACCATACTCTGATGCACCGATATGTAACAACCATTAGAGGTCATGATAGTGTTAATCTTTCGCCCCAATACGACCTTTGGATTGTTGTATACGTTTATCACGCCTTTCACAGGGAATACCCTAGATACACCTGTAATGAGCAGTCACAGGACCACTGATTTACACCCCATTTGCTAAACATTCTGTATGAGAAAGTTGATTGCCCGAGTACCCCCATTACCATGGACACAGCTTAAGGGTTTTGTGGGGCGTAACTGGGCTTTTCTCTCTCTTGAGGTGAATTAATGGGCTTGTTGTCCTACACAAAATCTCAAACGATTCTGTGCCCCGAGGATGTCGCATCTGTTACAAAGTTCAGTTTCGACACTGTGACAGGCGGACAGAGAGATATTTGTACCACAACACATTCAACAAACCGTACGACAATACGACCTTTGGCTGCCCAAAGAGTAGATAAGCCTCTCGCGCACTATTGTTGGGTATTTATGTTTGTGTGTGTGAGTGTGCGTGCGTGCAGGTGTATGGGTGTGTGTGTGTGTGTGTGCATGTGAGAGAGAATGAGAGAGACAATGTGTGTGTGTGTGAGTGTGTTTGCGCATGTGTTGTTTATGTAAATATGTGTGTGCAATTTGTCATCTGTTTCTACACCACTCAATGTGTCCTTAATTGTATGTTTGAGTGGTTCCTCTGCACGTCAATCAGCCCCCATAGCGGCGCCAGCAGGCAGTGGTAGCCAGGTGCTTGGGGTGGGGGGGGGGGGGTGAGGACTCAACGACAAATCTGGGAGTGCTAACACAAGGCCTGGTTGGCTGCCGGTGAGAGAACAGAGAGAGAGAGAGAGAGAGAAGGAGGAGGAGTGGAGTGAAAGAGAAACAAGAGGCAGGGGAGCCGGCCAGAGAAGCCGTGAAATCCGGCCATGCAGCTGTGAGCGAGAAAAGGGAAGGAGAGTGGAAGTTTGATAAGTGTGTGGTGAAGTGACAGTGTAAATATTTACATCTGAACTGACAGCCAGTCATGAAAGGAGTTGACAGAAAGCAGAAGCAGCAGACGCAGCGCTATGTGTCCAGCTTCAGCATGGTCATCAAGCCTCCCTCGAGCACCCACAGAGAGGGGGATAAAGGAACCAGCACAACCAGGACCCCTGGTTTAAACGGTGTGGACAGTAAAGGGATGGATGGAGGAGGTAAGATTGTATTTTGGCTGTGTGGTGGTGTATATGGGCTAAAGAGGGACAGCTAAGGGTACATGGGTTTTTATACCACATTTGAGTTGCAGTGGACAAGTATGGATGTGAAAATTAATTGGGTTTGTTTTAATGAGGTAATGCTGAGGCTACCGTTGTGTCTGTTTCGAAACTGTTACACTCTCACATGGATCCAGCTGCAAAAAAACAAAAGGTTCGGGTAACAAGCTACCATGTAATAATTATTGTAACTAACTAACTAATTTATATATAAATGTTATTTTCCGCTGGAACAATTCATTTGCAAATAGATTTATGTGTTAATACATTCAATGATAACTTTTAGACTACAATAAACAGTATATAATGATGATGATGTATTGCTATAGTATTTAGCAAGAAAAGAGAAACTACACAAATCGAACATTTCCACATGCTACAGATTTTGTGACCCTTTGGTTCTAACTTCAATTGAAAACCTGTGTTAAGTCACAGTGACAGAGGGAGAGGTTGCGAGGGGGTGGTGAAAGGGAGAGGTGAAAGGCTCAGGGTGAGACATGGGGTCAAAAGATCCACCGATAAGTCTTCTGGGTTCTGTAGAACTTGCTGCAGGCAGTTTGTGTGTTGTGATCAACTATGCCATTTCATGATACTGTGATACCAGTAGGCCTGTACTTAAAGTACTTTCACTCAAGTTGTGTCCTAGCTAGTACACCTCACACTGTAAGGATCTGAGATAGGAGGAAATGATAGAAGCTATGAGATAATTGTTTACTTCTCATTATTACGTTACCAGTTTGACAAGTATTTTCACTTCTCTCAAATGTTCAATTCTCAGGTATTTTGTTTTGCGTGTGTGATCTTGATTTGAGGTTTAAAATCACAACAACAAGTTGTTCACAAATACCTCAGGTAAGATTAGAACGTGGCATGCTCTAGTGTAAGTGGATAAAGATTCAACCACTGATAAGCAGTTTCATAGAATAGCACTGTACGACACAACCACTGAAGTGCTTGATCGACCGTCTAACCATACAGTTGAATGATGACAGAGGAAATGAGGATTGTGTCGTTTCCTTATAACACACAGCACCCAGATGAGGTTCCAGAAAACAAATACATTAATGTGACATGATCTTGGTTGTCTCTTAAGTTAACGTTCATTTTGTATGCCACATATTCCAGTAGGTCTCGTGGAAACTAGCGTGCTTGTAAATGAATGTACAAATGATATACAAAACTGTCTTAATGGGCTGGTGACATGGACCATAACAACATTTTAAAGGATTAAAGGCATGCATGTTCACTGGAGCCTTGACCTTCAGGCGTATGTTAAGTACACAAGGACTTTCCCAGGTCCTCTGATAGCCTGCTCCAATTACTTACGACTAAATGGGGGTTTCCCTAACAATCATTTCAAACAATAAGAAGCTGGTGAAGGGCTGTAGATGTAGGATGTAGAGCAACCAAAAAACAAAAACAAAAACAATACCGAAATGAAAAGTAAATACCAACTGTTAGCAATGGTGGCTTACATTGTCTGAAATTCTGTATCCAAAAATATTGTCTATCATGGAAAGTTAAAAATATCAAATCACAATGTTGAAGCCGTCGCTGAAAGTGGCAGCCTTTTCTTAATAGTTTTTTTTCCATTGAACAATATTTAATGGTTCAAATGTAATATTTATATTACATTTGAATATTTAAAGTTGAATTTATCAAGGGCACATTTGGTGTGTACAGCTTGGCAATGCTTGGGGACAAAAGACAAAAACACAAACAGACCCGAATGTTTCCAACTGTGCAGGGTCCAGGCGGTTCAACCCTCCCAGTGGTCCCGAGCCGCCCCTTTTCCTGGGGCCACTGCGAGACCTCTCTGTCGACGAAGGAAGTGACATCAAACTGAGCGGAGTCATCTCTGGAACTCAGCCAATCAACATATCGTGGTTGCACAATGGTGAGCTATATAGGATATATCCGCATCCACGTTTCCCCTATTGATGAACATAATAAAAAACATTTTCTCTGAGCTAAGTACAGAATGTAGGCCTACTGTCAGAGAACCAAGAGTTTATTATTTACATCTCAAACCCAATGCCAAATGGGAATTTGTACAAAGTAACATATTACTTCCAACGGGTTTTTTAAATTATGTGAGCTATTTTATACTATATTTGTATGGACAAAAGCATCAGCTAAACAAATAAATAAATAAATCTAAAGTAAAGTGTGTTAACTAAATGGATGTTTAACAGCCTCTAGCTACTGATAAGAACGTGTAGATACAGTACCATCTCGAATGCTAATAATACAAACTTAGTTCTGCAATCTGTACTAGTTAAAAAAAATAGTTTGGGGAAATGATTGACATTGGTGTTTGTCTGGGCAGGTCAAGTGGCCCGTTTCGGAAGGTCTGTCTGTGATGGCAGAGAGGTGAGGTTTCTGGTGAAGGAATGTCTACCAGAAGATGCTGGAACCTACACGTGCTTGGCAGAGAACAGCGCAGGCCAAACTTCTAGCTGTGCGTTTGTTTCCGTCAAAGGTAAGAGAAGACAGTTTGATGACAGTGAACACAGTGAGTCAATATGTGTAAACACAAACCTGTTTGGGGCACACATTTGCCTGTTTTAATGTTATCAGTTTTTTCTTTTAAATTACAAAATTGTGTGTGTGTGTGTGTGTGTGTGTGTGTGTGTGTGTGTGTGTGTGTTTGGTGTCTGGTAGTTAGTTGTTGCTGGATTGTTACTCTATATGGATTTTTGAGGGCTAAGTGACAGCTTTCAGGGTTTGCTTTTTCCTCCCAGACTTTGAAACTATCTGTGGGGTGCATGCCTCTGCGTCGGCCAAACTCTGCTCTCCCTCTGAGAGCGTTTCAGAAAATGGCGACACGACATCATCTCCAAAAGGCATTGCACAGGACCTCAAAGGATCATCTTTCATTTCTAATGAGCAGAGTCCAGGAGGAGATCCAAGAGCTCATTATGGTAACAATATGAATGGTTTATTCTTTTCAAATATTTATATTTAATCATCATAAGATTATTTTATCCAAAGAGTCAGTTCAGCTCTATGACACAGACCGGTTAGGACATATAGGGTTTAACCCAAAACCTTTAGACTGGGAGCCAATCACCCTAGCAACTACATTGTCCTATCCCCTATCCCCCTATCCAATATCCTTTCCTTTACTATGTGCTATATAAACGGTGGGCCTATATATCTATCTTGCAGCTTTATCCTATAGGTAAGGAGTGTAAAACACAAAGGGTTCAAGATAGCACAACGTGAAGTTTATTGTGGCAAGGACAGAAATGTCATCATATAATCCTCCAATTCAGTCACAAAACTAATTTGGCTCAGAAGTTTGCTCCTTGCCACCTACTCCCGTGTTTTTAAAGAGAAGACAGGTGATTAGTAAATTGGCAGCACATCCCACTTAACTCACCTGTCTTCTAATCAGGCCCAGAGAGCCACGCCCCCTCATGTCTCTCCCTTACACTATTAGCTGCAGTACATTCCTTGCTAACTACACTGCATTAAAGAGTACAGTGAGGTTACACAAATCTAGGGCATAAGTAGTGTGCACTGGACTGATATTCCGGGACAGGAAAAAACACAACAAGCCAGGAAATCAGCCCCCGAATTTGTCTTGCTATCTTGATAGAGGTAATCACACCACTTCCTCCATTCCTGTGTTTGGTGGTGCATATGTCAGGGAATTATGTAAACAGGGTGCATGCTTCCCAAACAATGACCCATTGATGCGACTTCTGAAAAACAAGCGTCCTGACACCATGTAAGGAAAGAGTGCAGAGATAACGTTTAGAAGAATGTTAGCTGTTATCTGCTAGCATCACAGACAGGGAAGGCATTCTACACCTCCAAATGCAAAGAGCACACATACCCATGGATTGACATTCAGCTTTCAGCTCAACACTGTGTGCGTTCTCTCCCAACAGAGGTCATTCCAAAGAAGAGGGCAACATCGGGTAAAGGTGAGAACCACACATTTACAGCTTTCTTTTGAGTATAGTATGTTAGTAAAACGTTTAACTACTTTTACTTTGTACCTTGGCCTTCTTTTATTGGCTGTTCCTCAGCAAACATAACTTTTTTTTCTCTGCCTGCCTGCTTCAGGGCTTTTTGTATGATACGGCTTTAAGCTGACCAGATTTCTGAAATGAAAACAGGGACATTTGATGTTTGGCAGTCCATATTGTTATTATTTCAGAAATTAAAACGGGGACATACTTATATTTAGACTGTCATGGTTAATGTAGTTCTGTAGTAAAATATTGTAGACAGTACATGCCCAATGGTTAACTATGAAGTGTTTTAAGCTTTTGGTAAACTAGCCAAAAACAATCCAAAGTAGTGGAATATGGAATCGTTCAAATGGGGCTTGTACATCGTGACGTCACATTTTAGAAGTAGGCCTATAGGAATGTTATTGGTAGTAATGGTGTTTCGAAGACATTGTTGTGTTTGAAACTGCCACAGCGTTTCTCATGCAAGACATGGCCATCCCCCCCCCCCCCCCCCCCCCCCCCCCCGCTTAGCCTAGGATACAATATATTTAGGTTTGTTTAGGATGAAATTATAACTCTCTCTCGAGGCATCACAAAATGGCCTGAGTATCGCCTATAACAAATCATAGTGCATTCTTAAGTACGAGCTCTATGGTGTTGATAGCCTATTCTTTGCGATCAGTCATGCCTACTTATGGTATAAAGTCAATAGACCCCCGTGTAGCGAGAGGTCACAGCCGATCAGATTGACACAAGTTAAATTACAAACGGTCTATTAATATTCATTAATATTCATCAGCAAGCAAGAACCTTTGCCATTTCAAAATCTATTAATATATTTGAAAAATAATAATAATAACAAGACCGGGGACGTTTCCTGGGACAGTCCCCGTTTTCCGGGAACAGCCCCGTCTAGTCACCCTTCAATGATGATTCTACTAGTTAATTGTTAGGCTAACCACAACTGCAACAACAAGATTTCTATCCAACGTTTAGCGTTTAACCAACTGTTCTCGTCTTATCTCATAAGGGTGGAATGTGTCTTTCACATGAAAGTATGAGGTCATGTTGAGTACTTGAACTTCAGTAACTAAACTTAAAAAGGTGTGGTATTTTATATCAAGTAATTTAATCCACAAATTCTCTACCACTACTTAATATTAGTAGAATGTTTACTGGAGGAGCAAACATTGTTTTATCCTGAACTCTATTTTCGGAGGTGTTTCAGATTCTTAAACTTAAGAATAGGATAATGGGTATGGCTACAAAAGCCACACCTGTCTTTCTCTCATCCACCTGTTGTGTTGTTTTGACTAGGGGTGGTGCTGCTAGTTCCTTTTGTCCACATTGTGTTGTCTGTTTTGTCGTTATGGTTTTTGTCCGTATTTAATTCACAATCCGGCTCTCATGCATTGTCTCTTTGACTTCAAATGATGTGTCATGTCAGCTATCAAACAACCTATTGTGTTCATTTAGGTATGAGCATAGGCCTTAGCCAGATAAAGTTGTTCAACTGAGTCATTGGTTGTATGTTTTAATTTGAACACTTGATGATCACGTTAATAAGGTCTATGTAATTGCAAACGCCATGTGCCACATTTAAAATGATAGTTGCCATGCAATACTAATGTCTTAAAGTATGTGCCACCTGTGGTCCCTATGAACATGTATTAAGACATCACACTCCATATTACCACCGCGGATTGCTGGGGACAACACTGGTCTTACTGGTCTTTTTAACCACTTTCCAATCTGGACTCGGTTATTCAAAAGTACCCACTGTGCTAACCCTCATGTAAATACTTATTGTGTCGCATAATCGGTTTTAACCAATACATCCAGAGTGCGGCTACGCTTAAACCATTGACGTAAACAAACAATGATGTATTGATTAAAACCGACAAGGCGATGCAAGAGGTTGATTTTACGCAGCGTTTGTTTCGCATTATATCAACAAAGTAGATGTGCGTTTTTCATGAAGAAACATGCGCGAGTGCAGTGGAACCGATTAAACATTGGAAAGTGGTTTTAAAGACCAGTGTAGTTTTGTCCCCAGCCATCTGCGGTGGTAACAGTGTGACTCCATAGTGATATGGAGTTTGACCCCATAGCGATGTATGATCATATGTAGAGCAGGAGTTACATATGGGGCTAGGCTTAAAGGACAAATAAAGTGGAGGCGGGTCAAATTTGACCCTTTATTTGTAAAGGGTAATGAACCTGGTCTGTTTTCCCTATGTCGATTATCTGTGCTAACTACTGAAGCAATTGAAACAATATATGGTTCTATCAGTTTAATCCACATCCTTTTTTATGATCCTATTTGAATTTGTGTGTGCACGTGCACAATTCCGTGAAGGTTTACTGTTAATGGTACTGTTGAGTATCTGTGTCTGTTGACCTGTCTGTCGGTCTGTCTTGACAATGCTGTTTTATATTATATTATACTAATAGTAACTATTGATATCTTGTGCGTTTTACAGCTCCTGTACTTCAGTTTGAAAAGCCACCCCAGCACGTTGAGGTAAAGGTGGGAGAGTGTGCGCGGCTGACGTGCGCATTCTCTGGCAGCCCCCCCATAGTGGCCTGTTGGATCAGAAACAAACTACAGGTATGCTAGGCTCGCTAGCCTCATGGCAGCTATGTATGTGTATGTATATCTACAAAACACACTTTCTCCCTTACTGTTTATGAATATACATCTCACTCTTTCGCTCTATATATATTAGTTTACATAACTATCTACATCTCTTTGCTCGCTCTTTCCACATGCATACATGTATCGCTCAATCTCTTTTGATGTCTCTTGCGCTCTTTTCCATTCGTTCTCTTTACTGTACACATCCCATTATTTATTTCACACTCTGTATGTTTGTATGCACGACTGTCGCTCTTACTCACTCTTTCTCTCACTCAATCTCTCCATTTTGCACACCTCCTCTCCTTCATCTCTATACGTGCTGCAGATAGTGGACACTGGGGCAGAGGTGTGGACAGAGAGCAGTGAGCGGAGCAGCACGCTGGTCATAGCGGCGGCTCAACCGCAGCACACTGGACGCTACACAGTCCTGGTCCGGGACCGGAGGAGCTCCGCGCAGCATACAGTCACTCTCTCCGTTATAGGTAGGGAGACGCTCTGCTCTGAGCTCCCCGATGACCGTATGCTGTTTGCGAACATGTTCAGCGTATGGCTGCCCTCAGTTGTATCTGATGCGTATGGGATGCAAAGCGCTGTATCAGCCATGCCACTGTGTTTATATGTTGAATGACGCATGGAAGATTCTTAGTTGCCTGTACAATAATATGGCATAAGCCTGTCTGTGAACTGTTGGTCTTCAGCTCATTTGTGTTTGATTTCAGTGAGAGTAATATCTGAATGGTAGTTGTGGTTTTGAATGGCAGTTGTGGTTCTGATTGGTCGTTTTTGACAGGTAGTGGTTTTGATTCGTAGTTGGTATTGTGATGGACAAAATGTGGTTGCACAGGATCTCTAGTTATGTGCAGAGAGAAGCTGCCACCTACATTTCCTGACTAGCAGAACCAACCTTGGGGTTGCTGGAGATTTTGTACTTAATATAAGCTATAGATGTTTCATGACAAATAAATGATGATGATGAGGATGTTGGGCACCACTAATGTAAAGCAGCTACATGGAATTTGTTTCTTTTTTAGATTTTCCTCCCAGAATATTTATGCATGTCCCTTCCCCCCTCAACCACACACTAGAGAAGCCCCAGCCGCCTGCCTCTGGCCCCGTGGTCACCCTGGTCTCCCTGCGGGGACTAGTGTTGTCTTGGTCCGGCCCCTGCTACGACGGAGGCAGCGCGGTGCTGGGCTACGTGGTGGAGGTGAGCAGCCAAGGCCCCGAGCCCGGGGACTGGAGTAAACTGAGTGACCGGTGTAAGAGCACCTCGTACAGGGTGAGCGCCGAGCAGCTGCGGCCCCAGACGGCCTATCGCTTCCGAGTGAGGGCCTACAACACGGTGGGTTCCAGCGAACCCAGCCCGGAGTCGCCGCCTGTCAGGATGGAGCCCGCAGGTGAAGTCATGATGATGATGATGATGATGATAATGAAGTTCGGCTAACTCCTTGCAATGACCTAAAACACATGTATGTTAAAGCATATCATTGTAAACATGGCCTCTCTTCATGTTCAGCTTCTGGCGGCCAAGTGGAGGAGCCGACCCCGACGTACACCCACGTGACTATCGACTGTGTCCACAAAGTGGCGGATCACTACAACGTGTTGGAAAAACTGGGAGTGTGAGTGTTTGCGTGAAGGCGAGTTCTCGCGCATATTCCCTACATGTCCTATCTGCCTTTTTGTTTAAGTCAAATGTAATCACCACCACCTTAGCAAATAGAATGAAATGCAAAGTTCAACAGTCAGGTGTGTCTAGCAGCACAAAGTTTCACTTTTCCTCTGGGACAGAAAACTTGCCAGTACTGGATCAGGTCACTTTTGAGCCAACCTCCATTTTGGAAAGGAAGTAGAAAATCCTCCCACTCAACAAATGAGGTGCAGATAACGATATCCTCACTTCCCCCTGTGGCACATTTAGAAACATGTCTTTAACATGTGATACGTCTTGCATATACGCCAAATAAAATAGAATAGTTGTACTTTAGGAAACACTTACCAGCACATTTCCTGCCAGCATTGATCAGGTTAAAGGAAACATTTTGTTTTTTTTCAACCTCAAATGTTTCCAAAGCACAGAATATGCATGGAATAAACAACAAAATGACTAACTGGCATCTTCTTCTATCTCAGTGGCAAATTTGGGCAAGTGTTTAAGCTGGTGCACAAGGAAAGTGGCCGTGAGTGCGCGGGGAAGTTCTACAAGGGCCGCCGTGCCAAGGAGAGGGAGGCTGCTCGCAAGGAGATTGAGCTGATGAACTTTCTCCACCACCCCAAGCTGGTGCAGTGCCTGGCCGCGTACGACCACAGGTCGGAGATGGTCATGGTGATGGAGATGTGGGTACCTTTTTTTTGTTTTAAAGCATCCCGTAAGCTAGCGCTAGCTAGTGTACCTACAATGTGCCTTGTAGTAATCACCGGTTTAATACTCGATTCACACAGCAGTTGTTCCCTCTCTATCCTTCAATTCGCTTTCCTGTCTTTCTTTACTGTCCTGCCCATGAAGGCACAAAATCTTGTAAGGAAAATACATTTTGATCATCATGTAACGTTGACACTTTCTTTTCATTTAGCAGATGCTTTTAGTTTTACTTGCCAGTGAATTCAGATAAAAGTCATTATGTAGCAGGTAGGCGGCTAGGCATCTTGCACAAGGATGCCTACAGGGTAGACATGAGGGATCAAACCCATCACCTTTCAGCTTTGAGGCCAACCTCCTTAGCCACAATGCAATGTCATATGCACAGTAAAAATCATCACCATTCAATTTCTTCATAACAATTTTGAAGATGGGGAAAAAGAATGGCAGGACAGAAGGTAATCTTTGTGATAACCCGTACACCTGCAGCATTGCAGGGGGCGAGCTGTTTGAGCGCATCGTGGACGACAGCTTTGAGCATACGGAGGTGGCTAGTGTACGCTACATGCAGCAGATCCTGGAGGGAACTGCCTACATGCATCAGCAAGACATCATCCACCTGGACCTGAAACCCGAAAACATAGTGTGTGTCGACCATACAGGCACCTCCATTAAAATAATTGACTTTGGGCTAGCCAGCAAGCTAGGTAAATTAAATATGCATGAACCAAAATACAATGCAAAATGGATAATTGTGGTTCACGTGTTTCTGTGTGCTGAACTTTATTCATGTTTCTTTTGGTTTCAGATCCTAAGGTACCTCTCAAGGTAATGCATGGGACTCCTGAGTTTGTTGCCCCAGAAGTGATTAGCTATGAACCTGTGGGTATGGCCACAGACATGTGGAGCATTGGGGTCATCTGTTACATCCTGTAAGTAATTGATTATGGATTCCTCCTTTCTCTCCTAAACTGTCTAAGACAGCACAGTAGCTGTCTTTACTTATTCTCTCTGTCCTAACTTATTCTACTGCAGCTATTTACTCAATAAGACATAATCTAAACTAGAATGTTTCTCAAGACTACAACATGCCCATCCACAAGTCAGTCCAGGGAATTCCTTTCTACACATAATTATATTTAAGTCCCCTTTTTTTTGGATGGATACTTTCAAAATCTTGCTTACTCTGGCTGATTTGTCCAAATTGCCTACCCTAGCTTTAACTACCCACCTTTTGTATTCAACTACTTTGTGTTCCAGTGAATTGTCATATCTATATCACCACCTAGTGGAGGACAGTTGCTTGTTGGAGTTAAGTGTGTGTGTGTGTGTGTGTGTGTGTGTGTGTGTGTGTGTGTGTGTGTGTGTGTGTGTGTGTGTGTGTGTGTGTGTGTGTGTGTGTGTGTGTGTGTGTGTGTGTGTGTGTGTGTGTGTGTGTGTGTGTGTGTGTGTGTAGACTCAGTGGTGAGTCTCCGTTCCAGGGTAGCAGTGACTCGGAGACCCTGGCCTTGGTGACTTCGGCCCAGTGGGAGTTTGACGAGGAGAGCTTTGAGGAGATCAGCGAGGGTGCCAAGGGATTCATCAGCTCCCTACTCAACAAGGCTCCCAGGTTGGTGACTGTCAGCCTAACACAGTCTGACCCCCTCCCGCTCATCTGCCATCGAAACTCTGTCGCTCGATTTATAGAATGTGGCAATCGCCATGAAAAAGGGTAGGTGGTTTGTCCACCCATGCCAGGATGTCTTTAAAGGTACTTTGGATAAAGGCATCCACCGAATGGCATGACTTGCATTAAGAAAGAACACTGATCATTTGGTTGAATTTAAATTGGTATTATTACTATCCAACACTCACAACGGCAAGGTAGCATCTGCCATTTAATGGACATAATTGGGACACCCTGCTCAGCTGTAGTTTGCCGTACTGTCACCACCACCACCACAAACCGTATCGAGTCATGCTTGCCGCTCCATGTTAATGCTAATTGTGCCCTTAGAATCACCGGTCTTTGCCATGGACACTAAATGCATTTCACTGCTCATGCCAGGCGGCGCCTGTCTGCCCAAGAGGCTCTGGCCCACCCCTGGATTGCGGCGTCTAACTGCACAGACCCTAGCAACGCTAAGAGCCTGCCCAAGGACAAGATGAGGAAGTTCCTGGCCCGTCAGAAGTGGAAGGTGTCACACATTTTGTGTTGCATAAGATGTATATATTTTTATTTCATTGTGTGTTGGAGAGGTTGTTGACATTTCATTTGGCTTATGAGGTTGTTAAAATGTTGTTTTACTTGTAGAAAGCAGGCAAGGCCATGCTGGCTCTGAAGAGAATGGCGCTTTTATCCAAGTCAGAAAACCCTTTGTCTCCCGTCAGTCCCGGAGAGGGTAAGGCTCTCCCCTCACTGTCCACAACCCTTCATGTAGAAGTCTTATTACTCTTCTCAAAGTATTATATTCTTGAACTCTCACCTCTCTCCTGGAAGTCTCATCTCTCTCCTCAAAAAATCTCATATCTCTTCTTCCTTCTCTAAGTCTCTCATCTCTCTTCTTCCTTCTCAAAGTCTCATCTCTCTTCTTGAACTCTCTCCTCATCTATAAGTCTAATTTAATCTCAAAGTTATCCAAATGTGGCCTTTTGTGCTGGAATCCCATGAAACCTATTTGTTCTTCTTCCTGTTCTTCCATCTACTCTCCCAGAATCACCTATGACCCCCGAGGCCGAGAATGCCTTCCTTTCACTGGAGCACAAGATGCAGGGGCCTCCCCGGTTCTCGCAGGGCCTGAAGGACCAGGAGGTGTCTGAAGGGTCCACTGGCCGTCTCTCCTGCCACCTCACAGGTACTGCACACAGGGGAAGCTGATGACGCACACTTTCTATATTTGTGAAGACTCTCTCCATATGGCGCATGATTCAGTTGGTAGGTACGATTTGAGATTTGGAAAGAGGAGAAGATGAAAAATTTGCTGAAGAGAGCGAGATTTTGAAAATGTCCCTGCTCCCTCCCTACGTTTCTCCTCCATTGAGAAGTGTGACATTTCACACACCTGTGATTGACAGGAAAGATGGATTCCCTGAACCAATCAGGGAAGAGATGCCCCGATTGGTCACAATTAGGTCTAAAAACTAAATTTGCTCATATAGAGGCAGGTATGCAATCAAAATAAAAGGGTTTAAATGAATGAAAAATGCTACACACTGAGATTAGCACAGAAATATTAACATGTGGGACTAACTTCCAATGCGTTTCGGTACCACTACAGGTTACCCTGACCCGGAAGTGGTGTGGCTGTGCGGGTCGGTGCCGGTGGCGGAGACGTCCCGGGTTCAGATAGAGTACGAGGATGATGGACGCTGCACCCTGGTGATGGCCCAGGTGGGCCCGCAGGACGCCAACGTTTACACCTGCAGGGCCACCAATGACCACGGGGAGGCACTGTGCTCCGCCAAACTCATTGTGAACGAGTAGCTGACTCGAGTGGCTTGCACACAAGGGCACATATTGGTTAGTCGCAGCAGCAGTCCATAGACCTTTGCTGTTTGGGAATTTTGCTGCTTTGTTTTTTCTTTTTTCTTTACATTCCAAACTATGTCCTTTGGTGCTTGTCTTAACAAAATGTGAACCCCAAAATTTCGCAAAGTCGTATTTACTATAGATAGATGTTAATGACTTGCTGTATATATGGAGCCAGCAATGCTAAAGCATTTTCTGTAGTTTTTTTTGGTTTTGTTATAGAGTTTGTATAGAATCTTGTTACCAAGCTTTCAGTATAGTAGTCTTGAATGTATCTGTATGTGGCGGTCTAATAATGTAGCCAACTTCCACCTACTCATGCGGCCTTCGTTTTAGCTCTTTGGCTCGCTTACATGTGCCCCAACATCAGCTCCACAAAAATAAATCATTCAGTAATAAAGAGTATTTAATATATGTGGTTCCAATTTATTACCAAAATAATTATGAAACGTTTTTACAGCTGAACAAAGTCCATTCAACATTTTATTCACATGGGGAAAAGCAGGAAACCGCTAAAAGTGTTTAAGTGCGATTGATTGTCATTGACTGTCCTGTTCGCCTCAAGCATTACGTTAACGCTGTCTCCCACCCCCATCGGTACGACCACGGCGTTGCTGCCCGAGTCATAGCCAGCGTACCCCTTGACGTCCCACAGGCACACCAGAAACACAGTGTTCTTCCGGATGCATGCTACGGCGTTTGGGGTGCCGCTGGTGAACATGGTGAAGCGAAAGAAGTACACCCCCCTGACCATAGCGGTGAACGTGCCTGCCAAAATAATACAAATTGTTAATTTAGAGAACTTTTCGGTTTTGAAAACACACACACACACACACACACACACACACACACACACACACACACACACACACACACACACACACACACACACACACACACACACACACACACACACACACACACACACACACACACACACACACACACACACACACACACACACACACACGTTCTCACTCCATTTGACTCACTCACACATGAGCACACCTACAGTACCTGTTGCAGGATTGTAGCCATTTCCAACATTTACAAAGACCTTCTTGTATGGCAGTATCGTAAGAAGAGGAAATGGTCCGTAATCTCCTGTTGTAGAACCCTCATCCATTAGGGCAACAGAAAAAGCTACAGGAGGCTGGGCTGGGGGCAGGAATAGTAATGGGAAATCAGGCTCCAAATCCAGGCAAATTACCAATTCATGGTTGTCACATTTTACCTCCAATCAGGCTCTTAAGATGCGACACCGCCTTCTCACTGGACTCCAACCTGCTCTCCAGGGATGCCAGTCTTTCCTCGTGTGACATTGAAGTCAGAGGGCTAGTTCCATTATCTTCCTTAGAAATTGTTGCTTCCAAAAGGCCCCAGCAAAGGGCCAGCAGCATGACTGAAAACCTTTTAATTTTCATGTTTCTGTTCTGCGTTCTCTCTGCTCCTTTGCCCCTTTGCCCCTCTACTTTTGTAGGTATACGTCAGACACACTGTCTGATGCATTTTGGGAAAGGTCTGATATTTGCGGTAGACTTTGTACTTGCTTAGTTGACTGATTGGGTCCAACTCTAACTTTACTCTCACCTTAATAACATATATACAGTATACTTGTTATTAAGGTTCACAGTGCCATGTTGCTATAGCCCATTTATTTTTAGCGAACTAAAAAGCAGAAGGCAATGACTAAAGAAAAACAAGATGAAGTTCCTTATGACTTATATTTTGATATATACTCAAATATTAAAATAAATGTGAGGGGTGTACTCACTTTTGTGAGATACTGTACATACAATCACCCCAGGACAGGCAGAGCCGTTTGCTCTGCCTTCAACTCAGTTGCTTCCACATCCTTGAAAGCCTGCCAAGCCAACAGTTGGCAGTATAAAGTATGGACTTTATATGTTTACTTATAAACATTCCCGCTCGTGTAAATATTCCCACTCCCTACCCATTGGTTCATGACTATTTAGTCTCTTATGAGACACTTTTATCCAAAGCAACATGCAAAGTGTGTATTCAGATACTAGTCATTGAAATGAACTTCTACAGCTAGTTTACCCTGCTATTTCATCCTTACAATGATCAACAATTGTGTGTGTTCCATTATTCATTGTTATGTATTTATTAATTACTCTAACAATAACAAGCAGCTCTCATTGAACATTGTGTGTAGGCTACTGTCTGCACTCAGTAGCTTTTTCCAGGTTCAGACCAAAAAAGAAAAACAGATTTGTAACAATGTTTTATTGTCAATCCAAGAAAAGCCAACTATTTTAAATAATAAAGAGCCCAGCAATTACCACCATGAACCATTCAAAAATTGAAGAATGTTGCCACATACACTCAGATACCTGGTGTGTGTGTGTGTGTGTTATGGTTGCTGTTCTGCGGCGTCTGTTGGGAAGATGAGCTGGCTGATGGCGCGTATGAAGCGGCAGCCCTCAGGAGAGGAGGTCTTCAGCCTCACCAGGGGCGGTAAGGTGCCGCTGGTGTAGTACCTGAACGCTGGCCTGGTGGCCTGGATGGCACCCAGGAAGACCTAGTGGAGGTCCAGAAGACAAGGGAGGGAGGGAGGGAGGGAGGGAGGGAGGGAGGGAGGGAGGGAGGGTCGGCGAACGAAAGGGAAGAGAAGGGAAGAAAATATAGAAAGGAAATTGAAATAAATGAAAAAACAATTAAGGTTTATGATTAAACATGTGGAAATACATGTGTACTGGAATGAATTGTTCACCTGTATTATTTAGCAATAGCATATGTATCTATGAACGTTTGTATGTATGTATGTGTGTATGTATGTATATGTGTGTGTATGTATGTATGTTCGTGTGAATGTGTATGTGTGTGTGTGTGTGTGTGTGTGTGTGTGTGTTAATCCATTCAATCCTTGATTTATTTTTCATGTATTACTTATTAATACCGACAACAAATAGCATTGAATAATATGTTTATATATATATATATTGATTTAATCAATTCCCACGGCCCACCTTGACGATGTCTTCGGTGTCCTGCGCTGCGTTCTGGAACATGGCTGTGCAGTGGTGCAGGTACTGCTCGTAGAGGCCCAGCGTGGATGCGTCCACCTGCTGCAGGGACGCGTCCCCAAGCTCTGCCTTCTGCTGGTTGTCCAGGAAGTCAGTGTTGACCGGACCGCACTCTATGAGACTCATGCTGTGGCAGATCAATCGGTCAAACCTCAGTCGACTTACGGTGCATATTTGCTTGTTTATGTGTTTGTTATAAGGATCCCTGTGGGCTGATGCCTTGACGACCAGCTTGCCCTTCCTGGGGTCCATTACAATATTTCATATTTCACACATACAGTCATTGTCTGAACAATAATATAAAAATAAAAGCACAACCTAAAACCAAAAACGTCAAGACAACATTGGAAAATGTTAAAATGCGAAGCATCTCTTGATACACACAATACAATGAATTAAAACAGAAAACAAGGACTGAAAAAGAGAGAGAAAAGATATTTGAGGGTAGTGATTATTTGTGAACATATAATTCAAGCCTCTTTAAAAAAAAGTGTATTTCCTTTTATAGAACTGATATCACCTGGTAAACAATTCCATGACATGACAGCCCTATATATTTTTTCTTCAAATAATGAGAATGGATTTTAAGATAACTGCGACTTTCAACGATGATGAAATATTTAATTTGACATTGAAACTCACTGGATGTTGAAGTGCTGCAGAACGATGGCCAAACTCTCACATGCTCCCTCAATTGCAAATTTGCTGGCACAGTACACCTCATTGAAAGGGAGACCTGTAGGGGGAAAACAGAAGGTAGTGAGGAACTAGAATGTGAGGTATGGTAAGAGGTTTACAGCATTCAACAACATCACAAACCCTCAGAACACAGTCACACATCCATGGGCTATCCCGGTGTAGTAGAACACACACACACACACACACACACACACACACACACACACACACACACACACACACACACACACACACACACACACATACACACAAACATACATATACACACACACATACACACATAATCACACACGCAAACAAAACAAACACATAGACACACATGCAGGCACACACATTTCATCTGCTCACATTCCTAGGACACCAAGTACACACTATAAATAGACATGTTTGTAATATAGTATACTCATTCGCTATAATAGTCAACTAAAACATTGAATAATCTAGCATATTTTCATCTGAAATAATTTGGTGGAAGTCCACTCTGGTCTGGCCCCAATGGGACTTATGCCCCGGGGATTCGTCCCTGACAGTGTTTGGGTAGCTCACCGTGGAGCCCTCCGATGCTGCCTGTGACCAGAATGCGGCCCTGGCACTGGGCCTTCATGTTGGGCAGGAAGGCCTGGATCGTCTGGATCGTCCCCAGGAGATTCACTTCCAGGATCTGCCTCATGGTGTCCAAGCTCTGCACCTCCAGGGGCCCGATCAGCCCCACTCCTGCATTACACACTGAGATACAGGCGCCCATCTATTAATAGTAATATAACTAGTATCTTTATTTGTAATTTTGTTGTATTTGTTATTTGTTGCCCTTTTTATCATGCGGTTGCTTCTGCTTTGTATTTTTTTGCATTTTCTTAAGAATTCCATTTCTCAGTGGGTTTTGTGCATTTGACACATACACACACACACACACACACACACACACACACACACACACACAGACACACATACACACAATGGCATCCCTACCCAAGATGTCCACCCGCTTCTCCACCACCCTGTCCCGGGCCTCGAGGATGGACTGCTGGTTGGTGACGTCCATCTGCAGGATGTCCAGTGTGTCTCTATGCAGGTCCTTGACGCAGCCCAACAGACGCTCCTTCTTGGCCAGATTCCTCATAGTGGCATATACTGTGGCACGGTTTGAGAAGACGAATCATAGCGTCATTCAGAAAAAAAATGAATTCCTTTGAAAATAATAATACAAAATAAATGTATATAAACCATATATATATATATAGTTATATATAGTTATTTATAAATATATATATATATATAGTTATATATGTATATTGTTTTGGTTAGATGTGAGCACTTAGTGCCCTCCACATTAAACCCCTGTATGGATCTGCAGATCTTACCTTTGTATATCTTCTCTGGGTCTGAGGCTAACCGCACCGCCAGGCTGAGGCCTATCCCGGAGGAGCAGCCCGTGATCAGCACCACCTTCTTTTCCATAGCGCCAGACTCTACAACCTCCTAATGTGTCCACCACGTTAAACGTAGCTTTAGGAGCAGTGGGAAAAAGACAAGGGCATCTCCAGGATATAGAGACCACGATGGTACAGTGGGAACAGATCCCTCCTTTCTACCTCTCCTCCTCCTTTGTGTTTTTAAATTCCCCACCACCACAAGGCCACCTGTATACCTAAACATTTCATTTTCCCAGCCAATCTCTCCCTGTTTTTTGTTTTTATTATCACAAGGAGATGTGGTCATTACACGACCTCGAACATTATACAACCTTGAACTTCACCGTTGTCCTACAGGGTATACTGGGCTGCAGCTGTGTGGGAACTGTTGTGGCCATGACTGTTTCTCAGGTTTTGCTTATTAGTTGCTTGCCTCTGTGTTTTGGTGATCTCCAGTCGAGTTTATGTTTTGTCATGCCTTTAAAGGTAAGCAACCTCTGCCTCATTGTTGTATGTGGGCTACTACTAAAAACATGTATCATTCAATCACTTTAACTTATAATAGGAATATGTGTATGTCATAGTGATGAATGTGTCTGTATTCACGTTCATTTACCATGGCTTGTATAAAATAAGCCTATACTTGTCCATACTTTCCTCTTAAATACCGATTTCTACCAGCAGATGGCAGCAAATCAATGCAACACCAATGAGCAGTCGCATTAAACCACTGGACCATGGAATGGACGCATGAAGGCCATCACGTTGAGAAACGGACACAATGCTCTCTGGTTGGGGAATGGAAGCGGGAAATGCTTGGCCTATTTTTTTATCATCGTCACGTATTTATTGAATTCCTTAAAATTTTCCCAGGCTTACATTGAGGAAAATTGTAGCAGGGGTCTGGCATTTGCTCAAGAATTTAAGCCTTAAAATGAATTAAAGTAGTAGTATAGGCCTTTATGTGAAGCAAAAATGATTTACATATAGGAGACATTTCCATCCAAGGGTCTTGCACTTATTTGCACTTTTTTAAAACACCAACTTCCCACACAACTTTCTGTTAGGCCTACCTTGTCCTATCTTTTATTGATGTTGATTGAACCTTTCTGCATATCCTTAAATGAATGAATGACTTAATATAAGATATACACATTTTTGTTGGCTTTGGTCATTTTGGACATGCTTCACCCGATTCTTCCTGTTAAGGATTTCACCTTCCACAGCCAATAGCCCCCTTTCCACTCCTCACTGCTTGTCACATCTGTCCATCCTTCTGTCACTGTGAGACTGCACAGGGACTCCTCCAACTGGGTTTACTCATTCTATTGAACACCCGTGCAGCAGCCTTATGTAACTTTACTTCAGAGGCTTGATTCGGAAGGCATTCTTTCTACAGTTGGATGCGAACCAAACAGCAGTTTTCCTCCCAGTTTGTAAAATAAAAGCGCTGATTGGCTGCAGTCCAACATAAAGTCCTCTCCAATATCAAAAGGATGCACCACAAACATGATTGACGATCCAGTAACATAAAGCATTGCTGTCTTTAAACTCAATAGGGTTTTAGTATGGGCGGCTTCTGGCTTCAGATATGCCTTCAAGGCCTGTGTAGATACTGCAGTGCAGGTGGTAAATTCTGTTGATGTGTGTGTGTGTGTGTGTGCAAATGTGTGTGTGTGTGTCTGCATGTGTGTGTCTGTGTGTGGGTGTGTGTCTGTGCGTGTGTGTTGGTGAGAGTGAGTGTGTGTGCGTGTGTGTGTGTATGTGTGTGAGTGTGTGTGTATGTGTGTGGTTGAAAGTGTATGCGTGTGGTTGAGGGTGTGTTTGCATGTGTCTGCGTGTGTGTGCGTGTGTGTGTGTGTGTGTGTGTGAATGTAATGTGTGAACTTCATTGTGCTGATTATGCAAAAACAATTGCTCAGCCCTGAGATAAAAAAAAAAACACATAAACAAAGTAAGACTACCTCTCTTTTTTCGCCTGGTTGTCCCTCTGAATATGTTGCCGTCAGCATGTTGGTTACCTCCAGCCTGGCTCCACATCTCTGTTGTGCAGTATAGAGTGTGGCCTGATGATAGCCCCTCTAGTCCTTCGCTGCTACTTCGCTTAGCACAGGAATGTGTGATGGGGGCAGCCTTGATACACTTCTTTGAAAGACAACCCCCCGTAACGCCAGAGGTAAACAAACCTCTGGAAGCCTCTACAGATGTGAATGTATGACAAGGCCCTGATGTGCGTGCGTGCGCTTGTGTGTTTGTGTGTGTGTTTGTGTGTGGGTAAGCAAGTAGGTAAGTAAGGCTTTATTTATATAGCACCTTTTCCATAAAAGATTTTGCTGAACAGAAAGGATGCATAACAACAAAAGTCACGATACATAAAACCTTAATATAAAATGATAAAAGAACAGCAACAGGCATAAACATATAGCCGTAAAAACAATGGGAGAGAAAATAAAGACCCCAGTTTTAATAAAAAAACGGTCTGAACAAGTGGGTTTTAGAAGTAAAACCTCAACAGAAATGAAGCCCATGTTGGAGGTTCCACAGAGAAGGGGTCAAGACAGAAAAGGAGCGGTCACCTTTTGTCTCTAGCCTTGCACGAGGGACAGACAGAATGCCCCTGTGTCTAATTCAGTGTGTGTGTGTATGTGTGTATACAGTATGTGTGTGTGTATGAGTGTGTGTTTATCGGTGTGTATCTAGGTGTGTTGCGCGTGCACACATGTGTTTGTTTGTGTGTGTGTGTGTGCGTGCGTGTGTCTGTGTGAACGCACATGTGTGTGTGTGTGTGTGTGGGTGTGTGTGCATGTGTGTGTGCAGGCACACGTCTGTGTGTGTGTGTGCACGTCTTGTTGTTTACAGTCGGTCTCATGTTGGGGAATAGAGGGGTTGCAACGGTGGAGGACAAGTCATGCTGTGTCCTCGGCCACACCGCACGCTCAACCCCCCCCCCCCCCCCCCCCCCCCCCTCCCCCCCCCACTGAATCAACTCATACACGGCCTCCGACCTCCGGGGCCTAGCCTCCTATTGCAATGAGTCATACTGGGTCGCCCCGCTCCCAGACAGAAAAAAATATGGATTATGGCATGTGAAATTGCCACGCACACACACACACACACACACACACACACACACAGACTCACACACAGTGCAAGGTCTGTGTTCTCGCAGAGGGACCCTGATGTAGCACACACACACACACACACACAACGCATGTCACCCAAAGGATGTGAGAGGCGGATTGCGTGTGAGCCAGAGTACTGTGGTGAGCAGGGTTCAGGGAACTGAGAGGGGAAGCTTCACTTGTGAGAAAGGTGTGTGTTGAATAACAGTTGATCGGTAATTACAATCCCTTTCAAAATCGACCTCACGGTAAGAACACAGGTAGTGTCTGACCACCGAGTGGACAAACACTGTATGGTTTGTAGACTGCTTTTATATTGCACCACTGAAGGTCTGAAGTGAACCAGGACTGAAGTGTTTTTAATTGTATTATGTGCTTCATAGATATTACAATTGATTCAGTAATAATTAAATAATATTTAATTATTACCGTTATGAAAAAAATCCTTCAGAAGAGGGAACTCTGTGATATGTAAAGGGTTTACTATTTCCTGTATGCACTGATGGCAACTTTAGGGGAATCTTACTTTCAGACCAGTTTCTTGGTGTCAGTGTGTGTGTATGTGTGTGTGTGTGTGTGTGTGTGTGTGTGTGTGTGTGTGTGTGTGTGTGTGTGTGTGTGTGTGTGTGTGCGTTTGTGCATGAGTGCGTGGGTGCATGCATATGTGAGTATTGCATATGGTATGTTGGCTGACAATATGAGCATCTTAGACATTTTATGTAAACCCACAGTTTGCGTTGCCGGGACGATGTTGTAAACCATCCTTCTGTAAAAGTAATCCCACCTGTAGTGCAAGTGAGGCTCGGTTAAAGGTCAAAGCTCTAAAGAATTCCCTCCTTTTTAGATTTCTCTTTTCTTTTATCCAGGCCGGTAAAATAAAATGCTAACCCAGGAGTTATTGGTCTATAGGCCCGCATATTAAACACATAATACGGTGATACGTAGGGTGAAGGAAACCATTAAAGCGGAATGGAAGATCCTGAGAAACATGCACGACTTCATTCGCAAGCTCACACACGCCCACGGGCCCTTGACGCCCCATGTTAAAGTCATCAAGGCAGAAATAAGAGAATGTGTGCGGAAACTATGGGATGGCTGTAAGTGTGTACACACACACACACACACACACACACACACACACACACACACACACACACACACACACATAACCAATCACACACACAGATGAACACACAATAACAGTATAATGGAACAAATGCATTTTCATACTTATTTTTCTCCCCATGTGAGTCGTAAATGTCTGAAAATGAAAACGGAGATATGGGCTTGTTTGTATGTACAACTGACAAATTCAGGGAGCTAGCAAGCCATGAAAACCATCCATAATCCCACAGAGTACATTAGGATGTCTTGGGTCGCATTTAACCAAACTGTTATCCCAGGGTTGGGTCACAGGTCAGCAAGGGGTCCTGTCATGGTTGGGGGCCCCGGTACCTCATCATTTACATATGTACAGTTTCCCAGAGGCATCGATGCAGGGGATGACGTTTGAAATGATGTATGAAAGACATGCAGGATGGAGTTGCCGGCTGGACTCGCGTTTATTTGTATTTATTTTGGGTTTTTTTATGCGTCAGTCGTCACCTCCCTAGGGCAAACGGCTAAAGATTTTGGGCTGCATTCCACATCGCTCAAGTTTGTGTACAGAGCCCCGGAGCAGAAGGAAGTGGAGGGAAATGGTGGAGAGCCATGGGAAATGTTCTTTCTCTCTCTCTGTCCTCAGGAGTCCACTGCCCTGGGCGCTGCATGCTCTGCAGGGGGCCACGAGTCCCCAGCACGACCAGACCCGATGCTATGGGTTTGTAGTTCAGAGCACTAATGGCTCTCTCTCACTCTCTCTCTCTCTCTCTCACGCTCTCTTTCTATCTCTCTCCCTATCTCTCTCTCTCTCTCTTTCTCTCTTTTTCTTTTTCTTTCCTTGATCTTTGCTCATTTTATATTTTGCATCTACTTTTGCTTCCTCGAAATTTTACATATTTCAAGTTTCCTTCATCTAAATTGCTTTGAATCCAAGTTAAAAGAAATGGGCTTCTATGTTTGTCTTACAGTAATTACGTTTTCAAATTCCAATACAAATATCTTTGAAAAACAGCGCCCCGACGGCTTAGTCAAGGGCCCGGTTGAGTTCACCGGAGGACAGGCTCTGCTGCTCCTGCATACCTTTCGCAGCTGTGCGGTTGAGGACGCCGATGATGATGATGATGATGATGAGGAGGAGGATATTGGCCAGGTTGACAGGTACAAACAGATCCCAGGGCTAACTCCCACATCATCTCCCACTCCCACTCCAGACAATATATGAATGGAGGAAATCAAGCGAGATCAATGTGTGCAGTTTGACACAATATCTCACACCGAGGCAATTTCTTTTGCCATGATACATCCCTCTGTTGTGGGATAGGGAACTATGGCAATTATGAAACTCTATCTTTAATTGAGCGATCGTGTGGTTGGAGGGAGTTATGAATCTCAGTTTAGCGTGCAGGGCCGTGGATTATTCAGATGTTTGAGATTGCGCTCCGGGTTTCGCTGTGTGGTCCTGTTCCCTGTGCCCAGGTGTGTGTGAGAGAAATTCCAGATTCTTCACGCATGACTAGGTCACTTGTGATGTGGGGAACTTGAAGTGCAAACGAGGGGAGGAGTGCGAATGCAAGGCAGTTGACTCAACAAACCTGGTATGTTATGTCATTTAAAACCCTGCCAATCTCGGGCCGGAGAGTGCCAGAAACCTTTCAAAGCAAATTGGTATTTTTTCCATCCCACTAATTCTTCATCACATCATCGTTGCATATCCGCTCTCCTATCGCACGTCTAGACTTTTATTCATTACACACATTGTCAGAGGACAATGTGTACTCAAAAGTACTTTCACACTTCAAAAGATCGACTCTGATCAAATGGCTAGACTGAATAATATTAGCACTGTACCAAAGAAAATCACACCCACACCCACACCCACACCCACACCCACACCCACACCCACACCCACACAGACACACTGGAACTGCACGCCGGTTTCACATCTGCACATGGAGTGTAAACATACTTGCCCCCTAGCCCTTACACTTCTTCATGTCTATGCCTGGTGTCACTCGACCAATGTTCAATGCCAAACCCTCTTCCCCTGGCTGCAAAAACCTGCACAATACACACACACACACACACACACACACACACACACACACACACACACACACACACAATGCTGTACAGTTACAGCATTTAGCTGTACCTTACTTCATCACAATAGAGAGCTGAAATCCCTCCCCTTCTGATGTCCACAATGGGACCTTATAAAAAAAAGTAAACGGCAAGGAACAAATACATTTTTGATCCAGTTTGAATTGTGCTATGAATGACACATATGAGTCAATAAAAGATAATAATTGTAAAAGTCACGAAGGTCGCTTGTTGTAAGAAAGTAAAGAAACATTTAGTTTTGAGTGAAACTGCTCAGTGTAGAACATGTCTTGTCAGGCACAATATACTGTATGTCACCAACGCCAACATGTATTACTTGATTTTACCTGATGTTTAATCCAGCGAATTCTGCTCATTTTATCAGCCGGGAAGGGAAAGAACAAGCAAGACCCTTTGCTCGTGTGACTACATCCTGGTACGAAACACAGAGAAAGTTATGATTTTGGGTGTGTAGTCTTTCTAATAACATATTTTCACAATATTCTACTTCCACAGTTTTGTGAAAGAATGCGACTTTCTAGACCTGCAAAATGATCTTTTAAATCGACAAACATCATATGTGTAGTACATGGCAAAATTCAAACAGGATCAAAAATGATTTGTCCCTCACCATTGACTACTGTACATATTATTTCGGAAATAGGTTCCCAGGGTGGTCCACCGGAAGAGGAGGGACTTAGGCTCTCTATACCTTCATTGTTTCGGCAAAGATACCCCACCTATACTTATATCACTTGGCCGTTGCATGGGAGCAGCCTTGGTAGATGACACCTCGTATGTGAGCGAGGGTTGCCTTGGAAAGATGTGAAAAAACAACAATAAATAGAACATAATGATTATGGGAATGTGTGTCATACGTTCCTCTGATGCAGTGTCACCATTGCCTCACCCCTCAGAAACCAGGGGTGTCCTTATAAGGACATAGAATAGGTTATTATAACTTCACACCTTCGGTATGTACTAGATGCCAATGGGCTTTAAATGCAATATAACCGCCTCTCTACTTGACATTCAGTCAGACAACAGTCCAAGCAGCTTGTGCTTTCCCACCGTCAGGAGAACATTCTTTGTTCTGTTGCCTAGACAAACGTGACAAATGTCACCCGTCTTCATTCTGAACATACCTATTCAGGTAGAGTTTTCGGTTGTTGTTGTGACTTCTCATTGGACACTTTGCAACAGACTGCCAGCCTATCGGCTGCTGACACTGTGAGAATAGATCAGGAGTAAAACAGCCTTCACAGTGGAAACTACTATCGAGTCCACCTCATATTTCTCACAAGGAATCCCAGAGAATGCCGTATTAAATATTTTCTATCATCGGTTTCTATTTATAAGCAATGACACACTGTGCATTCATTGCTGTGTTGAGCACAGTATTGTTGTGTCCTAGTGTGTTTTTTATGTATTAATTATGCTGTTTGAATCCATTGGATATCTAATGGGAGTCATGGCTTTGTGATTATTGAACAGTGTCAAAGACTCTGCTGTGTTTCTGATGACTATAGCTGTACATGGGCTTTCAATTCTGGCTTCATACCGGATTAGATGACCACGTCCTGATCATAATAATAATAATAATAATGGTCTACAACAGCGCAAAGTCATCTTTATTCTGGAGGAGTAGTGTAGTCTATTAAAGTCACACTCAGGCACGTAACCAACATTTTCTGGTGTGTAGAGTGTAGTTCCTCTTATTTTTAAGAGGAACCATAATGTTCCGCCTATCCAGGCGGAACCATAATGTTACAAGATTTGCATCCCTTGATCCAAATACGTATTTTTGATGATGTACATTTTTTAATGTTCCCTTTCATACAGTTTTTTGTACAGAAATGTTGCCACAGCAAGTTATATCATAACAGATAATGTCCACATCCGTTTTCATTGCATAAATGTTCTGCCTCTGTACTGAGAGCAAAGGATGCACATTAAGGAACATTCCTTGAGAAGCATATGGGTCTTATCACGCCTGAGCATTACTTCCTCCTGTAGAAATGACACAGAGACAGAGCCAAGTCCGAACAGTACAGCTGCTCCTGAAGAACTCCTACGTGATCACCTCGCCCTGTTTATAGCCAACCTGATACTTAAACCAGGCTCACTTTTATTTTATTTTTTTAATAATGTGTTACAACCTTGTTCTGTGTAATATGTAATAAAGGCACACATGGAAGGATGAAAAACCATTATTTAAAATATTTCTTTACAGAAAACGTTGTCAATTCTTTGTGAGTTTGAAACAAAAGTTCAACACCAGGTTTATGATACATGAATGATCTCTGGTCCTGTGCCAAATAGGTTCATTAGGCCACGTGTGTGGTGATGAGGACACAGAGTAAAGGTCAATATCATCAATACCAACAGCAACAACATCGTCGTTGTTGAATGTTAGGAAGCACGTCGCTCCGATAACTGTAGAAATGCTTTCACCGAGAGAAGACATTACTCAGCTGTATCTTTGTGGAATATTTTCTGGCAACTTTTATGTTCCCATATGTAATAATTATTACACCAAACCTATCATTTGGGGGGTTTGAATGGAGAGTTTAAAACAGTTAGCAGATAGTGGTTAAAATACTCAAGACTGTACAAGGAGTGACAAATTATATTGTGGGGTTAAATTATTATCATTATTTTCTGGTTATATAAATGTCCTGTTGGTTAGGGAGTTTCCTCTCTCTCGATGTGGGTCATTGGGTTGCATTCTAGGGAGTCCAAGACGTCACAGGGACGGGGGCGAGAGAGGGGGGATTCAACCTCTGAACCCTGGGCAACATAAGTCGCTGGTCCACTCGGACTGCTGGGTCCTTCGAAAGGTCCTGAAATATGATGTTATCCCATGATATTATCATGTGGTCTTTGCCTCATCGTTTTGGTTTAGTTTTTGTCCATGGCTTATACAGGGTCTGTATGCTCCCTTTCAGACCATATCATGAAACTCTCAATCAAATAGTAAAAAACAACATTAAAAATAAAATGAGAGCCCTGCCTTTCTTTTATTAATTGACCCAGTGCTGATAAAGAAAGAAACTAAAAGAGGTACTTTATATGATGTAAGGGAATAGAATGGGTGCATTTTATTTAACCTGTATTTAACCAGGTGAGACTCATTGAGATTAAAAAAATAATTTTAATCTCAAGCATAGAGCAATACATCAGGGTTACAGAGAGACAATTGAAAAAAAGCAATAGGCACCCACAGATAAGCTTACAGGAATATCCGGTTTAGGCATACAACTACTAATCCCACCAACTACTAATAACACCTTCACTACCTAGAACTGTCCAGTTTCAAGTCCTTTAGAATGTATGTATGTATGTATGTATGTATGTATGTATGTATGTATGTATGTATGTATGTATGTATGTATGTATGTATGTATATATGTATACTGTATATGTATGTATGTATGTATGTATGTATGTACAGTATGTATGTATGTATGTCTGTATGTATGTCTGTATAAATGTATGTATGTATGTATACTGTGTATGTATGTATGCATGTATGTATGCATGTATGTATGTATGTATGTATGTATGTATGTATGTATGTATGTATGTATACTGTATATGTATGTATGTATGTATGTATGTATGTATGTATGTATGTATGTATGTATGTATGCATATTTGTATGAGTATGAGAAACCAAATGGTAAACCACTGTTCTGTCATCTCTTGTCACGCTCTCCGGTGCCGACTGTGCCAGGTCATGTGACTGCTGTTGAGTCTCTGTCTCTTTGATCGCTGCCCCAGATTGCACATCGCAGCGCACACACACACGCCCAAACACACATGCACACACACACACACACACACACACACACACACACACACACACACACACACACACACACACACACACACACACACACACACACTGCTCTCCTCATTAAATGCATACCCCCAAAGATCAAACAACATCAAGTGTAACTAAGATTAAATAATTGGAAGCTTTTGTGTCCTTTTTTTCTAGGAATATGATCCCAACCACGATCACGATTATTTTATATGTAATGAAATGGAAATGTTTTTCACTGAAACCGCTGTCAGGAAGGGACGGTTGATTTTTCCAGCAAGTGTTATGATTGGCATCTCCATGTATCCTGGTCTCAGGCCCCGGGTGTCAGTGGCCTCTTTGTTCTGTCAAGGGCCCTTCAGTTCTGCTCTGACGGCCCGGCAGCAGATTCCTGGTGAATGGACAACATGCGTCAGCAGTGCAGCCAGACCCACGTGTGCGGTTG
>JACYXH010000069.1:3970000-3975000 GCA_026745465.1 Lota lota | reverse complement strand
CGTGTGTGTGTGTGTGTGTGTGTGTGCACGCTGTGTTTCGATTTGCGTTTTATTTAACCTATGTATGGTCTAAGGCTGTGTTCGTGTTTTACATTGTTTACCTATAAGTCCAACTCTAACTAGTGCTTGCATTTCCCCATTGTTATAAGAAGACAGAGGACAAAGTGTAAGCCTTTTAAAATATACAATGTGTCATGAATAAAAAATGTTTTGTTATTTCTTGTTGGTGAATTATGATAGACGGAGCTCACGAGAAGAGCTTAGAGTGGGTGGGGTGAGTGCGTGGTGGGGCTGGTGGGGGTAAAAGGGTAGGTGTATGTTAGGGTTGGTCTGCTGGGTGTGTGTAAAATACTGCATCGTCTCCACGGCAACACAAACAAACACAGAGACAGCCTTCCTGCCGCACGCTTCAGCAGGTAGTCATTAACAGCGGTCTAACCTTTGACCTTTTCCACAGCTATGATGACATGCGTCTACTGCTGTCTACCTGCTGTTCGGATTTATATACTACTGAAACAAAACATAAATCTCCTTAAAAGAATACACCAAAATCTTAGCCTAACTTAATCAGCAACGAAAAAGGTCTTACCAAAGGACCTTTCCAAATGTATTCCGGAGGTAGGTTGATAACAGGCAACATGTGGAATGTTGCAATTAAAATGATCTCTTTGTGTTTAATAATGTTGAAAACTCCTATTTACTGAATGATCAAATAAAGTTTTTTCTTCACTGTTCTTCTATGAGTTTATTCATCTGTCTGAGGAAATTTCCGTTCCATCGTTTGTGTAACAGTTAAAACAAATATGCAAATACCCTTGGCAAAGGATCAACCACAACCAACAGACATTTTATAAATTATTACCAAAAAGAGAGTTCATGTGTTCTCCACAGCGGGTGGTCTGTATGCGAGTGTACTTGTGTGTGATGTTTAAGTGTCATTTTAACAACTCTCCATTTGGGAGGTAGGCTTTACAAAAGGGGGTAGGGATGGGGGGGGGGGGGGGTTTTAAACACCCTCTTCTTCATGTAGACTGAAACAAAGAGAAAAGCTTACGATTGAGGGTTGAGCAGATAGTAAAATCAATGTTAGCTGATATTGTATCATATATTATATGATTTCTGTCCAGCTATGCATCAGATATGTGTGGCTTAATCTTTTTTAAATGAGAAACTTGAGAGGCATAACATGTCTACAGCAGCCTTCATTTGGTGCCCATACTTTCCATCCTATATGGCCTTGTGTGAAACCTGACAGACAACGATACGACTGTCGGTGGGAGACTGGAGACACAAGGAACTTGAAGCAACAGCTGAGAAAGTCAGTTTGGTTTCTAAGTTGGTCCGTCTGCTTGTTTCAGTCTGCCCACCGCTAAGCATGACTGCATCTGTCTATGCCCACACCCCGAAAATCCTTTGACGTGGTGTAATATCTAAATGTGTATGTGGCTGTTCTGCTTGACCAATCGAGGGGCACGATTTGACAACTACTGTGGGAGCCTACTGGTGCTGGTGTGGTTGTTTATTGTAAGAGCGAGGGCCTTTCTGCCCGGCAATACTTTCCTTTATGTGTTGTAATTGTTGTTGATGACAACAAACAAACAGCCATCCAATGTTGCAGTTTTGGATTTTATATTTATTTTGAAAAATGAATGTATGCTACTATTTTTCATTGTGTCATGCAAATCCCAATAAAAATACATTTATACTACCAACAGTGGTGTCGTAACAGTTCCTGACATTTATGTAAAAATATAACCCTGGTTGGTAGTATGAGAAATGGTGTGATATTTCCTTTCTTTTCTCTTTTTCAAATAAACCACCACAAGCTTTTTACCACGCAACCTTGAAGCAGAGAGCAGGATGCGGGCGCTTTTGCACTGCATGTACCTGAAAAACTGCTTTAATCTTCTCTTCTTCTCCTCTCTCACATCCTGCTGTCTGCTCTGCATCAGTCTGCACAGCATGAGACAAACCAAAACCCTTTTTCCATGCACCCAATAAAAAAAGAAATCCATGTGCTGCAAAAGTCTATAGAAATGTTTCTGTCCAGCACATTTCAGATTTATGGGTTTAGATTTAGAGGGTTCTACAAATGATGAATGGCAAGACTATTCCTATGTGGACATTGCTGGAATACAAAAAATGTAGTCACTTCATTACTATAATAACATAGAAAACAATGACATACATTGATTCTCTGTTTCCTGTTTTTGCTTTTTGTTTTCACTTTCAAGTGTAAATCGTGGGCCTCATAATCACATAAGAATTTGTGAAAATAAATCACAACTTTGTGGCCATGTATACATGCTAAGAATAACTATATATATATATATATATATATATATATATATATATATATATATATATACATGCAGACTGCCCTTTTAAACACATCACTGCAGCACATGCACTCAGAGCACGTGACATTCCATTCACAAAATAACGTCAACATCAAAATCGTTTTCACAAGGAGGAATTACATTAAAGTAGAAGGGGATTTGGAATGCAAACCATGTAACAGAATCTCTCACTGCCAGCCTTTCCATGTTTCCAAGGTTCCCCTTTGATTTGTTTATTCATAACATCCTGTTACATTTTCCTTCTTAGCTTTTCTCTTTCACGATTAACCTTAATCAAAAAGGGGTGGGGGGGGGGCTTGCCGTGGCAATTTCTTTATGAGGTATTGCATCTAGGACAGATGAGACTTCTAAATGCAAAAAAGCCCACAATAGTTGCAGAAACTTAACCTATTTAATGTATGCATACACCAGTCTCCTCTCTAGCAGAGTGAGCCCAGAATACAGTTTCACATAGCTATTTAAACAGTTTCACCCCCTCCCCACAAAGCAATTGTCAATGATCAAATCAGGGAACTGTTTACCTATAGGACAGAGTTATCTGTGTTCTCATCAAGCAGATGAATGTATAAGGGGGTCACTGCTTCCTTGTGGCCGGTTTCCCCCAGGCAAAAGGTTAACAACAATGGGAAGCTAGATAACACTAGTTAACAGATGGGATGGCTAGATAATACAAGATATAGAAAACTAAGCTTAAATGATTCAAACAAACCAACATATGAATTTTTCCATTACAGGCTTTAAATGGATTAACTAAAATAGAGGTGAAGGGGAAAGAAAGTGTTGTGTAGAGTTTGGAAGTGAACTGCCTGCACTCGGATCATCGCAAGGGAAGTGATGATGCAGAGGTAGGCCTACATCATAGGTGTTGTTTTGCCTCGACGGGGGGCTTGATAAATGAGACCCTATGCTCGGGTCAAGCAGAGTAAAATAAACGGGGCTGGAGGGGGCTGGCCAGGGTGGCGAAACCAGGGATAAATCTCTGGTAGTAGCCTACCTGATCTAGGAACGACTTCACCTGTTTCTAGGTGGTGGGGCGGGGCCAGTTGACGATGGCCGCGACCTTGGACTCCTGGGGTCGGACGTTCCCGCGTCCCACTCTGTAGCCCAGGTTGGAGGCCTCTTCTAAGCCAAGGCGGCACTTGGCTGGGTTGGCGGTGAGGCCGGCCTTCCGTAATTCCCCCAGGACAGCCCGCAGGTGTCTTACATGTAAGTCCCAGCTGGCACTGTGGATGATGATGTCATCAAGGTAGGCAGCAGCATAGGACTGGTGGGGGCGCAGGATACGGTCCATCATGCGCTGGAAAGTGGCGGGGGCGCCATGGACGCCATGGACGCCGAAGGAGAGGACGGTGTACTGGTATAGGCCCCCTGTTGTCGCGAACGCGGTCATCTCCTGGGCAGCCCTGGCGAGGGGGACCTGCCAATACCCCTTGGTGAGGTCAAGGGTGGTGGACCGCTCTATCAGCTCGTTGACCCGGGGCATGGGGTAGGTGTCGAACTCTGAGACCTCATTCAGCCTCCTAAAGTCGTTGCAAAAGCGGTAGGAACCGTCGGGTTTGGGGACCAGGACCACGGGGCAAGACCAGGCACTGTGCGATTCCTGAATGACGCGGAGCTGGAGCATCTTCGCCACCTCCTCTCGGATGGCGATCCGGCGGGCTTCTGGGACCCGGTTAGGGGGGGGGGGGGGGGACGCAGACCCTGACGCCTGGCGCCGTGTTGATGGACTGCCTCCCGGAGGAGGGCTAGGCTTTCGGCGGTGTCTCTCTGGGTTGCAGCGGCCAGGGCTCGGTCCCGCTGCTGGCGCTGGCTGGCAGGCCCCCCTGCGTTCTTTTCCCTCTGCCACAGGACACACATGTAGCTCCCCCCCCCCCCCGCGCGTTTTGCCGAGAGACCTCTCAACAAATCACGCAGAGCGCCGCGTGTTCCTCCTCGTCCGCCGCAGGTGCTTTCCATTTCGCTGAGTGGGATCAGCGCTAATGTGCTCAGGTGTGCGATCCGCCGGAGAGCGGTGGTAAACCCCTTCTACCACCCCTTCTACCACCCCTTCTACCGCCTGGGGCGCTGCGCTGGAGCCGGGTTGCCACAGTGTGTGTGTGGAGGTTCACAGCCCCATGCGTCTATGATGCAGTAGCCCTGTCGTCGTACTGATTCAACAGAAGAGGTTCAGTTAAAAGTGGGTTGGATTGGGCGTCGTAGAGAGAAAAACAAACAGACACACTTTCTCATTTCAATCCCTGTTAAATCACAGTAAATGTCACCGTTTAGTCGGCGAAGCCAAGACCAACGTGGGAGGCCGTACAAACATGAGCACTACCGTGGAACGCCTCAAACTGATATCCTTGTAGTGAATTTATGGATACATCGTAATCGTTTCAATCTTAAGTTATCAACATTTCTTTTTAAAAGGCACATGAGGAGCAACCACAGGTTTCACTTTTGGGAGCTGGAAAATAAATGTTCATGTTTGATGTTGTTTTTTGCCTCTGTATTCCCGACCAGGCAAGAAGATGTGTGGATGATGTATTTAGATTCTTCCTCTGCTGTTTAGCCTCTCTGTTGCCGAAGGGATTAGCAAGTGATCTGCTTACGCTGTCCAAGCGTCACCTAGGCTTGTCATACCTTGAATGGCTCCCTGCT